>SJYF01000065.1:149961-173931 GCA_006410515.1 Procapra przewalskii | reverse complement strand
GTGAGATAACAGAAGAGACACAGAGGTATAGAATGGACTTTTGGACTCTGAGGGAGAGGGAGAGGGTGGGTTGGTTTGGGAGAATGGCATAAAAACATGTATACTATCATGTAGATAGCATATTCAAAAGCAGAGACATTACTTTGCCAACTAACATCCATCTAGTCAAGGCTATGATTTTTCCAGTGGTCATATATGGATGTGACAGTTGGACTTTGAAGAAAGCTGAGCGCCAAAGAATTGATGCTTTTGAAATGTGGTGTTGGAGGACTCTTGAGAGTCCCTTGGACTGCAAAGAGATCCAACCAGTCCATTCTGAAGGAGATCAGCCCTGGGATTTCTTTGGAAGGAATGATGCTGAAGCTGAAACTTCAGTACTTTGGCCACCTCATGCGAAGAGTTGACTCATTGGAAAAGACTTTATGCTGGGAGGGATTGGGGGCAGGAGGAGAAGGGGACGACAGAGGATGAGATGGCTGGATGGCATCACTGACTCGATGGAAGTGAATCTGAGTGAACTCCGGGAGTTAGTGATGGACAGGTAGGCCTGGCGTGCTGGGATTCATGGGTTTGCAAAGAGTCTGACACAACTGAGCGACTAAACTGAACTGAATGTTACTCAAAGTAACATTGAAGAAAGAAACTGAAAGAAACATTCCTCTCTGGGGGTAAGGTTTCTGAAAAAATTATTTTAAGTCAGATTTCTCTAACTGCATAAGCAAAAAGAATCAGCTTTTGGAGTTTCAGGAGAGTTTCATCTTACTGAATTTTCTGCAGTCTAAATGATACTGTTGCCATATATTTTTTCCATTTTACAGAAGGCAGCAAGAATACCAGTCACACAAATAGAATACACAATCACAAACCAGAAGACAGAATTGTCACAAACCCCCAGAGGATATGGCAGAGAAGGCAATGGCGCTCCACTCCAGTTCTCTTGCCTGGAATATCCCATGGGCGGAGAAGCCTGGTGGGGTACAGTCCATGGGGTCACTAAGAGTCGGACACGATTGAGCGACCTCACTTTCACTTTTCAGTTTCATGCACTGGAGAAGGAAATGGCAACCCACTTCATCCTTCTTGCCTGGAGAGTCCCACGGATCGAGGAGCCTGGTGGGCTGTCCTCTGTGGGGTCGCACAGAGTCGGACAGGACTGAAGCAACTTAGCAGCAGCAGCAGCCCAGATGATATGGAGTCCCAAACAAACAGTTCCCAACAGAAATGGGCCTCGATGTCAGATACACATCAGAACCAGCAAAGACACACAAATGACACTCAGCGCTCATAAAGGGTCCTTAACAGCAAGGACACATCAGAACCAATTGGCAAAAATGCCCATACAGCACTTTGCCTTAGGGGTTAGCCGGATGTACACCAGTGGATTTACTGGGTCTTGGAGCTCGTCACCTTGTCCAGAGGCGTCTGTCCGTTTGACCAAGGTAGAACGCAGGCTGGCACTCAGTGCTGAGCAGCGGAGAAACAGGGAGGATCCCCAAAATAAATGGCTTTGGCAGCTGCTGGGAACGACCCCCAAAGCCCCCTTCAGGGCCAGCGAGCCTCGAACTACGGTTCCTCACAGCCTCCCAGGCGCATTATCACGGTGGCAGCTGCACTTGGTACCCCCGCCCTCAGCCAGACATCGCGAGGGCACAGCCTCACGTGGGTGCCAAAATCTGTTCGCAAAAGTGGGCTCCGGAGCTTGAGGTCCAAAGCTAACGAGGCAAAGTTCACAGAAAGGAGGGTTTGCTTTATTTACAAGGCCTGCAACCGAGAGGGGAACTTCCGTCCAAAGGCTGACTCCACCCCCAGTAATCAGTAAGCAAGAGCTCTTCAGGATGAGGGAAGGGGGCTACATGCAGAAACTTCACAGTCAGCCCTGACGGTCATCCTGAAATTGGTCATCAGTGGTCTGATCAGTATCATCTTGACTGAAGTACGGCCTTCAGGTCCAGGGTCAGTCTGCTTCCGTTTCTCCAGAGCCAGTTCTCAGAATTGTGGCGGCTCCTCATGGCTACTGACTTCCCTGGTGGCTCAGACAATAAAGCGCCTGTCTGCGATGAAGGAGACCTGGGATCGATCCCTAGGTTGGCAAGATCCCCCGGAGAAAGAAATAGCAGCCCACTCCAGCACTCTTGCCTGGAAAATCCCACGGACAGAGGAGCCTGGTAGGCTACAGTCCACGGCATCACAGTGTGGTCATCATGCAGCTAACTTCTTCCACCTGCAGGGGTTTCAGTATCTATGAGATAGCTCACAGGACATGTCTCTGAATATAGCCCTTGTGGAACTAAAAGTCCTTGACTTTGCTTAGTAACTAAACTGTTACTATTTGGTCATGTTGGACTGTTTTCCTGTGTCTCTGCATTTTCTTTCTTCTCTGATTCAAGTTATTGTTTGGCTAAAGTTTCTCCACAGAAGAAGGAAGGCTAAGGACATGGAGCAAGGACCATAGTGTCCAGATCCATTAGTAACAGGGCCTGGCAGAACACGGCCAGGAGAGGAAACTCTAGTGATAATCCTAAATGGAAACACCAGGTTTAATACTCTTTAGAGCTGCAAAAACATCCGTGACAGTTCCTTTTCAGTCTTTATCATGCACACTTGAAAAGCTCATAATCCTCTGTTTTCTGACCCAGAAAACTCACCTTATCTGTTCTCCCTATTATGATGAAATTCAGAATATATTTGTTTCCCTCAATGCCACAAAAGAGTATTTTAGCACATCATAAGAGGTTGTTATATGCTCACAAAATATAATATGTACTAAGGCAAGAGAACCATCCTTCAAGTGGTCTTTGTTTTTGATCTGTAGAGGATTCATAGTTGAATTTAGGGAAACGTTCTTTCTCCAAATAATTACAATATCTATCTAATTCTAGCTGAAACAAGCTCTCGTCATTCTACTTATTCACACACCTACATGAGCAAATGCAATTTCCTTGAGATAAAGTATATTGCCTGGATTGGTGAGAAAGAAATAGGGAAAGTAATTATTTAAAAAAAAAACCTCAGAAAAGAAAAGAACCCTGGGCTTGCTTATTAGTTCTTTGGTACAGAGCCATGATTCAAGGTGGGGAGCTTGTGTAAGTGCACATCTTATGCTTGGCTTGGAAATAAGGAACAAATCCACAGCTTATGGAGGTGTAGGTGTAGGAGATTTTCTTTTGATGATCAATTACTGCACATATTATGGTAGCCTTATATATATATCCATCCATAAATATGAAATGATACTATATCAACTTGCTTTTTACTGATGTTGTTGCTGTTCAGTCATGAAGATGTGTCTGATTCTTTTTTTTTTTTTTAACTGATAGACACAACAAGTTTCCCTGATGATTCAGTTGGTAAAGAGTCTGCCTGAGTTGTGGGAGACTCAGGTTTGATCCCTGGGTGGGGAAGATCCACCTGGAGAAGGAAATGGAAACCCATTCTAGTATTTTTGCCTGGAGAATTCCATGGACAGAAGAGCCCGGTGGGCTGCAGTCCATGCGGTCACAAAGAGTTGGACATGATTGAGTGACTAACACTTTGACAAGATAATCAGCAAAGATGAAGATGATACCTCCCACTATCTGCAACAAGTGGTCTTGGCTGGCCAGTGTCTGAAATCCCTTCCTGCCTTTGGAGAATTCACCTCACTTTATAAATTACATATATATATATGGAAAAAAGAGACCTACTCCAACTTTAGAAGCTGCCCAAGACTCACTCCCCAGCTCCCTTTGCAGTTAGAGAGAAAGGATGAGACCTACATTCTATCAAACCAGCGCAGGTGGCAGAGGCCTTGAGTCCAGAGCGGATCGATGGGCAGCACGCAGGGCTGGCGGCTGTAACAGCTGAGGACAGTGCTGATATTCAGTGGGGACAGCCACACCGTACTCAGCAGATGGACTCAGTGGAAAGACTGGGTCTGACGTTTTTCGCTTCCGTTTTCTGCTGTTTTGCCGGCTAGTTTTCTATTCCTCCAAGCATTTCAGTGACCTTCCTCTTCAGTTTAAAGGACCCACAAATGATTTCTGTTGCTTACCACCAAGAACCTCATTAACATGATGGTCTTATCAATGATTCTCCTCCCTAATGCTAATGTCTGGGCTTCTATTATTGTGTCCACCCCATACTATGGCGATTCATATCTTATATACCTGATTCGTTCCTGTGAAGTCCTTGAGGGTAGGCATCACTTTGATTTTTTTTCTCCCCATAACCTCAGTCAATAGCACAGTTCCTCACATATAGCAGGCACTTCAAAATGTGTGCGGAAGTGAATAGTACCATTAAAATCCTTCTATTGTTTCCCAGGTAGGTAATTCACCTCACCCTTTGAAACTGAAATGACCGCATATTCTTTCATGTCTATTCTGGGAGAGATTTTATGTGCTTGTGAATTTGTATTCTTTACTAGATGATTAGCTTTGGTACAAAGACTGAGTCTTAGTCAAATCTGGATCCAGTAACCCATGAACAGATTACTGGTGAATATGGACACAGCTAAGGAAGCACAGAGCCATGGTGAGGAGTTACATCTACTGGCTCTCGCTCCAGCCACCTGCAATGCTCTGAAGCAACATCACACAGGAATGGAAGCCCATTTTTTTAAAGTTATGTTTATATCACCCATTTGGCCTATTGGCACACAAACAATCCTCATATAAAACATTTATTCCAGCTCCTTGAGGTAACCAAACAGGCCCCAGGGGGTGAAGGAAGCTTAGAATATCTAATTATAGAAAAATCAGTTGAAATTCTAGCATGCATAGAATCTGTATCAAATAATTCTAGTGAATTATGCCTGGTATTTTATAGCATGCATAGCTATCATCTAAATTATCTTGTCCACATACTTGAAGAAAATAATAAAAATTTCTATCATCCCAACGCACACATTGAAACATCCACTACAATCTCCCCCTTAAACCATACTCCTAACACCAATTGGCCTTTCAAGTAGTTGAGATACTCAAGTTGTTCTATAGGGATTACAAGGAACATAATTTTTTATTCTATATCTCTCTTGAGCTAATAGTGTCTGCCCAGCTGTCTTACATGTTTATTCAGCCTGTCTGTAGGGTGGCCCAGTGCAAGGAGGGCCAGTTTTGCTGCTAAAAAAATCTAGGTTTGAATCTAGGCTACCCCCCTCAGTCCCTGGGCAAGTTATGAATTTCACTTCCCCTCAGTTTCCTACAAAGATGAGTGTGCAGAGGTTTGTTAAACTTAAGTGGAAGATTGTATATGATTTTATACCTATAGGCACCCAGCAAGTGGTCGCAGAAGTAAATGTTGTTATTATTACTGTGGTTGTTTTCAGGTACCAGGCTCAGCATTTTAATCCACATTACTTTTATAAAAATGTTTATTTTATTTTTTGCTGTACTGCACAGCATGTGCAATCTTAGTTCCCCAACCAAGGATTGAACCCCTGCCGCCTGCAGTGGAAGCGTGGATCTTAACCACTGGACCACCAGGAAACTCCAATATGTCACTGAATTTTAGTTGATTTACAATGTTGTGTAAATTTCTGCTGGACAGCTAAGTGATTCAGTTACACACAGGTTTTACGTAAGGCACTGTTCTCATTCCCATTTTACTGACAGGGAAGTCGAGGCTCAGGGAGGTTGAATAGCCTGTCCTGAATCTCCCTGTTCATCCAGGATCCACACGCACCTCTCTTCACCCGAGACCTCCTGCTCTGTGGCTCCTGCTACTTCTTTTCCCATCACACACTTCCTGCCCCCTCACCAGGTTCTCACCTCTAGATGGATGGGGCCACTGCGTTGCGGATCATGAAGTTGCCTCCAGCCTGTCGCTTCATTACTCAGGTACTGAATCACAGGCCTGAGCCTCACCTCACCCACTCCTCTGCCCACACGGTCCTGATGGTACACTGAGCCCCAGCACCAGCTCCCTTGGCTCTGAGAAGAGAATGACAGACCCTCCCAGTTTATTTATCAGAAAAGCCCTAAGCCTTTAATAAATGACCACTTCAGAAACACAATTTCAGTGATCTCAGACAGGGCTATAACTGGAGACGGGATTGTCACTGGTGCTGATGGACGGCTGACTGTATTTGCTCCTCCGTCCTCTTGTGTTCCCTTCAGAGACCACAGAAACACAGTTAAAAAATAACTTGGCCATGCTGAGATCTCCACAAGAGTAAGCATTTTTGTGTCATTCCCTGCAACAAGGCTGAGGCCATCCTTAAAACGGAAATGCCTCCTGCAATAACCCACTGGTGGCTTCCTAATGACCTGTTTCATTGTTAAATGTCTCCTTTTACCTGATAAATTATTGAACCATAGCATCAATTGTGTGCAAGGCTAAAAAAAACACCATGCTGCTGATCTTTCCAGAAACAGCTCTACCCCTCACACAGCGCTTATTCTTTATTCTGCATTCTGGATTAGGTAACGTGCCTGCTGACTCCAAGCTCCTTAGGGGAGGAACTTTCTGTTCTTTGCGCAACACAGTTCATTATCTGAGAAAGCTCTGTGTACCTCGAGAGTAGCACATAAATAAAATTACTTGGGAGCTAAAGTAAAAGAGAGTAGAGAAAAATGTCCTGTTTTGAGAAGTGAACGATACCCTGGCTTTATGAATCTGAACATCACATTCATTTTAAATTAAAACAAAGGTATATTATCATACAGAGTGAAGTAAGTCAGAAAGCAAAAAACAAATATTGCATACTAATGCATATATGTGGAATGTAGAAAACCGATATAGATAATCTTATTTGCAAATCAGAAATAGAGATGCAGATATAGAGAACAAATATATGGATGCCAAGGGGGAAATAGGAAGGGGAAAAGTTGGGAGATTGGGATTGACACATATAC
Source organism: Procapra przewalskii (assembly GCA_006410515.1). Lineage (NCBI taxonomy): Eukaryota > Metazoa > Chordata > Mammalia > Artiodactyla > Bovidae > Procapra > Procapra przewalskii. Next base: position 167,095 of record SJYF01000065.1, on the reverse strand, counting down.
ACTATTGATACTATGTATAAAATAGGTAACTAATGAGAATTAGTTGTGTGTTAATTCTGTAAACAGAATTATATCCTGTATAGCACAGGGAACTCTACTCAATGCTCTATGGCAACACGAATGGGAAGGAAGTCCAGAAAGGAGGGGATAAATGTATGCGTACGGCTGACTCACTCTCCTGTACACGTGAAACTAACACAACATTGAGGAGCAACTATACTCAAATGAAAATTAATGTGACAAATAAACCATATTTTTAAACTCTGATAATTCACTCCAGGAAAGGCACTGGAAGAAAAGCTTTGCACTGACAAATAAAACTAGATGTAAAATAATAACTTATATGAAAAGAATGTCTTCAAAATTATAGAGTACTCAGCTTTTGAATGGAGGTATTGTGGAGCCAATGAAATGATCCTTATGGAAACTATATGATGACATGGGGCAGAAAGCAGTACATAAAATATTACCTGTTCTTGAAATTATGGCCATTCTTATATAGAAAAATGCAAATAAGATTTCCTAGATTTAAAGGACCTTACACTAACCATGTGGAGTGGAAGCAGCAGCTGCACAGTGCTGGAGCGGCCAAGAGGAGATGCCCCACGTCCAAGGTCAGGAGCAGCAGCCGTGAGGTGATACCCCACGTCCAAGGTCAGGAGCAGCAGCCGCGAGGAGATACCCCATGTCCAAGGTCAGGAGCAGCAGCCACGAGGAGATACCCCACGTCCAAGATCAGGAGCAGCAGCCGTGAGGAGATGCCCCACGTCCAAGGTCATAGAAACCCCAGTAGGATGGTAGGTGCTGAGAGAGGGCATCAGAGGGCAGACAGACTGAAACCACAATCACAGAAAACTAACCAATCTAATCACATGGACCACAGCCTTGTCTAACTCAATTTGAAACTATCAGCCATGCTGTGCAGGGCCACCCAAGACAGACGGGTCATGGTGGAGAGTTCTGACAAAATGTGGTCCACTGGAAAAGGGAATGGTAAACCACTTCAGTATTCTTGCCTTGAGAACCCCATGAACTATATGAAAAGGCAAAAAGATAGGACACCGAAAGAACTCACAAGGTCAGCAGGTGCCCAACATGCTACTGGAATCGGTGGAGAAACAACTCCAGAAAGAATGAAGAGACAGAGCCAAAGCAAAAGCAACACCCAGTTGTGGATGTGACTGGTGATGGAAGCAAGATCCGATGCTGTAAAGATCAATATTGCCTAGGAACCTGGAATGTTAAGTCCGTGAATCAAGGCAAATTGGAAGTGGTCAAACAGGAGATGGCAAGAATGAATGTTGACATTTTAGGAATCAGCGAAATAAAATGGACTGGAATGGGTGAATTTAACTCAGATGACCATTATATCTATTACTGCGGGAAAGAATCCTTTAGAAGAAATGGAATAGCCAACACAGTCAACAAAAGAGTCCAAAATGCAGTACTGAGATGCAATCTCAAAAAAGACAGTATGATCTCTGTTCATTGCCAAGGCAAACCATTCAGTATCACAGTAATCCAACTCGATGCCCCAACCACGATGCTGAAGAAGCTGAAAGTTGAACGCTTGATGAAGATCTAAAAGACTTTTAAAAACATACCCCCCAAAAGATGGCCTTTTCATTACAGGGGACTGGAATGCTAAAGTAGGAAGTCAAGAAACACCTGGAGTAACAGGCAAATTTCGCCTCGGAGTACAGAATGAAGCAGGGCAAATGCTAATACAGCTTTGCTAAGAGAATGCACTGGTCATAGGAAAAACCCTCCTCCAACAACACAAGAAAAGACTCTACACGTTGACATCACCAGATTGTCAACACCAAATTCAGATGGATTATATTCTTTGCAGCCAAAGATGGAGAAGCTCTATACAGTCAACAAAAACAAGACTGGGAGCTGACTGTGGCTCAGATCAAGAACTCCTTATTGCCAAAGTCAGACTGAAATTGAAGAAACCAGGGAAAACCACTAGACCATTCAGGTATGACCTAAATCAAATCCCTTATGATTATACAGTGGAAGTGAGAAATAGATTTAAAGGCTATATCTGATAGATGGAGTGCCTGATGAACTATGGACGGAGGTTTGTGACATTCTATAGAACACAGGGATCAAGACCATCCCCAAGAAAAAAGAAATGCAAAAAGGCAAAATGGCTCCTGGAGGAGGCCTTACAAATAGCTGTGAAAAGAAGAGAAGCAAAAAGCAAAGGAGAAAAGGAAAGATACAAGCATCTGAATGCAGAGTTCCAAAGAATAGCAAGGAGAGATAAGAAAGCCTTCCTCAGTGATGGATGCAAAGAAATAGAAGAAAACAATAGAATGGGAAAGACTAGAGATCTCTTCAAGAAAATTAGAGATACCAAGGGAACATTTGATGCAAAGATGGGCAGAGTAAAGGACAGAAATGGTATGGACCTAACAGAAGCAGAAGATATTAAGAAGAGGTGGCAAGAATACACAGAAGAACTGTACAAAAAAGATCTTCATGACCCAGATAATCATGATAATATGATCACTCATCTAGAGCCAGACATGCTGGAATGTAAAGTCAAATGGGTCTCAGGAAGCATCACTATGAACAAAGCTAGTGGAGGTGATAGAATTCCAATTGAAATATTTCATAAAAGATGATGCTGTGAAAGTGCTGTACTCAATATGCCAGCAAATTTGGAAAACTCAGCAGTGGCAACAGGACTGGAAAAGGTCAGCTTTCATTCCAGTCCTAAAGAAAGGCAATGCCAAAGAATGCTCAAACTACAGCACAATTGCACTCATCTCACATGCTAGTAAAGTAATGCTCAAAATACTCCAAGCCAGGCTTCAGCAATACATGAACCGTGAAATTCCAAATATTCAAGTTGGTTTTAGAAAAGGTAGAGGAACCAGAGATCAAATTGCCAACATCCGCTGGATCATCGAAAAAGCAAGAGAGTTCCAGAAAAACATCTACTTCTGCTTTACTGACTATGCCAAAGCCTTGACCGTGTGGATCATAATAAACTGTGGAAAATTCTTCAAGAGATGGGAATACCAGACCACCTGACTTGCCTCTTTATAAATCTGTATGCAGCTCAAGAAGCATGATTAGAATTGAACATGGAACAACAGACTGGTTCCAAATAGGAAAAGGAGTATGTCAAGGCTGTATAATGTCACCCTGATTATTTAACTTATATGCAGAGTATATCACGAGAAACGCTGGGCTGGAGGAAGCACAAGCTGGAATTAAGATTGCCAGGAGAAATATCAATAACCTCAGATATGCAGGTTTTGAGTTCTTCACTTAATGGTGAAGAACTCAAAAGCCTTTTGATTAAAGTGAAAGAGGAGAGTGAAAAAGTTGGCTTAAAACTCAACATTCAGAAAACGAAGATCATGGCATCCGGTCCCATCACTTCATGGCAAATAGATGGGAAAACAGTGGAAACAGAGACAGACTTTATTTTGAGGGGCTCCAAAATCACTGCAGATGGTGACTGCAGCCATGAAGTTAAAGGACGCTTACTCCTTGGAAGGAAAGTTATGACCAACCTAGACAGCACATTAAAAAACAGACATTACTTTGGAACAAAGGTCTGTCTAGTCAAGGCTATAGTTTTTCCAGTAGTCATGTATGGATGTGAGAGTTGGACATAAAGAAATCTGAGCACCAAAGAATTGATGCCTTTGAACTGTGGTGTTGGAGAAGACTCTTGAGAGTCCCTTGGACTGCCAGGAGATCCAACCAGTCCATCCTAAGGGAGATCAGTTCTGGGTGTTCACTGAAAGGAGTGATGCTGAAGCTGAAACTCCACTACTCTGGCAACCTGATGTGAAGAACTGACTCATTTGAAAAGACCCTGATGCTGGGAAAGATTGAGGGTGAGAGGAGAAGGGGAGGACAGAGGATGACATGGTTGGGTGGCATCACGACTCAATGGACATGAGTTTGAGTAGACTCTGGGAGTTGGTGATGGACAGGGAGGCCTGGCGTACTGCAGTCCATGGGGTCTCAAAGAGTCGGACACGATTGAGCGACTGAACCGAATGACTGACTGACTGGCACCAGCCATGAGGCAAAAAGAAATTAGGGGGCATTTGCATACCAAGAGCTACAATTTCCCTTATTAATCAGAAGCTGACTTCCATTATTATCCTACAGTATAGGATAGGTTGTGCTGCAGTAACAAAACAGCCCCCATAGCTTTGACCACACAGACATTGTTCCTTAACCCAAGTCCTCTCCAGTCCCATTGTCTGCCAAGGTAGCGCCTTCCAAGAGCCATGGTTCAGCACTCATATCCCTTTCATCTGGAACAGCTGTGCCACCTGGGCACAGAGCTTCCAGGATTGGTCAGGCAAGTTGGAGGATGACCCAGAAGATGTGCCCTGCTGTTACAGATCAAACTGTGACGCCTCAAAATTCACACGCTGAAGCCCTAGCATCCCTGTGACTGTATCTGGAGGCAGGACCTTTATTTTGACTAATATGAAATGAGGTCCTGAGGATGGGCCCACCTCTGATGAAGATGGTGCCCTGATAAGGAGCAGAAACAGCAGGAGGATTCTTGCTGGCTCTCCTGCTCTGCCCACCTGCAGGCACAGTGAGGCCACAGCAAGCCGGTGACCAGCTACAGCCAGGAGGACGGCTCTCTTCCGAAACCCAGTTTTCCAGCTGCTTCTACCATGACTGTGAGGAAACAGATGTTTATTGTTTTGTTTTGTATTATTTTTAATGTCCCACACTTTTTTTTAATGTGGATGATTTACACAGTCTTTACTTAATGTGCTACAATATCACTTCTGGTTTAGGTTTTCTTTTCTTTTCTTTTTTTTTTTTTTTTGGCTACAAGGTAGGTGGGATCTCAGCTCCCCAACCAGGGATTGAACCCTCACCCCTGCAGTGGTAGGTGGGGTCTTACCCACCAGACCACCAGGGAAGTTTCAGAAATCTGTGGTGTTTTGTCCTGGTGGCCTGAGCTAACTGATAACACAACTGCCTCAGCTCCAGGGTGACAGACGATGCATCTGACCCCAGAACATCCATGGGCACTAGTGATCTGGCTCTGCCTCATTGCACGGAGGCCAGAAGTTGTGTTGCTTGTTCACCTAAAACGGAAAGGGGAGCAAGCATCAGTGAGCACTGACAGGGACTCCCACACCGCCATACACTCCTCAGTGAGGCCCAAACTCGCTCTGAGCTGGGGAGAAAACAAACAGGATTTCAGGAAAATAAGAAAGAGCAGGAACCCATAAGGAATTTGTGTCACTTCCAATCCTCTTGGATTTAGACCCTAGGTACAGGAAGTATATGAAATGAGTCTTGAAATTGTGGGTATTTCTGAAAATAGATGGCTTGATTGTGACTATACTCTGAGGTTTTTGAACACGGGAATTTCCCAAGGTGCCAGGCGTGGTCAGGACATGGGAAGCCACACCGGGGCATATGAGGAACTGATCTCCAGGCGCTTACAGGGATTTGGGTAGAAGACTGAAATAGAACATTCAAAAATCAGTAACACCCCAAGACTGAACATAAAAATAAGCTCAGGACACAGTAAGCAGGTGGACACTCATTCATGAGGGGAACTCTAGCATGTTTTCCAGGCTCCCTGGCACTGGGTCCTGTAGGACAACGTAAACAGTAGAAGATGCTGACAAGGGCTGGGATTTATAGCATCAATAAGGACAGTGGGATCCATGATCGCAGAGGCCATGTGGCATTACTTAACAGACAGAGGCAAGATGGATGAAATTACTGTGAGGAAAAACAAAGCCAAAGTAGCAGCCAGGGAGTCTTGACCCGTGAAGATCTGTGACTAGAGAGCGCAGACCACAGTATCTCAGGAACAGGGTCCGGCATGGCAGGACAGCCTCTCCTAAGCAGAGAAGACATAGCTGCCCTTATTCCTTAGCTCTAAAAATGATGTACAGCATTTGGTGAGTCTCTGTGAATTTTAGAGGCAACTCATACCACACTTGGGAATATCGCTCTTGGCCATTTATCAGGTGATGCAGAAAGGGGTGTTCAGAGCAAGAGAAGATTGTGCAGCCGTTCCAGGGTGTAGGGCAAGCTGTCCTGCCACTGAGGCCATAAGACTAACAGATGTCATGGTGTTAGGGACACGCTTGCTTAATAAAAATGCAGCGTATCATCCCTGATGAACCTCGATGGAAGAGTCTAGTGCACATACCTAGGATTCTAGAATGAGGCCATGTTTTTAGAAGGAGAAACTGTTGGGAAACAGTTCCTAGAGTGCTAAAAAGCCCTGAAAGGGAAAGTGTGAGTCACTCAGTCATGCCCGACTCTTTGTGATCCCACGGACTGTAGCCCCCCAGGCTCCTCTGTCCATGGGATTCTCCGGGCAAGAATACTAGAGTGGGTTGCCATTTCCTACTCCAGGGTATCTTCCCAACCCAGGGATCGAACCCAGGTCTCCTGTATCGAAGGCAGATTCTGAAGCCCTAGGAGAATCTTAACAGCCTGACCGGAGAACACCAAGAACGCATGTGTCTGGGTTGCTCATCATCAAACCGTAACGTAGAGTGGCTGTGGCAGTCCTTCACACGATGAAAGTGGTGCCTCCAGGACCAGGCACAGATGGGTCCTGGAGGCACAAAGAACTCACGGAGGAGGTGGCCCATCTCTCAGCTCGTGTGTTACGTCCTCAGGGGGACACAGATCCTAGTGGGAGACACGTGGGTCAGGGCCCAGACAGACGGGCTCTGGGTGCTGGTGCTGATGCTGCTGCCCTACAGAAGCCTGGTCCGAGGTGACCTGGAGGGAAATCCTCCCAGGGCACAAAAGTAAGAACAGGAAATGTGGTCTTCACTTTGTATGGAGAAAGAAATGACCCGAGTTGAAATGTACAGTAATATCCAATTCTGGGCATTGCTGGACGCCTCTTCTTACTGGTCAGCTGCCAGGAAACAGTGAGACCAGAAGAGCAGAAACAGACATGGGGGTGAACTTGTTGCAAAGAATGCGAATCAAGCTCGTTTGGGTTTCGCGCTGGAGCTCACGCTAACATGACCGTTGCCCCAGAGCCTGGGCGAAGGGCCCAGAAGAGAGTTGTTGTGTGATGGTAACAGCAATGGAGGTGGGTCCCACAGCAAGGAGCCACTCTCCCCACGGTCACCATCGAAACTCAGCCTGCCAAGGGCAGGGTCTGATGCACTTTCCTGACCAGAGCTGCCAGCCACTTCCTGCGAGATTGATTTATTAGACGACTCCTATCTGGAATTTTACTTCCTGGAATTGATGCCTACTCCAGACATGAAATCAGCTTCCTGTCCTGGTCCCTCTGCTGGAACCTGGCGAGGCAGCCTTTGGGCTTGCCAGGTGGTGCAGGGGGTAAAGAACCCGCCTGCCACCACAGGAGACAGAGAGACATGGGCATGACCCTTGGGTCGGGATGATCCTGTAGAGGAGGGCACGGCAACCTGCTCCACTTTTCTTGCCTAGAGAGTCCCATGGACAATGGGGCCTGGTGGGCTGTGGTCCTTAGGGTCACAAAGAGTCAGATACAACTAAGGTGACTTAGCACACACACAGCACATTTAGAATATTACTTCTTGGAATTGATACTGTTATGCCCCAGTCACGGAATCTCCCAGTGACCACCAGGGAGCCGATATCTGATGCAAAAGCAAGAGAGTTTTTATTACCAAGCTCTAGCTGGGGCTCCCACTGTCACCGACGCAGCGCCTAAGGAGAAGAGCCCTGAGTTTTGGGTTACACTGCTTATACAGGAAATATTCAGGTAAAAGGGTAAAAAGGGGGTGTTCAGGCTGAAGGACAACTGATTGGTTACCGTCTTCTATAGGGTTGTGTGTGGATTCCTGATTGGTTTTTACTTTCAAGGTAAATCACACGCTCCTGAACGTAAAGTCAGGAGGTTTAACCTAAGGGCTCGTTGGCTTGTGAACAGTGGGGCAAGGTTAGGTAATATCCAAAGTCTAAGTCTGTTTGCCCGGAACCTTTACAAAATGGAGTTCTTTTACTCCATTTTGGAGTAGCTTAGGCTCTTCAATACCACTTCCAGACACGGGATTGCCTTCCTGGCCTACATCCCCTCTGTTGGAACCATGCACAGACTTACAGAACACCTTCACAGCTGCCTATGATACCTATCATCGCCAACTAAAAGACACTTCTTATGGTGATGGGCATTTGATCACTTGATCCACCATATATCACATCCCTCAGAAGCGATCAGCCTGACAGCACTGGAGTGGCTCACTGAAGTCTCCCATAAGGCCCGCCTCAGGGACAACAGCCTGGGAGTCTTGGACACCATGCTCTGAGGCTTGGTGCTGAAGCCGTGGCTGATACTCACGATGCTGTGTCCCCAAAAGCCAGAGTCAGTAGCCTGGATGGCACCAAGGGGCATGAGCCAGGTAGAGAACACTGCACGCCCAGTTTCTAGTTTCTGAAATGTGTTCTTCTTGCTGGGTAGGATTCCACATAACCTTAACCTACAGCTGCCACCTTACCATTTGGGGGCTCCTCATTATAGCAGAATATCAAGAGAGAAAAGGCATTATTATGTTGGCAGTCCTAACTGATCCCATTACCACAGAGGGGAAGGATGCTGTTCCACAATGGTGAGCAGGAAGGAGCACAGCGCGATACCTCGGGGCTTCCCTGGGGCACCGTTTAGCGCCTTTGTGCTCCGTAATAACTGTAAGTGGGAAACTGCAGAAACCACAGTTCAGGAAAGGTACAACTGAGGGCTCACATCCATCGGAGATGAAGCTCTGAGCTACCCTACCAAGCAAGCAACTGGTCTGCATTGAAGCACTGACTAAAAGTGAAGGAAATAAATAATGAGAGCGCGCAAGATAGGCAATGAATGTTAATCACGGCCCCAGAAGGAGCTGCAGAAGTAACAGCTGGAGCTAATTCCACAGATCCTCATGTTTAAGCGTTTTGTAGATTTGGAGGGGTGACCACAGCTTTGAAATCTCTGTGAATGTTAAAGATGGCAGAAAGCATGAGGAGATTGAGGTACTTCTGTGGACACACTATATTGAGTAGCTTTGTACCCTAATTCACATCTTCCATCAAACCATTTACCCCAGCCATTGGTGCAAAAACAGGCTTCTACCTGGAAGCTCTACCTGCCATGACACAGAACAGCACATCACTTCAGCTGCCCGGCTGCTCCCCTGAATCTGCAGTATAGACCATCTGCAAGAACTCACTTGGGACTCACACATGGAAATCCTGAAAGTGCAGGGGAGCTAACACTTCACGAGGAAACATGAGAGGTGGGGGATGGGAAGTGTGGCTAGAAAAATACTCCTCTCTCTGTCCTTTGGTGGACAATTCTGAAACAGCTGATCCTTCAGAGGGATGTGGCAGAATTCATCGCTGATAGACTGAAGAATGCACGCTTCCATGGTATCATCAGGTTCTGATGATTCAGTGATCAAAAAACAAATAACTGAAAAATAGAGGAAGGGTCTGAATGGACATTTTCTCCAAAGATATACTAATGGTCAATAAGCACACAAAAGGTGTTCACCATCATTAGCCAGGAAAGGCAAACCAAAGCCTCAATGTGATATCAATTCACACCTCCTACAATGGACAAAATTTAAAAAAAAAAAAAAACAGACAATAACAAGCATTGCTGAGAATGTAGGGAAATAGAAACCCTCATTCACTGCATGATAGAATGTAAAATGGTATAACCATTTTGGAAAACAGGCCAGAAGTTCCTCAGAAGGTAAACACAGAGTTACCATATGACCCAGCAAGGCCACTCCTAGGAATACACCCAAGAAAATTGAAAACATGGGTCCACACAGAACCTTGTATACTGTAGCAAAGTTCCTGGCATCCTCATAATAGCCAAAAAGTAGTCACAGCACTAATGCCCACGAGCTGGTGAATGAATAGTTAAAATGTGGTTTGTTCATACAAAGGGATGTTATTTGGCAATAAAAAGGTGTGCAGGGCTGACACATTCCGAAACACGGCTGAAGCCTGGAAACATGCTCAGTGAAGGGCGGCCTCACGTGCTTCCCCCTACATGGAACAGGCAAACGCGTGCAGACAGAAAGTAGACCAGTGGTTACCAGGACGCGGGAGAGGGCGCTAGTAAAGAAGCAAGGCTTCTGTCGGGATACTGAAAACGCCCTAAACCCTGACTGTGGTGAAGGCTGCACAACTGCTAGGGAAATTAAATAAACGGTCTTCTTCAGGCGCCACAGACAAAGCAGAGCAGGCCTCCGACCTCGCATCTAACCTGCCCGGAGACTGCACCGTGAGAGCCCTGCCTGCCTGCCGAGAGAGCACCGCGGATAAGAGAGGGGAGGAACCTCCAGACTCCTGAGATCCTGGAGGGGGTCTGGCCAACCAAGCCCCAGGATTAACATTCCAAATTTTACAGGACAGAACAAACTGCATTAACATGAAACCAGAGTGGCAGTTTGCTCACAGATTGATGATGGTATCCCATTGCACCCTGGGATGATGAGCAGGGACCCTGAACTGCAGTTCTAAAAGTCTCACCCATGGAGCGCATGGGCTGCCTGGGACTATTCATAATTGCCGGCTCCAGATAAGCTGTGACGCAGACTTCCCAGCACTGTTTGCGTCTGGATGTTGGTCAAAACCCAATTTGGTGATGTATCCTCTGCTGTTTCTGTTTCTCCTCTCTTTTAGTGTTCATATATTGGCAGTAAGCTAGATAATTCTCTAATAAATATTGGTATTACTTGTATATAACGAGTGGCTTATTTTGTTAACAAATCCTTTGAACCTGAGATGAAAGTGAAAACTTTCTGCAAAACAACAACTCTGACACAAAAACTATGAAATTATACATTTCAAATGGAGGAACTTTATGTTATGTGGATTATATCTCCAAAAAAAAGGCATTTTTTATTTTAAGATTGAAGACACTAAAGAATTGCACCCTTGGCTTGGCTTTTCCTCTAATACTGTTTTCCTCTCTCTCTAGTCTATTCCCTGGATAGACTTCATAACAAACTACCTGCATGCAAGCCCTGATTCAGACGTTGCTTTCTGGGAAGAAGGCAGGATGGACACAGGTATCTGTACGAGTGAGTACATTTCTCCTTGGAAGAAAAAGTGAACAGGTGGTCCCACTACCAACACAGTGACCGAGGGAGACACTCAAGGTTTTTGCCTGTTTTACTTTCTTGTATCAATGGGATAAAGAGCAAACCTCATATCCATTCCTATTTTCTCACAGCCTTTCCTCTCGAAGACTTTATGAACCCAGGCAAATACAATATCACTTATATGTACAGTCTAAAATAGGACACAAATTAACTTGTCTACAAAAAAAAAAACAAAAACAAGAAACAGACTTAGATCATAGAGAAGAGACTTGTGCTTACCAAAGGGGAGCAGGGGGTGAGGGAGGGATGGACTGGGAGTTTGGGATTAGCAGATGCCAACTAGTATATCCAGGATGGCTAAACAACAAGGTCCTACTGTATAGCTGCTGCTGCTGCTAAGTCGCTTCAGTCGTGTCCGACTCTGTGTGACCCATAGACGGCAGCCCATGAGGCTCCCCTGTTCCTGGGATTCTTCAGGCAAGAACACCAGAGTGGGTTGCCATTTCCTTCTCCAATGCATGAAAGTGAAAAGTGAAAGTGAAGCTGTTCAGTCGTGTCCGACCCTCAGCAACCCCTCTTCCAGGCTCCTCCATCCATGGGATTTTCCAGGCAAGAGTACTGGAGTGGGGTGCCATTGCCTTCTCCGTACTGTATAGCACAGGAGACTATATTCAATATCCCATGAGAAACCATAACAGAAAATATATATATACACTTATTTATATATTTATACCTGAATTACTTTGCTATACGGCAAAAATTAACACAGCATTGCAAATCAACTATGTGCTATATCACTTCAGTTGTGTCTGACCCTTTGCGTCCCTATAGACTGCAGCCCACCAGGTTCCTCTCTCCATGGGATTCTCCAGGCAAGAATACTGGAGTGGGTTGCTCTTTCCTTCTCCAGGGGATCTTTCCAACCCAAGGATCGGACCCTCGTCTCTTACATCTCTGTAGGGGCGGGTGGGTTCTTTACCACTAGTACCACTTGGGAAGCCCTCTAATAAAATCAAAAATAAAAAGGAATTAGGGTAGGAAAATGTACTGACATTACTTTAGAGTTTGTTTGGTTTTTTTACATCCTTGGATAGGAATAAATAAGAGATATTTCTCCCTTCCTCATCTCTGCAAGTCTTGAGTTCTGAGCCTGAGTAGCATACCCCATTTTAAGGATACATTACTTTTCTGTTGCAGAGTTCTCAGGCATTCAAACACCAGTTACCAAAGTTTTCCTCAGGGGAAGGACAGATGGAAGATAGAATCTATTCTAAGGAGGACAAGGGGAAGGGGCCTGATTCTGGATCTAAGACAGGCAGAATGCACTCACCTCCTGCAGAGTCTAGAGCAGGAATCTATATACATTTTCTGCAGGCAGAACAGTTTCTGTGTTTTGACTTTGTGGGCTACAAAGTCTCTGTCCCAACTACTCATCTCTGTCCTTGGAGTGGGAAGACAGCCAAAAGCTGCTGTAGACAATAAAATGGAATGAGCATGGCTGTGTTCCAATAAAACTTTATTTATGGAAACTGCCTTTCCTAGCATGGAAATTTTAGTTTCTTATCATTTTCATGTGCCATGAAACATTATTCCTGTTTTGATCTTTTTCAGCCATTTAAAACCAAAACCCCTCTCCACTTGCGGGCCAGATGAAACTGGTAGTGAGAGAACTTTCAGGAGGAAGTGCGTGTCACTACCCTTAGCCAAGCTGCAAACTGGGGACCAAAGAGAGGGCCTCTTGCTCATGCCTGGCATGGAGCAGGACGCTCACTCCAGATGGACAGGGGAGCCTGGGACAGGGCCCTGACTTGGGTACTTGTGTCTATGCTGAGGGCTGGGTATCATCCAGAGGCCCATGCCATGAACCCCAGGTTTTACTAAGACCCCCAGTGAAGGGAAACATCACCCAGGCTGACTTTGAATTATTTTCCTCCATGAAGACAACAGGTTTAGAGTATATTTAATTTCCTTATTTTAGATTTTATTGAACTGTACTTGATATTGGGCTTTTGAAGTGGTTGGCACCCCACTCCAGTACTCTTGCCTGGAAAATTCCATGGACAGAGGAAGCTGGTAGGCTGCAGTCCATGGGGTCGCAAAAAGTCAGACATGACTGAGCGATTTCACTTTCACATTCCACTTTCATGCATTGGAGAAGGAAATGGCAGCCCACTCCAGTGTTCTTGCCTGGAGAATCCCAGGGACGGGGGAGCCTGGTGGGCTGCCCTCTATGGGGTCGCACAGAGTCGGACACGACTGAAGCGACTTAGCTGCAGCAGCAGAGGTGGAGCTAGCGGTAAAGCACCCACCTGCCGATGCGGGAGACTTAGGAGACGTCGGTTCAGCCCTTGGGTCTGGAAGAGTCCCTGGAGGAGGGCATGGCACCCCACTCCAGTATTCTTGCCTGGAGAATCCCATGAACAGAGGAGCCTGGCAGGCTATAATCCATGGGTTGGCAAGGACTCAGACACGACTCAGTGACTTATCACACACGCATAAATGACATACAATGTTGTGTCAATTTCTTCTGTACAGCAAAGTGAGTCAGCTATCTAGTTACATACATTCTTTTTCATGTTCTTTTCCATTATGGTTTGTCATAGGATATTGAATACAGTTCCCTGTGCTATTATATATGTGTGTGTGTGTATACACACATAATTTTTTAAAATTTGAAGTTCATACCATCCAGTTCTGAAAAACAGCAATGTCAAGTTTCTATATATCCTCAGAAAAAGGTCGATGTACCTGGTCCTGAAGGAATATCAGGTCAGGGAGAGACTAGAATGTGAACCCAGAAACAAAAACTCACAGCTCAAGAAAGTATTTAATATCGACATAAAGTGACCTCTTTTTTTTCCTCGGCTAAATCCTGTCATTGCCAGAGGACAGCCAACTTGCAGCCTCTGAGACTGGAAGCACAGCTTAAAGCTGCTTACCACAAGGGCAGACTTGCTTTGAAATCTACAGCTTTATTTAAGAATGCATATCAATTTGTATTCTCCTCCAGAGTTTAGCTATGTGTGTGTGTTTTAATATAAAAATTGCATGTTAAACTGTTTACCATCAAAGAAAACTGGTGCTCCTGGAAGATGCATGGTGTTTACCCTGTAGCTTTCAGGACCCCCGGGAAAACCACCTTATTCCCCAAGGGCACACACCCTGTATCTGAGGCACAATAAAGCACTTCAGGCTACAGATTTCAGTCAGGCCCTGGAGATGCAGTTTTTATTAACAGAACATGATTGATGTGGGTTTCGAGACCTCATCCTTTGGGACAGGACACTGGTTCTCAAAGTGTGGCCCCAGGATCAGCTGCAGCATCTCCTGGAGACTTAAGAGACGTCAGTTCAATGGAAATGCAGTCTCGACTGCTCCACAGGACCTCTGGATCATCAGGTCCGAGGGTGGAGCCCAGCACCCCCCTCCCGGGGACTGTGATGCCCCTTCAAGCCTGAGAACTGTTTCTGCAGTGGAAGAAGTTGGAAAGAGCCATAAAAACCTTTTAAAATTTCATTACTTCACCACTCAGCCACGAAAAACAAGGAAAATGTTCCATTTGCAGCAACATGGATAGACCTAGACATGATCATACTCAGTGAAGCTGGTCAGAGAAAGAGAAATCATATCGATACCACTTACATGTGGAATTAAAAGGATGGTGTAAGCAAAGCTTCTTACAAAACAGAAATAGACCCATAGACAAAGAAAGCAAACAAACTTATGGTAACCAAAGGGGACAGCTAGGGAGGATGTTAGATATATTAGGAGTATGGGATTATCAGATACACAGTACTATATACAAAATAGATAAGTGACAAGGACTTGGTATATAGCCCAAGGAACTATATTTAGTACCTTGTAATAAGCTGCAATGGAAAAGAATCTGAAAAAGTGTGTGTGTATATATATACACATGCACGTGCACACACACATATATACATACACATGTACCCTGGTGGCTCGGTGGTAAAGAATATGCCTACCAGTGCAGAAGATGCAGCTTCAATCCCTGGCTCAGGAAGATCCCCTGCAGAAGGAAATGGCAACCCTCTCCAGTATTCTTGCCTGGGAAACCCCATGAACAGCAGAGCCTGGCAGGCTACAGCTCAGTCAGTTCAGTTCCGTTGTTCAGTAGTGTCCGATTCTTTGTGACCCCATGAACTGTGGCACACCAGGCCTCCCTGTCCATCACCAACTCCCGGAGTTTACCCAAACTCATGTCCATTGAGTTGCTGATGTCATCCAACCATCTCATCCTCCGTCATCCCCTTCTTCTCCTGCCCTCAAACTTTCCCAGCATCGGGGGCTTCTCAAATGAGTCAGTTCTTCGCATCAGGTTGCCAGAGTATTGGAGTTTCAGCTTTAGCATCAGTCCTTCCAATGAACACCCAGGGCTGATCTCCTTTAGGATGGACTGGTTGGATCTCCTTGCAGTCCATGGGACTCTCAAGACGCATGGGATTGTAAAAGAGATGGACACAACTTAGCAACTATAATAACAACAAAAACAGTTATATATTTGTCTGCATGCATGTTCAGTTGTGTCTGACTCTGCGACCCAATAGACTGTAGTCCACCAGGCTCCTCTGTCCATGGGATTCTCCAGGCAAGCATACTAGAGTGGGTTGCCATTCCCTTCTCCAGGGGATCTTCCCAACACAGGGATCAAACCCAGGTCTCCTGCATTGCAGGAAGATTCTTTACCATCTGAGCCACCAGGGAAGATATATATGTATCTGAATCACATTGCTCTACACCTGAAACTAACACAACATTGTAAATTGTTGCTGTTGTTCAGTCACTCAGTCGTGTCTGACTCTTTGTGACCCCATGGGCTGCAGCACACCAGGCTTCCTTGTCCTTCCCCACCTCCTGGAGCTTGCTCAAACTCATGTCCATTGCATCAGTGATGCCATCCAACCATCTTATCCTCTGTTGTCCACTTTTCCTCCTGCCTTCTATCTTTCCCAGCATCAGAGTCTTTTCCAGTGAATCAGCACTTCACATCAGGAGGCCAAAGTATTGGAGCTTCAGCCTCAGTATCAGTGCCTCCAGTGAATATTCAGGGCTGATTTCCTTTAGGATTGACAGGTTTGATCTTCTTGCAGTCCAAGGGACTCTCAAGAGTCTTCTCTAACACCACAGTTCAAAAACATCAGCCTTCTTCACGGTCCAGCTTTCATATCCATACGTGACTACTAGAAAAACCATAGCTCTGACTATACCTTTGTCGGCAAAGTAACAGCAATTGCAAATTGACCACACTTCAATTTAAAAATGGTTGTTAAAAGACCTTCATTGTGAATGACTCCCTCCAGCCTCTCTGCCTCACCTTTCCCATCAGTAGAATCAGGATATCACCTTGCTCTCAAGATTGCCTTGAGAATTAAATCAGATCTGCCCAGACATCCAGAAAACACCAAATACAGCACCTGATGATCAGAAGCCTCAGCATGAATGTTGTTTTCCTCCTTTTCCAATTGGAATCACATATTAAATTTGAGGTATGTAAGTACAACTGCAAGTAATGATCTATTTCCATGAGATGATATGAGAGATGGGGCTGAAACATTTCCCCAGGAGACACCTTCACCACATCCATCCCTCCCATCTACATTATTTGCATATTCCTGATGTTCCACAAATGAAATTTTAAATCAAGTCATTATCAAAGTTGAAAAATATTTAGACTAAAATGTACTGGTGACAAATCAATTTTCCAGCAGCATATTTTTTCTTTGATTTTAAGAGTTCCTTTGGGAGCATTCATTTATAAATTATCCAATTTAAAGCACAAAAAAATATTCTCTGAAATACCAGCTTCAAAGAATAGCAAATTGTAAAGGGCACCATTTGCTTATACATCCCGAATGGAGAAAAATCTTTTAAAGTTGCCTTCTGGTTTCTCACAAAATCAAGCTATACCCACTTGTCTTTATTCTCACTCTTCTTTCCTCATTTATTCAGCCAGACTGTTCAAATAAACTTTAAATAGCTATCACAAAACAATTCAGATATACAGAGAAAACAAATATGCAAACTGACAAAAA
>SJYF01000065.1:139397-149944 GCA_006410515.1 Procapra przewalskii | reverse complement strand
AAAAAACTCTTTATGCATAGGGGAGTTACGTAAATGTGTTTCTCTAGTTTTCCTCTTTTTAATAAGAATACTTTTTATGGAATGTGGTAATCTACATGACATAGACATAAGAATGCATACATATGCCTTTCTACGCCTGCTCTCACTGACAAACACATACACACAAACTCTACTTTCTGTATAACAGATAGAGTAAACCTTAAGACCACAGGCTCTCAAATATTGAATTTTCAATTACTTGGGAAAGAATGAAATGGAAACTTATGCATAAAAACTTAGCTGTGAAAATAAATGAAATAACCCAGATAATTTTGAGGTTATGACCTAGGGAATAATTTGAGGTATAAGCCTATTTTAGTTTACTTCACAGAATAACCTGTTTTCAATTTTTTTAATATATTTTCTAATTTTTTCAGTACCACTACACCCTGGAGTATATTTATAAATCATCAGTGAATTGGCTAATTCTGAGTCCTTCCTTTAGAACAGGCTCTCAAAGGGCCTTCATGAGGCAACATTTTGCTGACCTGCTTCTGATGACTGTACACTCCTATACAGAATTTGGA
Organism: Procapra przewalskii; assembly: GCA_006410515.1. NCBI lineage: Eukaryota > Metazoa > Chordata > Mammalia > Artiodactyla > Bovidae > Procapra > Procapra przewalskii. The sequence continues at coordinate 149,378 of SJYF01000065.1, read as the reverse complement.
CTCTGCATTTTTTTTATGTGGACCATTTTTAAAGTCTTTATTTATTGAATTTGTACAGTGATGCTTCTGTTCTGTATTTTGTGTTTCTGTCACCAAGGCATGTGGGATCTCAGCTTCCTGTCTGGAGTTTGAACTCACAGCCCTTGCAGCGGATGCAGAGAGTCCTTCTTAACCACTGGATCACCAGGGAAGTTCCTGGGCTCTGCATTTATAAAGCATTATCTTATGTCATTTTGTCTCTCCTTGACTAAATTGTCTCCATGTCTCAATCTATATGAGATTATGCTATTTCAGAAGCAAAGTTCAGTTCAGTTCAATTCAGTTCAGTCTCTTAGTCACGTCCAGCTCTTTGCAACACTATGGACGGCAACACCCAGGCTTCCCTGTCCTTCACTGTCTCCTGGAGTTTTCTCAAACTCATGTCCATTAGGTCAATGATGTCATCCAACCATCTCGTCCTCTTTTTCTCCCTTCAAGATTTCTCCCTGAATCTTTCCCAGCATCAGGGTCTTTTCCAGCGAGTCAGCTCTTCACATCAGGTGGCCAAAGCATTGGAACTTCAGCCTCAGCATCAGTCCTTCCAATGAGTATTCAGGGTTGATTTCCTTTAGCATTGGCTGGCTTGATCTCCTTGCTGTCCAAGAGACTCTCAAGAGTTTTCTTTAGGACCACAGTTTGAAAGCATCATTTCTTTGGTGCTCAGCCTACTTTATGGTCCAGCTGTCACACACATACATGACTACTGGCAAAACCATAGCATTGACTAGATGGACCTGTTGGGCAAAATGATGTCTCTGCTTTTTAATACACTGTCCAGATTTTTCATAGTTTTTCTTCCAAGGAGTAAGCCTCATCTATGAAGTGAAGGCAATATCGTATTCTTTGATATGATGTATGTGTATGTGTGTGTTACTTGCCAGTCATGTCCAACTCTTTGCAACCTCATGGACTGTATAGACAGGCTCCTCTGCCTATGGGATTCTCCAGGCAAGAACACTAGAGCAGGTTGCCAGCTCCTTCTCCAGGGGATCTTCTTGACCCTGGATCAAACCTGACTCTCCCACATTGAGGCAGATTCTTTACCACTGTCTGCACCACCAGGGAAGTCCTGATATGATAGTTATGAGGATTATATTAAATCATTTGTTCATATGTATTACTTAATAAATGCAAGACATTATTAGAAATAGCTTTCCTGCTGTTGATGAATACACTTTGTCATTTTTTTATCTCTCCCAAGAGAAATTAAGATTCTAGGTTGACAATTGATACAAATATTCACCCGACGCTGATTCACGCATTCAACAATTTGTGTTTGTGGAGTGCCTATCGGGCACCCAGTCTGGTAGAACTCACAGCCTAATGGGGAACACAGACACACAGGTAATTAAGAGCTCGTGTTGGGAGGAGAATAAATAAGGCATAATGAGAAACAGAAATGGTTTATTTCACAGAGGAATTGGGGCTGTTGAGGCAGATAATTTTTTAGGAATCTGAGATAAGGTGAGCTCAGCTATAAATAAGAGACACTCAGGTAAAACGTTCTGGGAATATCCTCATGGTTATATTTCCTGCCCAATTAGCAAATATTTTTGAGAACTTTCTTTTTGCTAAGAACTGCAGATACATGCATTTCTGCTCTAACATTAAATACACTTTACTAAAAACCTTTGCATCCTGTATTTTGGGAAAAAAATAGGAGTGGGGGAAATGCAATCAAAACTTAAGAAATTTTGGAATAGAACTTTAACACACATACTAATAAGCTTTATAAAAGTTATTAGTGGAAGTAAATCCCCAGCATCACTTGAACTTATCCTCTCTCACAAGCCCTGTACCTTGGAGCTTGTTCTCCTTCCCCACATCCTCTTCAGAGATGTAGGGCCCAAAAACATTTAAGAGGACAGTTTAATCAAAATTAAAACTAGAGTTTGGGCCCTGGGCTTGCAGTGGTGCCCAGGGCTACCCAAGGGTGGTGGGAGCCAGAGCAGGAGCCGTGGTGGGGTGCAGGCCTGCTCTCAATCCACACCCATGCATCCCTGCGCAGCCTTGCACACCCCCACCCTCAGCCTGCAGGATGCACTCTGTGTTGAGGACCTGGGCTTTGGGGACCATCCCTGACCTAACCACCGAGGTCTTTTCATGGCACTGGGCACCAGCATGATGGTGCTCGTCTCCTGCTGCTCTGCGTGAAGCTGCTCATCAGATGGGTCGTGATCCCCCACCACTGGGACCGGTGTGCTGGAGAGGAAGGTCCTCTACCCTCCAAACTTCTTCACCTATGCCGAGGACACTGCAAGTGGACGGGAAGATAGGCTCTTCCAAGGCCTGAGCCTTTTGCTGAGACATCTACCAGCCTCTCCCTTGACCTGGGCAGCATGAAGGCTTTTCCTCCAGATGAGGTGGAGGTGTCCAGCAAGGATGGCACGCGGGCTTCTCTGAAGAGGGGAGAGGAGGCCTCCTAGATGCTGCTGCTACAGACCATGTCCTGTGTGTCGTTCCCCCGCCTGGGTGTCATCTCAACAGCTGCTTGGTCCATTTCATGGGGCCAGAGGCCAAGTACAGCAGAGAGTTGAGCTCCATTGGCAATATTTTCAAAGAAGGCTGCTGAGATTCTGTCAGCTTAGTCCTGCACCTCCTGGGGAACTCGGTTTTCCTGCGAGACTGTAACCTGCTGGCCCCTCCCTCAGTGCCCCTCCCCATCCACCATCCCTGGTGGATGATCACTCCAGTCGGACTAGCCATTGTGATGGGGATGCCAGTGAGCATGCTGACTTCTCTCTTCTTGTTGGTGGGTGGAACTCATGGCTGTGAACAACTGTGAGGCATGGGTGGGGCCTCCCCTCTCACTCCACGGGGTTCAAGTCTGGAAGGACCTGAGGGGGTGGGGCCAGCATTTTTGCAGCACCCCCCTCCCCCACACCTTTTTACCACCAAGTGTCATCAGAATCCTGCTTTGCCCAGAATAATGTGAACCACCTGAAAAAACACTGCAGCCCCTAAACAATAAGGACCTCCAGTAAAGCACAGGGAACTAATTCAGTATCTTGTAATAAACTATAGTGGAAAACAGTCTGAAAAGGAATACATACATAGATATAATCGAACCACTTTGCTATACACTTGAAACGTAACATTATAAATTGACTCTATTTCAAGTTTTTGTTTGTTTATTTGTTTTTAAATACATGTACAGACAAACCCACACTGTCTCAGCCTGGCCACCATGGATGAGATCTGATAATCTCTGAGCACCTTTAAGACCTCCAGCCCAGTTGGTCTCTAGGTTCCACATTTGCCCTGTGCCTGCACAGAAGCAGGGGCTGGGTGGCCGTTAATCTGAGCTTAAGTGGCTTGGCCACCGTTACACCTGGGGAAGCGAGTAGGGCTGGGGAACTGGGGCAGAATCCCCTTCAGTTCAGTTCAGTTGCTCAGTCTTGTCCAACTCTTTGTGACCATGTGGATTGCAGCTCGCCAAGCTACCCTGTCCATCACCAACTCCCAGAGTTTGCTCAAATTCATGACCATTGAGTTGGCGATGTCATCCAATCATCTCATCCTCTGTCGTCCCCTTCTTCTCCTGCCTTCAATCTTTCCCAGCATCAGGGTCTTTTCCAGTAAGTCAGTTATTTGCATCAGGTGGGCAAAGTAGTGGAGTTTCAACTTCAGCATCAGTCCTTCCAATGAGTATTCAGGATTGATTTCCTTTAGGATTGACAGGTTTGATTTTTTTGCCATCCAAGTGACTCTGAAGAGTCTTCTCCAACACCACAGTACAAAAGCATCAATTCTTCAGTGCTCAGCTTTCTTTATGGTTCAACTCTCACATCCAAACATGACTACTAGAAAAACCATAGCTTTGACTATAGAGACCTTTGTTGGTAAAGTCAAGTGTCTGATTTTTAATATGCTGTCTAGGTTGGTCATAGCTTTTCTTCCAAGGAGCAAGTGTCTTTTAATCTCATGACTGTAGTCACCATCTGCAGACATTTTGGAGCCCAAGAAAATAAAGTCACTCAGTGTTTCCATTGTTTCCCCATTTATTTGCCCTGGGGCCAGATGCCATGATCTTTGTTTTTTGAATGTTGAGTTTTAAGCCAGCTTTTTTCACTCTCCTCTTTCATCCTCATAAAGAGGCTCTTTAGTTTCTCTTTGCTTTCTGCCATAAGGGTGGTGTTTTACCAGCATTTCTAAGGTTATTAATATTTCTACCGGAAATCTTGATTCCAGCTTGTGCTTCATGCAGCCCAGCATTTTGCATGATGTACCCTGCATATAAGTTAAATAAACAAAGTGACAATATACAGTCTTGATGTACTCCTTTCCCAACTTGGAACTAGTCTGTTGTTCCTTTTCTGGTGCTAACTGTTGCTTCTTGACCTGCATGCAGATTTCTCAGGAGGCAGGTAAGGTGGTCTAGTATTCCCATCTCTCTTAGAACTTTACACAGTTTGTTGTAATCCACATAGTTAAAGGTTTAGTGTACTCAATAAAGCAGATTTTTTTCTGGAATTCTCTTGCTTTTTCTATGATCCAACAAATTTTGGCAACTTCATCTCTAGTTCTTCTGCCTTTTCTAAATCCAGCTTGAACATCTGGCAGTTCTCTGTTCACATACTGTTGAAGCCTGGCTTAGAGAATTTTAAGCATTACTTTGCTAGCGTGTGAGATGAGTGCAACTGTGCACTAATCTGAACATTCTTTGACATTGCATTTCTTTGGGATTGGAATGAAAACTGACCTTTTCCAGTCCTGTGGCCACTGCTGAGTTTTCTACTTATCTGATGGTTAAAAAAAAAAAAAAAATCTGCCTGCAATGTAGGAGACCCAAGTTTGATCCCTGGGTTGGGAAGAGCCCCCGCAGGCAATGGCTACCCATTCCAGTATTCTTGCTTGGAGAATTCCCTGAATTGAGGAGCCCAGCAGTCTACAGTCCATGGAGTCACAAAGAGTCAGACACAACTGAATGACTAACACTTTCACTTTCCCCTTATTTGAAGATTTACCAAGTCTGCCTTGCATGGGGGCAGGTCTGGTCAGGCAAAAACTCATGGGATCAGGTGCCATGATCCCATTCAAACCCCTCCAGCCGGCCCTGGCTCTCATCCTACAGCTTGGCTGGGAATGTTGCTCTCCTGCTTTGTAAATAGCGCATGACCCCCTTTCAAGAGCCACCATATGTCCGGGCTTGTGCTGAACTTCTGGTCAGATTCTGCCTTCATTTTTCTCAGCACTACTTTTCTGATAAGAAAAATGCAGCACTTTCTGAATGGGACATCATGTGAATGCTCAGAACATCCTCCAGTCATATCTCACATGCAGGACTTGGTCTCCCATGCAGCTGTGAACACCCAGATATTAGGCAGATCAAGCTCTCTAGTCCTACCCAAAAGAAGAGAACATTCTTCTGTCCCAACATGAAATGTGGATGCCACGATGAATCTGCACAAAGAAATCTACTAAAATAAACTTTATATCTCATTAACCCCACATACTTCCTAACTTTCCCAAAATGTAGCATCCCCAGCCCAGCCCCTTCGTCATGTTTGATCTCCACAGTGAACTGTTCTTTGTTAACATGGCATGGAAGTTCCCAGGTCTATCCCATTCCTACACCATTTTTCTTCTCTATGAAGGCTTTCAGGCTACATAAAATATTAACATCAAGTAAAATGTGCATGTATTTCTCCTGTTGATCTGTCTCTTGTAGGTTTAATTTACAGGCCTCTGCACACAATCTATGAGGACAGATGAAAAGTCTTAAGCTTCACTAAAAACCTAATAGTACCGGAAATTCTGCACCTACAATTTTTTTTAAAACATGGGAAAATATCTTTGCAATATCTTTATCTACACTTGAAATCTCTTCTTAGATGGAGAGATTGCTTTGTTCTCAAGCAAAAGATAAATTCTTCACTTGATTTTTTAAATTTGCTTTTAATTAGAGGATAATCACTTTATAATATTGTGTTGGCTTGTGCCATACAACAACATAAATCAACCACAATCACACACATGTCTCCTCCTTCCTGAACCTCCCTCACTCTCCACCCCATCCCAGCCCTCTAGGTTCTCACAGAGCACCCGCCTGAGCTCCCTCTGCTCAATCAGCAGCTGCCCACTGGCTATCCATTTTACACATGATGGTGTATATATGTCAATGCTATCCTCTCCATTCATTCCACCCTTTCCTTCCCCCACTGTGTCCAAAGCTGTTCTCTATGTCTGCATCTCTATTCCTGCCCTGAAAATAGGTTCATCAGTACCATTATTCTACATTCTGTATATATGTGTTAATATATGAAATTTGTTTTTCTCTTTCTGACTTACTTCACTCTGTGTAACAGGTTCTGGGTTCATCCACCTCACTGGAACTGACTCATATCATTTTTATGGCTGAGTAATATTCCATTGTAGATATGTGTTGCAACTTCTCATAGGCAAAACACTCTTTGATATAAGTCACCGAAATATCTTCTTTGACTCACCTCCTAGAGTCATGGAAATTAAAGCAAAAATATACAAGTGGGACCTAATTAAACTAAGAGCTTTTGCACAGCAAAGGAAACTATAAACAAGATGAAAACACAACCTTCAGAATGGGAGAAAATAATTGCAAATGAGAAAGGAACGCATTTGAGTAGTTCTGATGGGGTGGCTGAAACTAGAATCTATTCTACAGAGTGAAGTAAGGCAGAAAGAGAGAAAAATAGCACATATTAACGCATATATATATGGAATCCATGAAGATGGTCCTGATGATCCTATTTGCAGGGCAGCGAAGGAGACACAAACATAACAGACTCTGGTCACAGTAGGGGAAGCAGTGCGAGAAAGAACAGCATTGAAACATGCACGTTACCATATGTAAAGCAGAGAGCCAGCAGGAATTTTCTGTATCAGGCAGGGAACCCAAACCCAGGGCTCTGTGACAATGCAGCGGTGCAGGTAGGGGTGGGAGGTGGGAGAGAGGCTCAAGAGGGAGGGGATATATGCATACCTGTGGTTGATTCATGTTGACATATGGTAGAAAACAATACAATATTATAAAGTAATTATCCTCCAAACAAAAATAAAATTAAATTTAGAGAACAATTATTGCAAATGAAACAACTGACAAAGGATTAATCTCCAAAATATACAAGCAGCTTATGCAGCTCAATATCAGAAAAAACAAGCAACCCAACCAAAAAGTGGGAGGAAGACCCAAACAGATACTTCCCTTGATTGTTTTTTGGCCCTCTTTTAAAAATATTTTACTGGAGTATAGTTGCTTTACAACGTTGTCAGTTTCTGCTGAACAGCAAAGTGAATCAGCAATACCTATAGATATAACCCTCTGTTTTAGATTTCCTTCCTATTTAGGTCGCCACAGACCACTCAGTAGAGTTCCTTGTGCTGTACAATAGATGCTCATTAGTTATCTATTTTACATTATACATAGTAGTATATATACATCATACTCAATCTCCCAATTCATCCCACCCCAGAAACCACACAGATGCAGAGAACAAATGTATGGATCTCTTAATAACTTAACATAGCATAAAGTTAGCAATTCCTGAAGCCACAAAATCATCTGTTTCTTGGTTAAAAAAAGGTACATTGGCCAACGTTTTAGGTGTTTTTCTTACATGCAGCTAAATGGTCTTCTTTAATGATAAGAAAGCTTATATCTGATCACTTCAAAACATGAACATTCTGGGCCAACTCACATAGGAATCAACACAAATTCCTCTTAAATGCTATCTCTCCTTAATTTACCAACCACTTTAAGAAACACACATTGCTTCAGAACAAATCCTGTCCCAAATTGCAAATAATTCACAGTTTAGTAGGAAAGGTAGACACAGTCAAATTGTACTCTCTTAAAGTAATGACTTTATTAGAGAAAGAAGGGCTAGAAGTGATGAAACTTCTGGTGCTAATTTTGAAAGGCTTCTCAAGTTGTTTGTAACAGAAGAAACACCAAAAAAGGAGGAGGAAGAGGAGGAGGAAGGGGAGGAGCTGAAGAAATGGGTTTCTTGGTAGAAAGGAGTCTGGGAATGCTTTTCAGGGAGAACAAACTTGAGATGTAAAGATGTAAAGTCCCTCCTTAGAGGCCACCTTGTCTCTCAAGTCTCAACAAATTCTTCATGTTTTACCCCTTACTCCTCTGGTTCTAATAATCACTGAGAAACTGTGGCCAGGCCTTCTTGAATCAAACTCAACTTTTCTGCTTTGCTGAAAAAATGTTTTGGGGAATGGAAACGAGCCAGGATGAAGAAAATGGTCTCCAAGGCTGGATGTGGCCGTTCTCCTAGCTGAGGACTGTAAACAGTTTCTCACCAGAGTGGGTGCAGGACTAGACGTGAGCAAGAGACATCTTTACTTGAGAAATTATCCCTGCTGGTGGAGAAGGTGGCTGTGGGCCTGTGGGCTGGCAGGAACAGAGACCACAAACGCTGAGTGATAGAATCCTCACCAAGAGACAAGGAGGATTTTAATACAGCCCACAGAGGAAAGAGGAAGACGCTGAGGCTTCTGCTCCAAGTGCCATAGGGTACAGTGGTGCTGGGAAAAAAAAAAGTTTTGATAGATGTTTTTTGTTTGTTTGCTTGTTTTTAATACTCTAGCTATTTCTTCTATATCATCTAATGTAGCCCTTCCCCATAAACCCTACAACATACAATACAACTCTTAATTTGTGGTTACTCTGGAGGGAGGATTAGGAGATATGCCACGTGGAAGATGAAAAATTCCCGTTTCCACATAATAGAAATAGGATAAGAGAGAACACCTGGGTTTCCCGGGTGGCACTAGAAGTAAAGAATCCACCTGCCAACGGAGGGGACGTAGGAGAGGCAGGTTCCCTCCCTGTTTCAGAGAGGCCCCCGGAGGAGGAGATGGGATGCCACTCCAGTATTCTTGCCTGGGGAATGCCATGGACAGAGAAGCCTGGGGGGCTGCGGTTCATGGGGCCACAAAGAGTCAGATACGACTGAGCGACGAAGCAGCAGCAGCAAGAGAGAACACTTCAGGAGAGCTTTAGTGGGAGGACAGATCTAAATTCCCGAGAGAAAAAAAAAGTATCAAGAAAGGATCCGATATCAAACAAAAGTATTCTTTGAAATTTAAGAAAAAAATTTCAATGTGAAAGAAAAAGAACTTTGAACTTCTTAAAAACCACGAACTTAGGTGTTGGGATCAAGCTCCTCTGGATTTTAAGACTAGGAGACTCCAGATAACATGACATGGAGTTAAGCGTGTGATCTTTCTGTTCACTTTTAATATTCTATGTCTGTCCCTCCTGGCAGCAACGTGATGCCCTTTTAACATAAATATATTGACTTTCGCATGTATTCCTTAGACAACCAATTGCCCCAAAGCAACTACAGGAGTCGATATATGTCTAATGTGTATTCCAGAGAGAAGACCTTCTGCCTTCAGGTAACAGTGATAAAGAAGGAAGTGAGCGGTCCCTATCCATCCTCAAAGGGAAGGTACTTGAAGCTCAAGTTCACAGCTTGTATATTTTTATATTTTCGGCGTTTAGTCCATTTCCTAGCTTGTAGCTTACAGTAGCAGTTTTAGTTCATGTGATTGTGGAATGTAGCAAGTTCAAAATTTGCAAAGGAGGGCTGCTGCTGCTGCTGCTGCTAAGTCGCTTCAGTCGAACCCGTAGACGGCAGCCCATCAGGCTCCCCCATCCCTCGGATTCTCCAGGCAAGAACACTGGATTGGGTTGCCATTTCTAGCCTGCAAACCCAGGGAGGAGCTGATGCTTCATTCTGAGTCTAAAGGTTTCTCCTAGCAGAATTCTCTCCTTTTTTAAAAAAACCCTTTTAAAAAACTTTTTTTTTAATGAAGTATAGTTTATTTACAATGTTGTGTTAGCTTCTGGTGGCTCACACAGTAAAGAATCTGCCTGCAATGCAGGTTTGATCTCTGGGTCAGGAAGATCCCCTGGAGAAGGGAATAGCAACCCACTCCAGTATTCTT
>SJYF01000065.1:119699-139101 GCA_006410515.1 Procapra przewalskii | reverse complement strand
ATGCCTGAAATTAATACTATTCTTATTGTAAAAGGCAGTAAGCAGTGAGAAAATTTCTTATCAGGAGACAGTTGAGAGCGAGATCAGAAAACAGGTTACAGGCCAGCAGTGAAGGGAAAGGACACTCTCTACCGCTCATGCCAGCCTCGGCTGGATTCATACCCACCAGTGGCTTCATTAAGCTCCCTCATTTCACAGCCACAGAACCATAATCCGGGCATTCTCAGGTGGACCCGCATATTCTTTCTGATGCTTCTCCAAAAGACTGAAGGAAAGGGAAACACCCCCCAGGACATGCTATGCAGCCACCAGCACTCTGATAACTAAAATCAGACAAAGCTAACACCACCAAAAAAAGGCATCACCAATAGAGAAAATTACAGGCCAGTGCCTTTGATGAATATAGATGCAAAAATTCTTAACAAGTTGTTGGCAAGCCAAATACAACAACACATAAAAGAGATCATACACCATGGCCATGTTGAGTTTATCTCAGGGTCATAAAGATGTTTCAATACATGCAAATCAATGTGATACACCACATCAACAGCAAAGAAGAAAAGAATGACATGGCCATCTCAATAGATGCAGAAAAACTGTTTAATAAAATTCAACATCCATCCCTGATAAAAACTGTTACAAAAGTGACTACAGAGGGAACGTATCTCAGCATACTAAAAGCTATTTATGACAAACCCACAGCCAATATGATACTTAACAGTGAAAAGCACTTTGCCTTCTTTCTAAATCTAGAACAAGACAAGGATGCCCATTCACACCATTTCTGTTCAAAATAGTATTGAAAGTTAAGTCGCTCAGTTGTGTCCGACTCTTCACGACCCCATGAATCGCAGCACGCCAGGCCTCCCTGTCCATCACCAACTCCCGGAGCTCACTCAGACTCACACACAGCAATCAGACAAGAAAGAAAGAAAATGCATCCAAGTTGCAACGGAAGAGGTAAAACTGTCAGATGACCTGAGCCCTAAAGACTCCACACATAAACTAAGAGCTGATGAACAGACTGTGCAAGGCAGCAGGATCCAAAAACCAAACAAACACTCAAAAAAAGTAAAGGTAAATGGTCTGTCCGATTTTGAACCCCAGCCATATGTCACCAAAGCCCAGTGCTGTGAACCCATGACATTAAACTGCCCTGCCTGGCTTCTTACGCGTGGTTGTAAAAAACGAATGAAGCCTTGGCTCACTCCACTGGAAAGTTGTGAGTGCTTCGGCTAATTTATGACATAGCTGTGCCAGGGAGGAAAAGCTTCCTCTCCTCACCGTATTTCCAGAGAGACAGCTGTACAGTGATCTTCGTGTGACCTTCCTAGCTCTAGCTCCCTCCTAGGGTTTTAATACATGCTTCCTGGATAAACTGAAAAACAAAGGCATGAATGAATGCCTCCATGCAAAGCAAAAAACCTGAATGCTACTATTAGCTTCTGCTAAAGACACCACAGGTGTCACAATAGGCTTCTCTGCATGCCAGGTATTGTGAAGTCATTCAGAGTTCACATGTCCACGAAGACATCAAATGAATTATCTTAAGCCATCACTTCTGAGACTAAGCTCTGTGCTGACGAAAATAAGTGAGTAAGCAGCAGCAGTGAAGCACGCCCTGGACCCTGACATGGGCTGTGCCTGCGGAACAGAGCAGGAAATTTTAGCAGCTGGGAGGAGGCACAGCAGGAGGCTAGCTTCAATCCTCTTGACTTCAGCAAAGAGAGGCCAGGAAAACACTAGCAAATGAGCCTCGCAAGGAACAGGTAACACCTGATTTAGCCCATCCCAACAATGTCACAGAGGCTTCCCTGGTGGCTCAGATGGGAAAGAATCTGCCTGCAGTGCAGGAGACCCAGATTTGATCCCTAGGTCCAGAAGATCCCCTGGAGAAGCGAATGGCAAGCCACTCCAGTATTCTTGCCTGGAGAATCCCATGGGCAGAGGAGCCTGGCAGGCTACAGTCCATGCAATCACAAAGAGTTGGACATGACTGAGTTTCATTCCACTTCAATAGTGTCACACATGTATATTTTGGTGTGTAAGCCCTAGAGATTTTCTATAGCATAATTACACAACCAGGGCCCCAGTGCAGCAAAACTCAGTGAAATGGTGTGGCACAGTGACGCTGAGAAGTGCTGAGGTCTTCACCTGTCTGTAGAAACTAGCGTCATTAAGGCTCAAGCAAGCCGTAATCAACAGCCATCCGAGTAGCTAAGGGTCATGGTAAAAATTAACGGATCCCTGGGGGTCGGGGTCCCTCAGAGCATTTTGATGCCATCTCTATTTTGATAACATTCTTGCTCTGTCACCTAGGAAAAGTTATCAAGTTACTCTGTATCTCAATTTAGCCAGCCATAAAATGAAGATGATATTCCTTTTTAATCTATAAACCATATAAAATTATCTAATTCCAGTAATAGGCTAGGGGTCATAGGTCAATAATTCCTCAAAGGTATTCCAAAATTCAAAATGCTGGGAAAACTTTTTTTTCATAAGGCATTTTACAGCAAGAATTTATCTGACATGAACAGATTTAGTGGTGAAAACTGACCTGACATAATCTGAAGCTCTTTATTTATTCAGCCCCATGCTAATGTGATTGATTAAGGACATTGTTCAAGACTCTTTTAGGACTGTTATAAGTATATGGAATATGAGCTGTTTTAATGTTCTAAAAGTAAAAAACAGTTTGAATTTTAAAGTATCAATACATCTGGTCATAGGGATTAATATTCAACAAATATAAATAGCTCTTACAACTCAACATCAAAAAAAAATGGGTACAAGATCTGAATAGATATGTTTGCGTAGAGGAAATGTAGATGGCCAACAGGCACATGAAAAGATGCTCAACATCAATAATCATCAAAGAAATGCACATCAACTCAAAATCACAATGACATATCACCTCACACCTATTAAAATGGCCATCATCAGAAAGAACACAAATAACATACGCTGGAGAGGGTGTGCAGAGAGGGACTCCTCCTACACCGTTGGTGGGAGTGTAAATTGGTACAGTCACTGTGAAGAACTGTATGGAGGTTTCTCAAAAACTGAAACAGAACTACCATATGGCCTAGCAATTCCATTCCTGGGCATCTATCTGGGAAAAAAAAAACCTACCAAAAAGATGTATGTAGCCCAGTGTTCACAGCAGCATTATTTACAGTTGCCAACATATGGAAACAACTTCAGTGTCCTTCAATAGATGAATGGGTAAAGAAATGGCATAGCTAGACAGACAGGTAGACAGACAGACAGACACAATGGAATACTACTAACCCATAAAAACAGAAATTTTGCCATTTGTAGCAACATGGATGGACTTCTATGTAGGTAAGTCAGACAGACAAAGAACAAATACTGTATGATGCTATTTACGTGTGGAATCTAAAAAGTACAACACACTAGTGAATATTAAAAAAAAAAAAAAAAGCAGCAGCGGCAGCAGACCCACAGATACAGAGTGCAGACTAGTGGTTGCCAGCGAGGCATGGGGGGGAGTAACGCCTGGATTTATTTTTTTCATGGTTCAAACTGCTTTAACCTTCAATAACACCAAATCTACAAAATGTAGACCACAAATATCAATAAAACTTCAAACCAGCTGTCTCATCAGTGGTTAAGTTTAGTATTCATAAAATATCCTTGCATTTGAAAATAATTTAGATTCAATTTTTCTCACTTTGCAAGAATGCTCATGCATGCACAGTAATTGAGAAATGAGAGCCCCTTAGAAATTGTATTTGTTCTTGTAGTGAAATGATTTCAAAGCAAAGTAATGAAAATTCTTCCAAATGTTTATAGAAAAAGAGTATGGTTAGTATGAGATGGAAATCCAATTTAACATATTTTATATAAATTAGAACTTATAATAGTCATAATGTTCATGTTGGCCACAAAGAAAAGTGTCAACTCTGTCAATATAAGCTTGAAAGAAGATGATAAATATTGATGCGGAGAGTTCTCCTCTAGGTATGCTCAGCATCAACTGAATCTTTTAGTCTCCTTAACAGTCTGCATTTTTCTGTCCTCAGATACAGAGAGGAGCGTCACCAGACATTCACCAGTCAGAAGACACACTCTGGAAAGTGACTGCCATACTAAGTGTCTAGTTAAGCTAACCTGTGGCTCAAAAGAATTCATCGCTTGGGTTAACAAACTGGTTCCAACCCAATCTCAAATAGTAACAAGTGAATGTGGGTATAAGCCTCAGATGGTCTATGCAGAAACACCAGCTCCACGGGCATGAGCAATGGGTCACACGGCAACCCTAGGCGTGGAAACAGCATCCATTGCCAAACCGCAGGAACAGCTAGGCCACCGCCATGGCACGCTTCACACAGAAATTGAAATCCTAAGGGTTTTGCTGCCTGAGCATTTAATCTCATAGCCTCTATGAGTTAACTTCAATCATTTCCTCCATTTTACAGAGACATAAGCAAGTGCTAAGAGACTCAGAGACATCCCAAGATCAAGGCTAGTAACAGATCTGGGATCGGAATCTAGCTTTGCGTGTCTCAGGGCCCCATTTCTTAACCATTATTGTTGTGAGAACTCCTTGCCTTTACCACCCAAAACAACAAGCCCAACCATCTCATCATTTTCTTTCTCCTCCCAGTTTGCAAGATGTTAAATATACACATACCCTATAAAACAAAAAGATCTCTCATCTTACAGAGCCATATCTCACTACGGAACTAAAGGCTTTTCATACTAATCATATCATTCTGAGGTCAAGTCTTGTATCTTTTCCCCCAAATTCCAAAGAGACACACTCTGAGAGTCTGCAGTCCTAAAAGAGATCAACAGGGTATCGTGCTCCATTAAGAAGGCAACATCAGGGACTTCCCTGGAGGTCCAGTTGGCTAAACTTTGCATTCCCAATGCAAGATGCCTGGGTTCAATCCCTCATCAGGAAATTAGATCCCACAAGCCACAATTAAGAGTTTGCATGCCACAACTAAGACCCAGTGCAGCCAAATAAATAAATAAAGATAGTGTTTATTTCCGTTTATTTATTTATTACTTTACAATATTGTATTGGTTTTGCCATACATTGACATGAATCCGCCACGGGTGTACACGTGTTCCCCATCCTGAACACCCCTCCCACCGCCCTCCCCATCCCATCCCTCAGGGCCATCCCAGTGCACCAGCCCCAAGCACCCTGTATCATGCATTGAACCTGGACTGGCAATTCGTTTCACATGTGCTAATTTACATGTTTCAGTGCCATTCTCCCATATCATCCTGCCAAAACCCAGAACAACACTGATGACAGAAATTAAAGAAAAAGAAAAAAAGGAAGCAATTTCAGCGACAGAGCAGAGACTGCAGTGCAGCACAGCAAAGCCAGTGAGGCCACCGTTGGGCTTGCACATCGCAATCAGTAACCAGAGAAGAAAGGCACCAAGTCCGTCTCCACTGAACCACATGGCACTTAGAACAACCAACTGGGTTTTAGTGTCTTATTTTCCAGCTTTTCCCCTGCTAACATCAGGCAGAGGCTTCTGCCCTTCAGGAATTCATATCTAATTTGCCAATGGGCATTTAATTTGCTGAGACTAAAGCCGAGGCTCCAATACTTTGCCACCTGATGTGAAGAGCTGACTCACGGGAAAAGACGCTGATGCTGGGAAAAACTGGAGGAGGAGGAGAAGGGGACGACAGAGGACGAGATGGTAGGAGAGCATCACTGCCTCGATGGACATGAGCTTGAGCAAGCCGGGAGGTGGCAAAGGGCAGGGAAGCCTGGCATGCTCAGTTCATGGGGTCACAAAGAGCAGGACAGGACCAAGTGACTGAATATCAGCAACAATGGGCTCAACAATACTGATGAGTGGATCTATAGAGAAGTAAGATCACCACTTTATTTCATATTCCACAGTCCCCAAAACATCAAGATGTCTCTCCATTTATTCCATGGAGAATTCCCCCAAGGCTGAAATGCACCACTGACCACGTGCTCCAGGGGAGAGTCCATCACACTAATGTGGACGTCAGATGGACACAGAATCTCTTCTTGCTCTGCTCATGGCTTTCCCCCACAGCAAACATTTATTCATGAAAGAATAAACGTTTTTAGTTCATATTTATATCATGTGGTCTCTAACACCCACTCATGCTCCAGTAATAGCCCCATTCACAGCTGATCTAGTAACAGATGCTGTAGGATCTGTTTTTGTGAGGAAATGAACAATAATAATATAGAAAGGATATGAAAGCCTCATTGTTTTCAAGCCTCCTTTTTCATTTCCATATTAATGATGCATCATGAAACCTGTACAGAAATCTTATTCCTTTCTTTGACACAAAATGATCAAGAAGAAATCTAAGCTTACTTCCTTAAAACAAAATAGGTGACTATTTGACTGCTAAAGGAATACAGCTCCCTCAATAACTTCTGTCTTCCACAGTAACTATTTTTAAAGAACTCACAGGAGTTTGGACCCATGTGTGTTCTTTTAACTGAATAAATGTGTTTATATTGAAGTGAGTGGAGACTTCCCTTAACAGTTCCATAGGTAGTAGAAGGCAAAACTGAACGTCATCAAAACTACCCTTGAAATTCCCTTTGGAAATCATCACATTGGATATCAATACATATTTCTCAATACATTCAACACCTTGAGGGTGAGACCAGGAAGGAAATTTTAGAGTGGATGAAACTAAGCTAGGTCCAGAGGTAAGCCCAAGAGATCCTCAGAGTTCAAGCTCAGGCTATCTTGGTATAGTAATTAGGTATAGTAATTAGGGGAGAAGGTACAGTTGAGCCAGTGCACCCATCAGAGAGAAGTCCAAGGTGACAGGTAGGAACGCAGAGAGGAGCGAAAGTGCACCGTAGTCCCTGGACATATGTTTATAAATGACCAGCTTCTATTCCTGGGAATCCAGACAGGAGTCTTGGTGGGAACCCTGCCAAGAGTCAGCTAAGCCGTGAGGGTTAAGTGTCAGAACAGGAGAAATTATAATTCCTAGTTCTGAAATCAAGCATGTTTGTGTCGGATTCTGGTTCTGCTGCTCATAAGTAATAGCAAATGATCACAATGGTAACACTAAACAGACAGGCCAGCGTTCAGAACGATCTAGAAGGATCTTTTAAAAGTATCTATTTGCCTGCACCAGGTCTTGGTTGGACACCTGGGATTGTTTGCTGCAATGCACAGGCCCCTCTCTAGTTGTGGTGTATGAAGCCTCAGCAGTTGTGGCATGCAGGCTTAACTACCCGGCAGCATGTTGGGTCCTATCTAGTTCCCCAACCAGGGATCAAACCCGCATCCCCTGAATCGGAAGGTGGATTCTTAACTACTGGACCACCAGGGAAGTCCCTATTGAGAAGGACTGAGGATAAATCGACCGTACATACAGCAGAGGGTCAAGTACAGGAGCACATTCTGAAAGTGTCAACCTGGGGACTCAGGTAAGGGGCGGGGGTGGCGGGCCCAGGGCTGGCTTCGCAGCTGAGCCTCCTTTGCTGCTACCATTAAATCAAGGGCACCACACTTGGTTTAATGATTTGCTGTCACCATCTTGAAATTCTCAATAATATTTTAACATTTTGCACTGGGACCCAGGAATTATGTGGCCATTACGGATGCCAAAGACATGTCGAACACTGAAGATATTGCAAGAACCCATGCATGTTGGGATAAGGCTCCATTGATTAGGATTGGTTTAGACCTGTTGGAAAACAGTAAAAAAAGGAGGCAAATTTGACAGAGGAATGGGCCCATCTGTTTAATAACAATGATGACTATATAATTTTCTCTCCAGCAATTATGAATGAGAATGTAAGTGGGTGCTAATAGTAAGATACCACACAACAGGCGTGAACTGTGACTCTCCTGGTCAGATTGGGAGAAAAGCGCCCCCCCCCCAAAATAAGTCATACTAGCAAGATAGTTTAAAGTTATTCTTCAAGGGCAAAGCTGGAAATTAAGGAGGAAGATGACTACAAAGCACATGTGTTCATAGAAAATTCAGGTTTATTTTTGGAGGTGGAGGGAAAAAGTAGTTATTTTCTGATATTTGAAAGGGTAATCAATCAGAATAAAATTTTGTGTAGCCAAAAACTCTCTTTGAAAAACTACCCACATGTTGATCACTGCTAAGGTACATTGGAGTTCATTTCACTGTTCTCTCTACTCTCATGCATTTGGAAATTTTGTAATAACCATTTGTAAAAGTAAAAAAGAAAACTTAGATGTTTTGGTTGGTATTATATTAACTGAATAAATATTTAAGTCCTTTAGAATATTATTTTACTAATAATCTGCCATAAAATTACTCTAAAAATAAAAAGGATAACAACTTGATTTGAGAATGATTTGCGTGTCAAGTGTTCTCCAATCACCCAAGTAAATAAACAGTGTTGTTGCCAGAATTTCTAAATTGAGGGCTTTAGGGATATGAATCTAATTGGAGAAATAATCAAAAAGTCTGTCTTGAAGATCTGTTTACATAGAAATCACATTATTTTTATTTAGATTTCAAGTTGATTTTGAATGGCTTGGATGGTTGTGATGGAGAGCTTATGGGACATTAAAGCCTCCTGTATTACTCCCAAGAGATAAGACTGTACTGCAGATTCAAAGAAACCCCAAATCACAATGGCTTAAGAATAATGAAGGGTTTGTTTCTGGCTTGTGCTACTGTCTGTTGATAGTTAACAAGGTGCTCTGCCCCTCTCATTCACTGAAAGATCCAGACCATGGGGACCCCTCTATCTTGTAACTGAGACATGTATGTGGTCCCTCTGTCCTGTGTTGGGAGATGGAAGCTGCAAGGTCACACAGCCTCCAAATATAAGTGACATGCCATCTCCACCAGTATCTCAGCTGAAATCTGTCTTGTGGTACCATCCGATAGCACAGGGAAGAGCAATGCAGGGAAGCAGATGGAATATCTGGTTGGTATCACTGTCTCCTAAACATACCCTATGGACAACACTGCAAAAAAGTAAGGCTCATGATTTCTGGGGTCTTAAGTCCTAAGAGTCTGAGCTGAGCACCAAATGAGAATTAAAATGGCATTGATCAGTTTGGGACATATTTGTTCGCCAATGAATAATGAAAAGAAGATTGCAGGGTGAAATTTTAACTTTGTAAATCACCAAATAGTGTTTTACTTTCATATAAGAGGCATGATTAATCAAATGAATGTTAACAGAATTCATTCAAACCAGCAGAGCTGATTTTTGTAACTGCCAACACTTTCCTAGCTATTGCCACGGACAACAGTCATGTTTATTGTCCCATCAGTGATGGCTTTAGCTACCTTTTGCATGCGTGCGTGCTCAGTCGCTGTCAAGTCCAGTCTTTGCAACCCCCCATGTGCTTAGCCAGCCAGGCTCCTCTGTCTATGGGATTTCCCAGGCAAGGATACTGAAGTGGGTTGCCATTTCCTTCTCCCAGGGATCGAACACATGTCTTCTGACCCAGGGTTCGAGCCAGAAGATGACCCAGGCATCTTCTGCATTGGCAGGTGGATTCTTTACCATGAGCCACCCGGGAAGCCTTAGTTGCCTTTGCCTGCACAGCTAACTACCAGCCTGGCTCAGCTGGGTGGTTTCACGTGGGGTCTTTCCCTGTGGTTAGATGGTGGCAAGAGTCAGCATCATCTGAAGGCCTCTTTTCTCCCAGGTCCACTACTTCTGCAGAACACTGGGATCAGGTGCGACTGCTTGGTCATCTCTTTCTTTTCATGCCTCTTCACAGGGTGAATCCAGGCTCCACACAGCCTGTAATCTTAGGGTAATGGGGCCTCTGCGTGGCAGACAGCTTCTTCCAGAGTAAGCATTCCAAGACGCCCAGACTGCAGGGTTTCTTAGCACGTCGGCTTGCAAGCCCCAGTGTTACTGCACGGCACCCCAGGGTCAAAGGTGCAAGAGAGGGCCAGCTGAGCTCACGAGAGGAAGGAAGGCAAAGGTGTAAGGACTGGGAGGCTTGATTCACTGGGGGCCATGTTGAGAGAGACAAGCTAGCACTCACCAGACCTTTTAACTAATCAGACCCTAACTTCCCGTACTCTAAATAGTTCATTTTCAAATGCAAGTCCACATCTGAAAGGTTTATATTAGTCAAGTTTGTTTTCCCACAGTTTTGTCCTTATCCTTTAAAGGAACTGTGAATGGCCATGAGTTTGCAAATACATAAGAACTGGTATCAGGTTCCCTGATCTCTAGATTTAAAATGCTAGGATGTCAACTTTAGTTAAAAACATCACTTTGCTATTCTGGCCAGACAGTCAAATATCTGAATGCAAGTATCAGGATGAATAGAAGGATTAGAGAGGGTGGCTCAAGGTTTCTACCTCACATACACAATCAAACAAATAATGGGGTTGGGGTGGGTGTGGGTGGTTGGGTGTGTGTGTGAATATGAAGGTGGGTGTGTAAAGGGGAGTGTGTGCGAGTGTGGGTGTATGTATGGGGTATATGTGTACGTGTGTGTGAGTATGCATCTGTCTGTAGGTACATATAACACAACCATCTAATGTTCAAGGCTTAGCATTAACTGCAAGGCCAATGAGCTCCTTACTTAGCAAAAACAACTCAGATTAGACAAGGTTCCTCTGTAACCATTACTGAATAAGACAAAAACAAGATGACTCCATAATTAGATCTAAGCATAGAGGAAAATAAAAACCATTACCCACATCAGAAAACGGACCAAACATTCCCCAGACAACATAACCTCACCTCCCAGCAGCACTCAATTCAGAGCAAACCCACCTCCTCGCCTCTGACCAAAACCTCCCAACGCAACGCCACAGCTCACTGTGAGCCCCTCCCAAGAGCACATCTCTCTTAGCCCAGCACCTCATGCCCCACATCATGGATTTCCTGGTCCGTCATGAGGATGACATCAGCATGCAACACCAGAATGGCCAGGATGGGAGTGTGGATTCTCCTGGCCCCTGGCCATCTCTCTTCCCACCACAGTGATAAAAACCAGCACCAGTGATGAAGAGAAATGTGTTTCACCCCAATTATCAGCTCTGATGAGCCTCAGGGAAGGAGAAGGTAGAAAGTAATGACTGAGAGCTTCCTTCCAGCATTTCGTATGGTGTGTCCATTCATTCATGCCGTAGGCATTTCAGGAGCTGAGGACTGAGTTCAGCCACAAACTGAGCACAGGGCGTTTCACAGGCAGGTATGAAAACAATACACAATCCAGGAAAAACACTCACTGTAGCCATTTATCAGCAGACCTCGTCCTTCTCTTACAACAAAACACAGTAGACGAAATGCTTCTTTCCTCCTTCCTGTAACACCAGTCTCTTCAGATCATTCAGACATCTGCTCTCACCCTTAAATGCTGTCAGCTTTATCTGTCACTAAAAATGACAATGCTGGGATACCTGGTTGAATTCTCAACTGTTCCTTCTTAACATATCTTTTCTTTTTGATTCACTGGTTTTCCATATTAAGGAGATTAACTGTAAGGTTCTCACCTACCAGGGCTTACTAAAGACTGAGTTTATGAAAGGGCTATCTGTGTGCATGCTAAGTTGCTTCACTCGTATCCGACTCTTTGTGAACCCATGGACTGTAGCCCACCAGGCTCCTCTGTCCATGGGATTATCCAGGCAAGGATACTGGAGTGAGTTGCCGTGCCCTCCTCCAGGGGATCTTCCTGACCCAGAGATCGAAACTGTGTCTCCTCAAACTCCTGCATGGCAGGCTGATTCTTTACCATTGAGCCACCAGGGAAGTCCATGAAAGGGCTAGTTCTGAATAGTTGCTCAGTTGCAACTGACTCCTTGTGACCCCAGGGACTGCAGCAAGCCAGGCTTCCCTGTCCATCACCAACTCCCGGAGTTTGCACAAGCTCATGTCCATCAAGTCGGTGAAGCCATCAAACCATCTTATCCTCTGTTGTCTCCTTCTCCTCCTGCCTTCAATCTTTCCTAGCATCAGGGTCTTTTCCAGTGAGTCAATTCTTCACATCAGATGGCCAAAGTAGTGGAGTTTTAGCTTGAGCATCAGTCCTTCCAGTGAATATTTAGGACTGGTTTCCTTTAGGATTGATAGGTTTGATCTCCTTGCAGTCCAAGGGACTCTCAAGAGTCTTCTCCAACACCAGAGTTCAAAAGCATCAGTTCTTCAGTGCTCAGCTTTCTTTAACTCTCACATCCATACATGACTACTGGAAAATCCACAGCTTTGACTAGATGGACCTTTGTCAGCAAAGTAGTATCTCTGTTTTTTTTTAATTTATTTTTTTATTGAAGGATAATTGCTTTACAGAATTTTATTGCTTTCTGTCAAACCTCAACATAAATCAGCCATAGGTATACATATATCCCCTCCCTTCTGAACCTCCCTCCCTTCCTCCTCCCCATCCCACCCCTCTAGGTTGACACAGAGCCCCTGTCTGAGTTTCCTGTTGGCTGTCTTACATATGGTAATGTAAGTTTCCATGTTACTCTTTCCATACATCTCACCCTCTGACCCCCTCTCCCCATTGTCCGTAAGTCTAGTCTCTATGTCTGTTTTTCTACTGCTGTCCTGTAAATAAATTCTTCAGTACCATTTTTCTAGATTCCATATGTATGTGCTAGAATACAATATGTATCTTTCCCTTTCTGATTCTCTTCACTCTGTATAATAGGTTCTAGATTCATTTACCTCATCAGAACTGACTCAAATGCATTCCTTTTTATGGTCTAATATTCCATTGTGTATATGTACCACAGCTTCTTTATCCATTCATCCGTCAATGGACATCTAGGTTGTTTCCATGTCCTAGCTGTTGTAAATAGTGCTGCAATGAACAATGGGATACATGTGTCTTTTTCAACCCTGGCACCCTTAGGGTATATGCCTAGGAGTGGGATTGTTGAGCATATGGTAGTTTTATTCATAGTTTTTTAAGGAATCTCCATACCGTCTTCCACAGTGACTGTATCAATTTACATTCCCACCAATAGTACAAGAGTGTTCCCTTTTCTCCACATCCTCTCCAGAATTTTTTGTTTGTACACTTTTTGATGACGGCCATTCTAACAGGTGTGAACTGCTATCTCACTGTAATTTTGATTTGCATTTCTCTAATAATTAGCAACCTTGTACATCTTTTCATGTATTTGTTAGCCATCTGTATGTCTTATTTGGAGAAATGTCTGTTTAAGTCTTTTCCCTACTTTTTGATTGGGTTGCTTGTTTTTCTGACATTGAGTTGTATGAGCTGCTTAGGTATTTTGGAAATTAATCCTTTGTCAGTTGTTTCATTTGCTATTATTTTTTCCCATTCTGAGGGCTGTCTTTTCACCTTGCTTATGGTTTCCTTTGCTGTGCAAAAGCTTTTAAGTTTACTCAGGTCCCACTTGTTTACTTTTGCTTTTATTTCCGTTAGTCTAGGAGGTGGGTCATAGAGGATCTTGCTTTGATTTATGTTATCACGTGTTCTGCCTGTGTTTTCCTCTAAGAGTTTTATAGTTTCAGGTCTTACATTTAGGTCTTTAATCCATTTTGACTTTATCTTTGTGTATGGCATTAGGAAGTGTTCTAATTTCCTTCTTTTACATGTAGCTCTCCAGTTTTCCCAGTACCATTTATTGAAGAGGCTGTCTTTGCCCCATCATATATTCCTGCCTCCTTTATCAAAAATAAGGTACGCATAAGTGCATGAGCTTATTTCTGGATTTTCTATCTTTGGATAGAAAGTTCCATTGGTCTGTATTTCTGTTTTTGTGCCAGCACCATACTGTCTTAAGGACTGTAGCTTTGTACTATAATCTGAAGTCAGGAAGGTTGATTCCTCCAGCTCCATTCTTCTTTTTCAAGACTGTTTTGGCTGTTTAGGGTCTCTTTTGTTTCCATATGAATTGTGAAAATTTTTGTTCTAGTTTGATGAAAAATGCATTTAGTAATCTGATAGGGATCACACTGAATCTGTATATTGCATTTGGTAGTATAGTCAATTTTGCAATATTGATTCTTCCTACCCAGGAACATGGAATATCTCTCCATCTGTTTATGTCATCTTTGACTTCTTTCATTAGTGTCTTATAATTTTTTGTATACAGTTCTTTTGTCTCCCTAGGTAAGTTTATTCCTTGACATTTCATTCTTTTTGTTGCAATGGTTAATGGGATTGATTCCTTAATTTCTCTTTCTGATTTTTCATTCTTAGTGTATAGAAATTCAAGTGATTTCTGTGTGTTGATTTTGTATCTTGCAAGTTTGCAAAATTCTCTGATTAGCTCTAGTAATTTTCTGATGCTATCTTTAGGGTTTTCTATGTACAGTATCATGCCATCTGCAAACAGTGACAGATTTCATCTTTTTTTTTTGATATGGATTCCTTTTATTTATTTTTCTTCTCTGATTGCTATAGCTAGGACTTCCAGAACTATGTTGAATAATAGTGGTGAAAGTGGACACCCAAGTCTTGTTCCTGGTCTTAGGGGGCATGCTTTCAGTTTCTTACCATTGAGAATAATGTTTGCTCTAGGCTTATCATATATGCCCTTTATTGTGTTGTGGTAAGTTCCTTCTATGCCCACTGTTGAAGAGTTTTAATCACAAATGGGTGCTGCATTTTGTACAAGACAGTTTCTGCATCTATTGAGATGATCATATTCTTTTTAAGTTTCAATTTTTTAATATAGTGTATCACATTGATTGATTTGCATATATTGAAGAATCCTTGCATTCCTGCATTAAACCCAACTTGATCATAGTGTATAAGCTTTTTGATGTGTTGCTGAATTCTGTTTGCTAAAATTATGCGGAGGATTTTTACATCTATGTTCATCAGTGATACTGGCCTGTGGTAGTTTTCTTCCTTTGTGTTGTCCTTGTCTGATTTTGGTATTAGGGTGATGGTGGCCTCATAGAATGAGTTTGAAAGTGTTCCTTCCTCTGTAATTTTTTGAAAGAGTTTTAGAAGGATAGGCATTAGCTCTTCTCTAAATGTTTGATAGAATTCTCCTGTAAAACCATCTGGTCCTAGCCTTTTGTTTTATCAAGATTTTTGATCACAGCTTCAATTTCAGTGTGTGTAATTGGATTGTTCATAATTTCTATTTCTTCCTAGTTCACTCTTGGAAGACTGAACTTTTCTAAGAATATGTCCATTTCTTCCAGGGTATCCAGTTTATTACCATATAGTTGTTCATAATAGTCTCTTATCCTTCATATTTCTTCATTGTCTGTTATAACTGCTCCTTTTTCATTTTTAATTTTGTTGATTTGATTCTTTTCTTTTTTTNNNGATAAGTCTGGCTAAAGACCTGTCAATATTGTTTATCTTCTCAAAGAACCAGCTTTTAGTTTTATTAAGCTTTACTATTGTTTTTTTCATTTCCTTTTCATTTATTTCTGCTCAGATATTTATGCTTCCTTTCTTTGTACTAACTTTGGGGGGTTTTTTGTTTTTCTTTTTCCAGTTGTTTTAGGTATAAAGTTAGGTTGTTTATTCAATGTTTTTCTTGTATCTTGGGGTAGGATTGTATTGCTATAAACTTCCCTTTTAGAACTGCTTTCACTGCATCCCATAGGTTTTGAGCTGTTGTGTTTTCATTGTCATTTGTTTCTAGAAATTTTTTGATTTCCCTTTTGATTTCTTCAGCAACCTGTTGGTTACTTAGAAGTGTGTTGTTTAATCTCCATGTGTTTGTGTTTCTTATATTTTTTTCTTATAATTGATATTTAATCTCATAGTGTTGTGGTCAGAGAAGATGCTTGATACGATTTCAATTTTCTTAAATTTACTGAGGTTTGATCTGTGACCCAAGATATGGTCTATCCTGGAGAATGTTCCCTGTGCACCTGAGAAGAAGCTGTATTTTTCTGCATTTGGATGGAATGTCCTGAAGATATCAATGAAATCCATCTCATCTAAAGCATCATTGAAGACGTGTTTCCTTATAATTTTCTGTTTTGATGATCTATTGATTGCTGTGAGTGGGGTGTTAACATCTCCCACTATTATCGTGTTACTGTCAATTTCTCCTTTTGTGTCTGTTAGTGTTTGTCTTATGTATTGAGGTGCTCCTATGTTGGATGCATAGATATTTACAATTGTTATGTCTTTCTCTTGGATGGATCCCTTGATCATTATGTAGTGTCCTTCTTTACCTCTTGTAATGTTCTTTATTTTAAGGTTTATTTTGTCTGATATGAGGATTACTACCCCATCTTTCTTTTGCTTGCCATTTGCACGGAATATATTTTTCCATCCTCTCACTTTCAGTCTATATGGGTCTTTAGATCTGAAGTGAGTTTCTGTATTGGTGTTTTTCTTTCTGGCTTACTTCACTCTGTATAATCGGCTCCAGTTTCATCCATCTCATTAGAACTGAGTCAGATTTATTTTTTTTAAGGGCTGAGTAATACGAGAGGGTGGGTTGGTTTGGGAGAATGGCATAAAAACATGTATACTATCATGTAAAAAAAAATAAAATAAAAAAATTAAAAAAAAATGAAGTGAGTTTCTTGTAGACAGCATATATATGGGTCTTGTTTTTGTATCCATTCAGACAGTTGGTGTCTTTTGGTTGGAGCATTTAATCCATTTATTTTAAAGCAATTATTCATATATATGTTCCTATTGCCATTTGCCTAATTGAGGTTGATTTTGTAGATCTTTTTTCTTTTCTTGTATTTCTTGACTACAGAAGTCCTTTTAACATTTGTTGTAAAGCTGGTTTGGTGTAACTGAATTCTCTTAACTTTTGCTTGTCTGAAAAGCTTTTTATTTCTCCATCAGTTTTGAGTGAGATCCTTGCCGGGTACAGAAATCTTGGTTGTAGATTTTTCCCTTTCAGTACTTTAAGTATATCCTGCCATTCCCTTCTGGCCTGTATTGTTTCTGCTGAAAGATCAACTGTTAAACTTATGGGGTTTCCCTTGTATGTTACTTGCTGCTTTTCTTTTGCTGCTTTTAATATTCTTTCTTTGTGTTTAGTCTTAGTTAGTTTGATTAGTATGTGTCTTGGTGTGTTTCTCCTTGGGTTTCTCCTTGATGGGACTTTCTGTGCCTCTTGGACTTGACTGACTATTTCCTTTCCCATGTTGGGGAAATTTCGACTATAATCTCTTCAAAAACCTTCTCATACCCTTTCCTTTTCGCTTCTTCTTCTGGGACCCCTATAATTCGAATGTTGGTGGCTTGATATTGTCCTAGAGGTCTCTGAGACTATCCTCAGTTCTTTTTATTCTGTACTTTATTTTGCTCTTCAGAAGTTATTTCCACCATTTTATCTTCTGGCTCACTGTATTCTTCTGCTTCAGCTATTCTGCTATTGATTCCTTCTAGAGTATTTTTAATTCCGGTAATTGTGTTGTTTGTTTCTGTATGTTTATTCTTTAATTCTTCTAGGTCTTTGTTACTTGACTCTTGCATAGTCTCCATTTTGTTTTCAAGGTTTTTGATCACCGTTACTACCATTATTCTAAATTCTTTTCCAGGTAGTTTGCCTATTTCCTCTTCATTTATTTGGACCTCTGTGTTTCTAGTTTGTTCCTTCATTTGCGTAGTATTTCTCTGCCTTTTCATTACTTTTTCTTAACTTACTGTGTTTGAGGTCTCCTTTCCTCAGGCTTTAGGGTTGCATTCTTTCTTCCTGTCCTCCTAAGGAGGGTCCAGTGGTTTGTTTAAGCTTGTACAGGGTGAGATTTGTGCTGAGTTTCTGTTTGCTTGTTTGTTATTGCTCTGTTGGGCAAGGCTGAGTGAGGTGGTAATCCTGTCTGCTGAGGACTGGGTTCGTATTTTTATTTTAATTGTTGTTGAGATGATGTACTTTGCACAGGGTGCTACTGGTGGTTTGGTGATGCTGGGTCTTGTATTCAAGTGGTTCCCTTTGTGTGAGTTCTCACTATTTGATCCTCCCTAGGGTTAGTTCTCTGGTAGTCTATGGTCTTGGAGTCAGT
Source organism: Procapra przewalskii (assembly GCA_006410515.1). NCBI lineage: Eukaryota > Metazoa > Chordata > Mammalia > Artiodactyla > Bovidae > Procapra > Procapra przewalskii. The sequence continues at coordinate 121,208 of SJYF01000065.1, read as the reverse complement.
GTTCCCACTCCAAAGGCTCAGGGCTTGATCTCAGGTCAGGAACAAAGATTCCACAAGTGGTTGGTTATGTCATTAAGTGATACTAAAACAAATATCCAAAAATGAGAAACCAAAGATGAACACCAGAGAAATGGCAGGTGCAAAATCAGGTAAATAATAATTAAATAATGGAATATACACAACTACATATACACACCCATGGGCAAAGTAAAAACCGTCCAACAAAAATAAAGTACAGTAACTGATCCAACAAACAAAGTAAATAAAAAATTATATTTACAAGTTAAGAACAAAACTAATTAAAGCACAAACTGGAAAACAAAACTAAAGCAAGGTGCCAAGTGGGGAATAAAGCAATGAAAACCAAACTAACAAATATGTTGAGAGGAAATGACAGAAAGGAAATAAAGAAAGAATAGATAAGCAAAGTTAAAGAGAACTACATGAAGATTTATTTACATTAAAGATTAACTGCAATGGGAAAAGAACAGTAGGAAAGGGAAAGAAAGGAATAAACACAGAAAAAATATGATGGGTTTAAAACAATTAAAATTATAGAAAAAAATGGAAGGAGAGAAAAAACAAAAGCAAAACTCCATAGAACTGCAAAAGTCCAACATAGAGGCAGAGATATGTCTCTCTTTGAAATATGCCATCTAGGTTGTCACAACTTTTCTTACAAGGAAAAAGTGTCTTTTAATTTCATGGCTGCAGTCACTATCTACAGTTATTTTGGAGCTAAAAGCACAGTTTCTATCTGTTTTCATTGTTTCCACATATTTCATTGTTTCCGCATATATTTGCCACGAACAATGGGACCAGATGCCATGATATTCATTTTTTGAATGTTGAGTTTTAAGCCAGCTTTTTCACTCTCCTCTTTCACTTTCATCAAGAGGCTCTTTAATTCTTCTTTCCTTTCTGCCATAAGGATGATGCCATCTGCATATCTGAGGTTACTGATACTTCTCCTGGCAGACTCGATTCCAGCTTGTGCTTCATCCAGCCCAGCATTTCACATGATGCACTCTTCATATAAGTTAAATAAGCCGGGTGACAACATACAGACTTGATGTACTCTTTTCCCAATTTGGAACCAGTCTGTTGTTCCATGTCCAGCTCTAACTGTTGCTTCTTGACCTGCATAAGATTTCTCAGGAGGCAGGTAAAATCGTCTGGCATTCCCATCTCTTGAAGAATTTTCCATAGTTTGTTGTGACCCAAAAAGTCAAAGGTTTGGCGTAATCAGTAAAGCAGAAGTAGATGCTGTTTGGGGATTCTCTTGCTTTTTTGATGATCTAGGGATATTGGCAATTTGATCTCTGTCCTCTCTCTTTTCTAAATCCAAATTGAACATCTGGAAGTTCATAGTTTCCTGTATGCTAAAGTGTGGCATGGAGAAATTTGAGCATTACTTTACTAGCATGTGAGATGAGTGCCATTGTGCGGTAGTTTGAGCATTCTTTGGCATTGCCTTTCTTTGGGAATGGAATGAAAACTGACATTTTC
>SJYF01000065.1:105754-116958 GCA_006410515.1 Procapra przewalskii | reverse complement strand
AAAATCACTGCAGATGATAACCACAGCCATGAAATTAAAAGACACTTGCTCCTTGGAAGAAAAGTTATAACCAGACTAGATAGCATATTCAAAAGCAGAGACATTATTTTGCCGATGAAGGTCCATCTAGTCAAGGCTATGTTTTTTCCAGTAGTCATGCATGGATGTGAGAGCTGGACTATGAAGAAGGCTCAGTGCCAAAGAATTGATGCTTTTGAACTGTGGTGTTGGAGAAGACTCTTGAGAGACCCTTGGACTGCAAGGAGATTCAACCAGTCCATTCTGAAGGAGATCAGCCCTGGAATTTGAAACTCCAGTACTTTGGCCACCTCATGCGAACAGCTAACTCATAGGAAAAGACTGTGTTGCTGGAAGGGATTGGTGGCAGGCGGAGAAGGGGACGACAGAGGATGAGATGGCTGGATGGCATCACTGACTTGATGGACGTGAGTCTGAGTGAACTCCGGGAGTTGGTGATGAACAGGGAGGCCTGGCGTGCTGCGATTCATGGGGTCGCAAAGAGTTGGACACGACTAAGTGACTGAACTGAACTGAACTGAATGGTCGAGTGGTTTTCCCTACTTTCTTCAATTTAAATCTAAATATGGCAATAAGGTGTTTATGATCTGAGCCACAGTCAGCTCCTGGTCTTTTTTTTGTTGACTTTTGCACTTCTCCATCTTTGGCTGCAAAGAATATAATCAATCTGATTTCAGTGTTGACCATCTGGTGATATCCATGTGTAGAGCCTTCTCTTGTCTTGTTGGAAGAGGGTGTTTGCTATGACCAGTGCATTTTCTTGGCAAAACTCTATTAGTCTTTGCCTTCCAGTAGCTTTGTTCATAGCCATGCTTCCTAAGGCCCACTTGATATTCCAGGATATCTGGCTCTAGATGATTGATCACACAGTCGTGGTAATCTGGGTCAGGAAGATCTTTTTTGTACAGTTTCTCTGCGTACTTGCTACCTCTTCTCAATATCTTCTGCTTCTATAGGTCCATAACATTTCTGTGCTTTATTGTGCCCAGCTTTGCATGAAATATTCCCTTGGTATCTCTAATTTTCTTTAAGAGATATCTCGTCTTTCCCCATTCTATTGTTTTCCTCTATTTCTTTACCTTGATCCCTGACAAAGGCTTTGTTATCTCGCCTTGCTATTCTTTGGAACTCTGCATTCAAATGAGTATATCTTTTCTCTTCTTATTTGCCTTTAGCTTCTGTTCTTTTCTCAGCTATTTGTAAGGCCTCCTCAGACAACCATTTTCCCTTTTTGCATTTCTTTTTCTTGGGGATGGTCTTGATCCCTGCCTTCTTCAGGCACTCTTTGTATCAGATCTAATCCCTTATATCTATTTCTCACTTCCACTGTATAATCCTAAGGGATTTGATTTAGGTCATACTTGAATGGTCCAGTGGAGGAGGTCTCCGTTATCTTCATTACCCCCACCATAGTTTGGTCTCAGGTCAAACAACAGGGATGGAACATAGCCCCACCCATCAACAGAAAATTGGATTAAAGATTTACTGAGCATTGCCCTGCCCATCAGAACAAGACCCAGTTTCCCCCACAGTCAGTCTCTCATCAGGAAGCTTCCATAAGCCTCTTAACCTTATCCATCAGAGGGCAGACAGAATGAAAACCACAATCACAGAAAACTAATGAAACTGATCACATGGACCACGCCTTGTCTCACTCAATGGAACTCAGCAATGCCATGTAGGGCCATCCAAGATGGACGAGTCATGGTAGAGAGTTCTGCTGAAATACAGTCCATCTACTGGAGAAGGGAATGGGAAAACACTTCAGTATTCTTGCCTTGAGAACTCCATGAACAGTATGAAAAGGCAAAAACATATGACAGTGAAAGATGAATTCCCCAGGCTGGTAGGTGCCCAATATGCTACTGGAGAAAAGTGGATAAATAACTCTAGAAAGAATGAAGAGATGGAGCCAAAGTAAAAACAACACTCATTTGTGGATGTGACTGGCGATGGAAGTAAAGTCCAATGCTATAAAGAGTAACACTGCATAGGAACCTGGATTATTAGGTCCGTGAATCAAGGTAAATTGGAAGTGGCCAAACAGGAGATGGTAAGAGTGAACATTGACGTTTTAAGGTGAAGGTGAAGTCACTCAGTCGTGTCCAACTCTTTGCGACCCCGTGGACTGTAACCTACTAGGTTTCTCCGTCCATGGTTTCTCCAGGCAAGAATACTGGAGTGGATTGCCATTTCCTTCTCCAGGGGATCTTCCCAACCTAGGGATCGAACCCAAGTCTCCCGCATTGGAGGCAGATGCTTTAACCTCTGAGCCACCAGGGAAGCCCTAAGAATCAGTGAATTAAAATGGACTGGAATGGGTGAATGTAATTCAGATGTCCATTATATATACTACTGTGGGCAAGAATCCTTTAGAAGAAATGGAGTAGTCCTCATAGTCAACAAAAGAGTACGAAATACAGTACTTGGGTGCAATCTCAAAAATGACAATGATCTCTGCTCGTTTACAAGGCAAACCATTCAGTATCACAGTAATCCAACTCGGTGCCGCAACCACTGATGCTGAAGAAGCTGAAGTTGTACAGTTTTATGAAGAACTATAAGACCTTCTAGAACTAACACCCAAAAGAGATGTCTTTTTCATCATAGGGGACTGGAAGACAAAAGTAGGAAGTCAACAGACACATGGAGTAAGAGGCAAATTTGGCCTTGGAGTTCAAACTGAAGCAAGGCAAAGGCTAACAGAGTTTTGCCAAGAGAACGCACTGGTCATAGCAAACACCTTCTTCCAACAACATAAGAGAAGACTCTACACATGGACATCACCAGATGGTCAATACCAAAAATAGACTGATTATATTCTTTGCAGCCAAAGATGGAGAAGCTCTATGAAGTCAGCAAAAACAAGACCAGGAGCTGATTGTGGCTCAGATCATGAACTCCTTATTACCAAATTCAGACTGAAATTGAAGAAAGTAGGGAAAACCACTAGACCTTTCAGGTATGACCTAAATCAAATCCCATATGATTATACAGTGGAAGTGACAAATAGCTTCAAGGGATTAGATCTGATAGAGTACCTGAAGAACTATGGATGGAGGTTCATGACAGTGTACAAGAGGAAGTGATCAAGACCATCCCCGAGAAAAATGCATAAAGGCAAAATGGTTGTCTGAGGAGGCCTTACAATAGCTGAGAAATGAAGGGAAGCTAAAGACAAAGGAGAAACGAAAAGATATACCCAGTTGAATGCAGAATTCCAAAGAGTAGCAAGGAGAGATAAGAAAGCCTTCCTCAATGATCAATGTAAAGAAATAAAGGAAAACAATAGAATAGGGAAGACTAGAGAGCTCTTCAATAAAATTAGAGATACCAAGGGAACATTTCATGCAAAGGTGGGCACAATAAAGCACAGAAATGGTATGGACTTGACAGAAGCAGAAGATGTTAAGAAAAGATGGAAAGAATACACAGAAGAACTATACAAAGAAGGTCTCCATGACTGAGATAACCACGATGGTATGATCGCTCACCTAGAGCCAGACATCCTGGAAATGTGAAGTCAAGTGGGCCTTAGGAAGCATCACTATGAACAAAGCTAGTGGAGGCAATGGAATTCTGGTTGACTTATTTCAAGTCCTAAAAGATGATGCTGTTAAGGTGCCGAACTCAATATGCTAGCAAATTTGGAAAATTCAGCAGCAGCTACAGGACTGGAAAAGGTCAGTTTTCATTCCAACTTCAAAGAAAGGCAGTGCCAAAGAATCTTTAAACTGCCACACAATTGCACTCATCTCACACGCTAGCGGAGTAATGCTCAAAACTCTCCAAGCCAGGCTTCAGCGCACAGGAACCGTGAACTTCCAGATGTTCAATTTGGATTTTGAAAATGCAGAGGAAGCAGAAATCAAACTGCCAACATCCACTGGATCATTGAAAAAGCAAGAGAAATCCAGAACATCTACTTATGCTTTCTTGATTACACCAAACCTTTGACTGTGTGGATCACAAAAAAAACTATGGAAAATTCTTCAAGAGATGGGAATGCCAGACTATCTTACCTGCCTCCTGACAACAGTTAGAGCTGGACATGGAACAACAGACTGGTTCCAAATTAGGAAAGGAGTACATCAAGGCTGTATGTTGTCACCCAGCTTATTTACCTTATATGCAAAATGCTGGGCTGGATGAAGCACAAGCTGGAATCAGGACCACTGGGAGAAATATCAGTAACCTCAGCTACACAGATGACACCACCTTTATGGCAGAAAGTGAAGAGGAACTAGAGAGCCTCTTGATGAAAGTGAAAGAGGAGAGTGAAAAAGCTGGCTTAAAACTCAACATTCAAAAAATGAATATATTGACTTCTGGTCCCATTACTTCACGGCAAATAGATGGAGGAAACAATGGAAACAGAGAGACTGTAGGTTGGGGGCTCTGAAATCACTGCAGATGGTGACTGCAGCCATGAAATTCAAAGATGCTTATTCCTTGGAAAAAAAGCTATGATCAACCTAGACAGCACATTAAAATGCAAAGACATTACTTTGCTCACAAAGGTCCATCTAGTCAAAGCAGTTTTTCCAGAAGTTATGTATGGATGTGAGAGTTGGGAATATAAATAAAGCTGAGCACCAAAGAATTGATGCTTTTGAACTGCGGTATTCGAAAAGACTCTTCAAAGTCCCTTGTACTCCAAGGAGATCAAAACAGTCAATCGTAAAGGAAATCAGTCCTGAATATTCATTGGAACGACTGATGCTGAAGCTGAAACTCCACTACTTTGGCCACCTGATGTGGAGAACTGACTCACTGGAAAAGACCCTGATGCTGGGCAAGACTGAAGGCAGGAGGAGAGGTAGACAACAGAGGATGAGATGGTTGGATGGCATTACCAACTCAAGGAACATGAGTTTGAGCAAGCTCCAGGTATTGGTGATGGACAGGGAAGCTTGTCTTGCTGCAGTCCATGGGGTCACAAAGAGTCAGACAGGACTGAGTGACTGAACTGAACTGAGCCTATTCCAGCCCATCAGAACAAGACCCAGTTTCCCCCACAGTCAATCTCTTCATTCAGGAAGCTTCCTTAAGCCTCTTATCCTTATCCATCAGAGGACAGACAGGATGAAAATCACAAACACAGAATACTAATGAAAGGGCTAAAGTGTCATCAATTCATCAATTGATTATTCTGCCCAAAACTTTACACTGACGTTTTTTAAGACAGAATGCTTGGATTTGTGACAATTACCCAAAGAAAAAAACTTTCTATTTCTAAATCATAGGGGGATAGCTATTTGATATTTAGAAGAAATGTTCTGAATGCGAGAAGGAAAATTAAATGGGAGGGTTGAAATTTTTCTAAAGAGAAGTTCACAATATACATTTAAAAAATGATCATACTTCCAGTTTATCACTTCGTATTCCAGATTTGAAGACAGTCACCATTTTCATTTGTCTGTTTCCTTTATTCAAAGTGCAATATACAATGATTTTTATTTGGTAGATATTTTCAAAGCATGTAAAACTTTATGTGTGTTCCTTACAAACTGCAAAGCAATGGGAGAATTCACTTCCTTCTTACAAATATGTTTTCAGATTATTCCAAATGAAAAATGAAATGGTGCATTTTTAACTAAAACAATAAATATTTTACAGTCTATGCTTTAGATGTTGCCTATTTGCAAATAGTGGATATAAGACCCTATTTAAACAACAACAACAAAAAAACCCTTAACCATGCAAAATCATTTCAGAGGAGAAACTGTACCTAGAGGCTGAAAAGTTGTGTTCTGCTCAGATCGAAATGGAACTATTTGTTAAAATGCTTTTCAGTTGCCTTAAATTAGTTTAAATACATTAGAAATAGTATTGCCCACCAGTTAAAAGCCTAGGATCCTGGAATCTGATGAAACTAGCCCTATGTTACTGGATAAGTTAATTAAAGTTTCAGGCTGTCTGTCCCCTCATTTGTAAAATACTGCATTCTATCCTAGAGACAGTGAAAGTTTTAATGAAATAGTACATGTAAATAAATTAGCAGACATCACATAGTGAGTGCTTAATAAATGCTAAGTGTGATGATAACAATTATGAAGGAAAGGTGATGCTATTAATTTTCAAATGAGTAGGTGTCTTGTCATGTGTACTGATCTACCCATTATTGTATCTATGTGTGTGTCTATCTCAGATTTGCAAATAGTGTGTTGAAAACAAATAGGAAATGATCCATTGGATTCATAGCAAGTATTAATATAAATACATGACTCAGTATTTTTTCTGAATGTTCTGCTGACACCAAACATCAGAGAAAGATACAAGGCTGGAATCCAGGAGTGAGCTGCAATTGTATCCTCTACATCAGGCTGAGAACAGGTAGAAGCGAAGTGAAGTGAAGTCACTCAGTCGTGTCTGACTCTTTGCGACCCAGTGGACTGTAGCCCGCCAGGCTCCTCTGTCCATGGGATTCTCCAGGCAAGAATACTGGAGTGGGTTACCATTTCCTTCTCCAGGGGATCTTCCTGACCCAGGGCTCGAACCTGGGTCTCCTGCATTGGAGGCAGATGCTTTAAGCTCTGAGCCAGAGGGACTTTCAAAGACAGAAGCCAATAAGCTTATTATAATGCAAACAGAAAAGACAAAGGTTTTGTAATAAACACAGGTTGAAAGGGAAGGATTAGAAGATGAGTAACAAAGACGAGAAGTAATTATCCTGAGTGGGCTAAAGGTGTAAAAGGATTACCACCCACCAGGCCAACTCAAGAGAATAAATCTCACAGCTTTCAGCAGGTGATCCTGTAAATATTCACATAATATTTCTAAAATGAAATGCTGCTCTTAGAGAAACAAAAGGATGAAAAGGGTCGTGCCATGCCGGTATATCTGTCAGAAAAGAGTCAGAAAAACTGCTGGGAACCAGGACTCGAACCAGGCGGTTCAATGGAAGGAATTTAAATACAGAGCACTAGTTATAAGGGTGTTGGGAGAACTCAAACAGAGCAAACAAAACAGGGGGGGGTGAGAGAGCTGCCAGCCCTCTAGGGCTGGGGTGCATGGGGGCTGTATCTGAAGCAAAAATGGGAGACAAATCCACACAAGGGCTCAGACATGGAGAGAAACTGCCTGAAGCAAACACAAATCCTGCCTCTTTCTAGTTCACCAAAATGCAGTTAGTTAGCAAGGGAGCCGGGGAGAATAGGTATCAAGGCAAAGGCATGGAGCAGGTTTGCAAGCAAGCGATCGGACGACCAGCACGACAATCAATCACCAAGAACACCTATGAAATAGAGCAAGAGAGACCACTCCTTTCCCTTCAAGTTAAAGGCCACCAGCCCTCAGCTCAAAAGAGATGACGTCAACATTAGTTTTCCTGAGCACCATTTGGAAATAAGGTTGGGTTTTGTCCCTCATCAAAAAGGCACCATTAATACTGGAAGTCTCCCCACATAATCAGACTTCTTTCTGCATGCAAGAGGGTCAAAGGAAATCCATCTAGCTTTTAGAGCTCTCAAAGAATTCAAGGAAAAAACATAGGGGAATGTGTGCAGAATGGTCTTAACTTTAATTTTCCTAAGATATTATAACTTATACGAATACTATCTAGCAATTTCCTAATGTTATAAAATAAGGATATTGTAATAGCAAAAAAACCTAAGTCCTATCCTGACTGCCTTGTCTTTACTTTTCTCATTTTGTTGCAGCCTCTGAAAAGTGTTCAGATCCTGTACAGAATCACCGAAGGACAACACTACCTTATCTCAAAGGGAGGTTCCCAAAAGGATCGTATTGACTTGTAAAACTGAATGAGCTCTGCAGGGGAAAACACAGAATCCTGGACCAACTAAATCTGTACAAGCTTGGTCAATGTCATCTCTGGGTCCCACCTCCCCTTGGCTGTGAAAATTAGGTTAGACCAGCTCTCTATCCTCAGGGCGAGCACAGAGATGTAAGTGCCGACTTGCTCAGCTCAGTCTCACTGAATGTGAGAAGGGAACTACCAAACCCAATTCCTGACCCAGTGTGCATGCTCAGGTCTTACCCACCAAGTGGGTGGTAGAGGACCCCTGAGCACTCAAAGCAACTCCCCTGCCAGTCCTTCGGCCCTCTCTCTCTGTGCCATTCTTCTCAGCTCACATTCACAAAGTAATACATCCTCCAAATTGACCAGAAAAGATCTCATCCACCCATGATGCCCATGAGGGTGGAGCCAGTACCTCACCATTTTTCTTTCCACCAACTAGTTTAATATAAAAACGGCATGGTGATAAAAGATAGCCTAATAGAAGATTTCATTCTTCTCTTATGTAAATGTAATCATTTTATTGACAAACATCAATCTGTAATTGCAAAGAAAACAAAAGATGGAAAGAAAAAGACATAAAAGTTCTCTCATTATGCTGATGCTGGATTACATTTTCACCAATACTAAATTTCTACAGAAGATTAACAAAATGGGGTGGGATGGGGTAGCATGAATATAAACCATTGATAACATGCCCCTCATATAATCACTGAAGCAAACGCAAGTGACCTGAAAAGTCCAACAGAGAACTCTGATCAATAAAGTAAAAGACAAGTGGGGGTTTATTTCTCTTTGGCTTCTTAACTAATAGGTAATTCAAATGCAAGTCCTGCTCAGAGCGGCTTCAAAAAGCAGCCCATGTGGCCACAGGCTGTCACCACCAGCAAAGGTCCTGCTTTGTTTACACCCAGGGCCACGGCAGCCCCTGCTGGCTTCATGCCCCAGAGAGGTTAAATGGTGCTCAGGACTGCTTGACCTGAAGCGAGGTTGGCTATCACCCTATGTAAGTAGGCAAAAAATACAGCAACAAAGTGATTCTCTGGAGTATTAATGCATCCTTTGACATATCAAGGTACATGCTCAGAGTCCTGTGCCCAGGTACACACAGGGAGTGTACCCAATTTCCTGGGACAAAAGGGCAGAAGGGATAAATCTGGGGTTGAAGAAAAAAGGCACAATTCACTTCCAATGGTTCCGAGATTGATTTCATCAGCTTCCACTGAGAAGAGTTTTCAGCACTTTTCTGTCACTGTCAGAGCCCTGACCCAAAACTTGAAGTCTAGAAAAGTCACCATGAGGAACCACACAGCCCTTTTTCGAGGAAGCCACCCGCAAGGTGCGCCAGGACAACAGCCTGGCACCATCCAGGCTTGCCCAGAGACAGCACAACTGCAAGTCTGAGCACACCTCCAGGGAAACCAATGTGTAAAGGTTCTTAAAAAGAGCATCTTACCTGATGCGGCTGTGAGCTGGACCATCTGCTGTAGGAAGGGACACTGGACGGCTTGCTGGCTGCAGTTCTCTAAAGAGGGAAAGAGAAAAGAGATGTCATGCGGTCACACAGACTGAATACACTTTATATTTATATTTATTTAAATGAAATGAATGGTTTACAGTTCCTCACTTAGCGCGTGGCTACCCCACATCCGAGGTCAGGGGCAGCAGCCGAGAGTGCCAGGCTGCGATGGCGCAGGAATGGCCAAGATGAGCTACCCATATCCGAGGCCAGGGGCGGCAGCTGAGAGGAGCTGCTCCACGCCCGAGGCCAGGGGCAGCGGCCAGGAGAAGCAATCCCATGCCCAAGGAGTGGTGGCTGCGTGGGCGCAGGAGGGCCTAGAGGAGCTATATACCACGTTCAAAGTCAGAAGAAGCATCAGTGAGGAGATACCCCTCGTCCAAGGTATGTGCTTTGCTGGAGCAGCTGTGAAGAGATACCCCACATCCAAAGTAAGAGAAACCCAAGTAAGATGGTAGGTGTTGCAAGAAGGCATTAGAGGACAGACACAATGAAACCATACTCACAGAAAACTAGTCAATCTAATCACACTAGGACCACAGTGTTGTCTAACTCAATGAAACTAAGCCATGCCCGCGGGGCAATCCAAGACGGGCGGGTCATGGTGGAGAGGGCTGACAGAATGTGGTCCACTGGAAAATGGAATGGCAAACCACTTCAGTATTCTTGCCTTGAGAACCCCAAGAACAGTATGAAAAGGCAAAATGATAGGATACTGAAAGAGGAACGCCCCAGGTCAGTAGGTGCCCAACATGCTACTGGAGATCAGTGAAGAAATAACTCTAGAAAGAATAAAGGGATGGAGCCAAAGCAAAAACAATGCCCAGCTGTGGATGTGACTGGTGGTAGAAGCAAAGTCCAATGCTGTAAAGAGCAAAATTGCTTAGGAACCTGGAATGTCAGGTCCATGAATCACAGCAAATTAGAAGTGCTCAAATAAGAGATGGAAAGAGCGAACGTTGACATTCTAGGAATCAGCAAACTAAAATGGACTGGAATGGGTGAATTTACCTCAGATGACCATTATATCTACTACTGCAGGCAGGAATCCCTCAGAAGAAATGGGGTAGCCATCATGGTCAACGAAAGAGTCTGAAACGCAGTACTTGGATGCAATCTCAAAAACGACAGAATGATCTCTGTTCATCTCCAAGGCAAACCATTCAATATCACGGTAATCCAAGTCTATGCCCCAACCAGTAATGCTAAAGAAGCTGAAGTTGAACAGTTCTATGAAGACCTACAAGATCTTTTAGAACTAACACCCAAAAAAGATGTCCTTTTCATTATAGGGGATGGAATGCAAAAGTAGGAAGTCAAGAAACACTTTGAGTAACAGGCAAATTTGGCCTTGGAATATGGAATGAAGCAGGGCAAAGACTAATAGAGTCTTGCCAAAAAAAGGCACTGGTCATAGCAAACACCCTCTTCCAACAACACAAGAGAAGACTCTACCCATGGACATCACTAGATGGTCGACACTGAAATCAGACTGATTATATTCTTTGCAGCCAAAGATGGAGAAGCTCTATACAGTCAACAAAATCAAGACCAGGAGCTGACTGTGGCTCAGATCATGAACTCCTTATTAGCAAAATCAGACTTAAATTGAAGAAAGTAGGGTAAACAACTCGACCATTAGGTATGACCTAAATCATATCCCTTATGATTATACAGTGGAAGTGAGAAATAGATTTAAGGGCCTAGATCTGATAGAGTGCCTGATGAACTATGGACTGAGGTTCATGAAACTGTACAGGAGACAGGGATCAAGACCATCCCCATGGCAAAGAAATGCAAAAAAGCAAAATGGCTATCTGGGGAGGCCTTACAAATAGCTGTGAAAAGAAGAGAGTGAAAGCAAAAGAGAAAAGGAAAGATATAAGC
>SJYF01000065.1:91753-105213 GCA_006410515.1 Procapra przewalskii | reverse complement strand
CATTCATCTCACATGCTAGAAAAGTAATGCTCAAAATTCTCCAAGCCAGGCTTCAGCAATACGTGAACCATGAACTTCCTGATGTTCAAGCTGGTTTTAGAAAGTCAGAGGAACCAGAGATCAAATTGCCACCATCCGCTGGATCATGGAAAAAGCAAGAGAGTTCCAGAAAAACATCTACTTCTGCTTTATAGACTATGCCAATGCCTTTGACTGTGTGGATCACAATAAACTGTGGAAAATTCTGAGAGAGATACCAGACCACCTGACCTGCCTCTTGAGAAATCTGTATGCAGGTCAGGAAGCAACAGTTGGAACTGTACATGGAACAACAGACTGGTTCCAAATAGGAAAAGGAGTACGTCAAGGCTGTATATTGTCACCCTGCTTATTTAACTTCTATGCAGACTACATCATGAGAAACGCTGGACAGGAAGAAACACAAGCTGGAATCAAGATTTCAGGGAGAAATATCAGATATGGAGATGACACCACCCTTATGGCAGAAAGTGAAGAGGAGCTAAAAAGCCTCTTGATGAAAGTGAAAGAGGAGAGTGAAAATGTTGGCTTAAAGCTCAACTTCAGAAAACGAAGATCATGGCATCCAGTCCCATCACCTCATGTGAAATAGATGGGAAAACAGTGGAAACAGTGTCAGACTTTATTTTTGGGGTCTCCAAAATCACTGCAGATGGTGACTGCAGCCATGAAATTAAAAGACGCTTACTCTTTGGAAGAAAAGTTATGACCAACCTAGATAGTACATTGAAAAGCAGAGACGTTACTTTTCTAACAAACGTCCATCTAGTCAAGGGTATGGTTTTTCCTGTGGTCATGTACGGATGTGAGAGTTTGACTGTGAAGAAGGCTGAGAGCCGAAGAATTGATGTGTTTGAACTGTGGTGTTCGAGAAGACTCTTGAGAGTCCCTTGGACTGCAAGGAGATCCAATCAGTCCATTCTAAAGGAGATCTGCCCTGGGATTTCTTTGGAAGGAATGTTGCTCAAGCTGAAACTCCAGTACTTTGGCCACCTCATGAGAAGAGTTGACTCATTGGAAAAGACTCTGATGCTGGGAGGGATTGGGGGCAGGAGGCAAAGGAGACAACAGAGGATGAGATGGCTGGATGGCATCACTGACTCAAAGGAGGTGAGTTTGAGGGAACTCCGGGATTTGGTGATGGACAGGGAGGCCTGGTGTGCTGTGATTCATGGGGTCAGGAAGAGTTGGACACGACTGAGAGACTGAATTGACTGACTGACTGAGAGTTCCCAAAATCAGTACATCTTAGAGTATCCTGAATATTTATTGGAAGGACTAAAGCTGAAAGTGAAGCTCCAATGTTTTGGCCACGTGATGTGAAGAGCTGATTCACTGGAACAGATCCTCATGCTGGGGAAAGGGAAGGCAGGACCATAAAGGAGTGACAGAGGATGAAATGGTTGGATGGCATCATTGCCTTGAGTTTGAGCAAATTCCGGGAGAGGGTGAGGACAGAGAAGCCTGGCATGCTGCAGTCCATGGGGTCACAAAGAGTCAGACACAATGGAGTGATGGAGCAACAACAAAGAGTCTATCTGAACTAAGTCTGTTCCATTTATTCTAAAACATAGTCTCCTCAACAAGTATAATTATATGAACATTAAAGTCAAGGTTTCTGGAGCCAAGTCTCAGCTTGTACCAATTGTTTAACTTTTACAAGTCACCCACTTGCTCTCTGTCTTGACTTTCTCTTCGATGAACCCAAAATAATCATTTTTGTGCCACAGGCTTCCTGTGAGGGTCACATATGATAATAGTTGTGTAGCACTTTGTAAAGAACTATGAAAATTTAAGGCATCCATTCAACAAGCAGAAAATAAGACTTTGCTATCCGTTTCTGTCTGAAGCAAAACTGGTTTACAAACACCCAAGTTAATAAATGAGGTCATGGGGCAGTTGTTTATTCTCTTTTAAGTTAAAAACATTTAATTGGAAGACAATTGCTTTGTCATGGTGTGTTAGTTTCTACTATAGGACAATGTGAATCAGCTCTACATATATCCCCTCCTTCTTGGGCTTTCCTCACAGCCCTCCATCCCACCCCTCTAGATCATCATAGAGCACCGAGCTGAGCTCCCTGTGCCATATAGCAGCTTCCCACAGGCCAGTGTATTTACGACAATGCTACTCTCTCAATTCAGTTATCCTTGTTATAAAAAGACCTTTTATCTTACAAGATGACCACACCATTGCTGGTCAACCTGGGCTCGCAAAAATGACCCAAGCTCACCATAGAGGAGCTCACACAAAAACCATTCTCATCCCCACTTCCTTTGCTTACTTCTACCATGGATGCTAGCAAAGCTACCAGCTCCCTCTGAGTAATTCTTCTCATCAATACTGGCCCATGAGACGTGACCGTGATTCTGCTGTGGGCAGGGTGACCTGGGAGTTCTGGGAAACCTTTTGCTTTTCTGACAAAAGGGGACAGATAAGGCTTACGCTTCCCGCATCACTCCTCTTTCCACTACATGCAGATATGCTGCATGGGAGCCGCGGCAACCATTTTGTAACCAAGAAGAAAAGGCTGAACCGCTATCTTTGATCTTGTTAAGCAGCTGAACCATGACTTAGGGCCACTGTGATGTGCTCAGTCGCTCGGTTGTGGCCTTCTTTGTGACCCAGTGGACTGCAGCCCTCCAGGCTCCTCTGTCCATGGAAATGTCCAGGCAAGGATACTGGAGTGGATTGCCGTTTTCTTCTCCATTCCGGGTACTACTTTTGCCTAAACCCTCCTTGTGGTGTTGACAATAATCATGTTTGTCTTCTAACTGCAAGGTGTAAAGCAATTAGCTCATTCAGATGAAGAGTCAAATTATAAGATTTTAATTCTTCATAAGTTTGTGGATGTTTCAAGCAGAGAGAACAGATAGACAGAGGCATGAAGATGTGAAAGTGATTGATACACTGGAAAAATGATCAATAGATTAATATAGTATGGCCAACTCCTGCTTCCGCCAGTTCTTTATTCCATCTGCTTTTCAGGACTGCTGTGTGATTCTGGGCCAATCCTTGCTGACTGCGACAGCTGCCCTGCCTCTCTGCAACGGTGAGCCTGGAGCGCTGGTTGCTGCTGTGTCCTGCCTGCTCCGATCAGTTTCCCTCTGCACCTGTCTCTCTGTGGGCGCAGGGCTGGGACCAGTTCTCAGGCCCTTCCAGTCTCTCCTGGCCCACTGAGGTTCATGAGGTCAGACCCAAGAGCAAGTATGAGAGAAGCATCTCTGTTTTCAACTTAGATGGAAGGAGAACCTCAAGGAGGAGCTAGAATTTAAACCAAAATCTTCATTATATTTCCTCAGGGAGAAGTAACAGCAATGATCTTACCACTGAAGGACCATGTGCATTCTCTGATGCTCACTTTCCTAATTGTGAAATGAGGTCTCCATGCTGCCTTCCCATCTGGCCCCCAATCCACTCAATTCAATGATTCTAATATATTCACCTTTAGAGTATATAATTACCTATTATAGTGGCAACACCGACTTTCCATAAAAAGATCTGATTCCTTTCAATACTACGAGCTTAAACTTCTCAAATTTCAGCCAACTAGATAAGGTTCATAATCTAAAATAACTTTTTGCCTAGATATTTTAACCGAGTCCATCTTCTCTACACTTTTAGGAACAAGCTGTCAGCTCATTTTCCAGCCCAACAGTTTGGGCTTCAGTAAAGTCCCTTTATGTCTCTTTAAATAACAGATTTCAGAATTCACCATGAGACTAATTTTGGAAGTATCATGTCTTAAGAAGATAATTCATCATTGTTTAAAGTCACAATATGGGTTTCTAAAATTGTAACAATGAATTTTATAATTATTATCAAAAAATTGATCTTTGAATTTTTTGATTGAGATATAATTGACACATAACATTAAGTTTAAGGTCTGTAGCATGTTGATTTGATACATTTATATACTGCCATATGATGATAACTGTTGTGTAACACCTCTGTCAGATTACACAGTTACCCTTTCTTTTTTGTGGTTAGAACAATTAAGATCTAGTCTATGAGCAACTTTGAAGTTTATTACAGAATGTTACCGACTGTGATCACTATGCTGTGCATTAAGGTATCTGAAACTTTTTTATCTACTAGTTGCAAGTTGGTATCCTTAAACAATGCCTTCCTCCCCCCAGCTCTTGCTAACCACCATTTTACTCTCTTATTTATTCATTTGGCTGTACCAGGTCCCAGCTATAGCATGTGGGATCTTTGATTCTTGACTCAACATGCAGGATTTTTAGTTGCGGCATGCGAACTCCTAGTTGGGGCATGTGGGATCTAGTTCCCCAACCAGGGATTGAACCTGGGCCCCTACATTGGGAGCACAGAGTCCTAGCCACTGGACCACCACTGGACACATTAGTATAATGTCTTCCAAGTCCAACCACGTAGTCACAAGTGGCAGGATTTCCCTTCTTGTGGTTGAATAGTATTCTGTTGTGTATACATCTTTCATATCTTAAGTGTTGATGAACACTTACTAGATTGCTTCCATATCTTGGCTCTTGTGAATAAACACGCCTTAAGCTTGACAGCACAGACATCTAGGCAACATCCTGTTTTCATTCTCTTTGTATACACACCCAGCAGCGGGCCTGCTGGGTCATACAGCGCTTCTAGTTTTAATCTTTTAAGTAGCTACACCCATTTATCTCCCTACCAATAGTGTAGGAAGATTTCCTTTCCTCTACATTTGGGCAGCATTTATCTTCCTGAAATCGTCAGTTTTTACAAATAAAATTTAAATTGTGATAATCAAACTATAAGCACTGACATTCAAAATATATTTTAAAGAAAAGTGTCACGAGTGACCTGCAGCATGTGACTCAGATTCTTAAGGAACCCTGAAGCAGTAAAGGCCGAAGGCGGGCACGTGTGGAGCTGAATGCACTATGGAGTGGACTCTGCCTCCTCCGGGAGGTTATCGCAATGCTTCCAATCCCGCGCTGTGCTTTTCTCTAAAGGCCACACCGCACATCAGCACTGACACAAGCATGATTAACTTCATATTAATAACTGCGGTCTTGTGATTTACATGCTTCATGTCCTTCCGGTGCTAAGATGCTCAGAATAAATGTAAAAGGCAAGAAAGACAACAAAGCACCTGGGCAACATTAAGTACAAATGTAAAAGTCATACGGCATTCAGGACTTCCCTGATGGTCCAGGGGTAAAGAACCTGTCTTCCAGTGCAGTGGGTGTGGGTTTTGATCTCTAGTCAGGAAACTTAATATTCCACATGCCTCGGGGAAACTCAGCCTGCATGCTACAACTAGAGAAGCCTGAGCACCCAGCACAGACCCCCCCCCCAAAAAAAATCATAATAACATTCATAATCACAAAATAGCTTCTGACGTATGTGGCTGCAGTTGAAAATCAGTCTCATAGCAAAACACATGAAGTCTGGTTGGGCTTCCTTCATGTGCTTTTAAATAAAGCAGCCATAATTTCAGCTTAGATGATCATAAACTCACCTGACAAACGAGATAACTAACGGTTCATACCCTCACCCTGCTCCTGTTAGAGCCCTGAGCAACCAGTCCCAGATTAGAATAAATCAAAGGGCAGTCCCAGATTAGAATAAAGACGCTTGTTGGTTTCAATGCAAACTCTCTGATCCAGGGAATTCACAAGTCTCTGAGAGTGGGATCCAGCAATTTGCATTTTTAAGAGGCTCTTCAATGGATTCACATTAGATCTTACAAGCAAAAAAAAAAAAAGAAGAATGCAGAATAATCCTAGCATGGCCTTCTGCTGCAGGTATCCACTGAAAG
The DNA here is from genome assembly GCA_006410515.1 of Procapra przewalskii. Lineage (NCBI taxonomy): Eukaryota > Metazoa > Chordata > Mammalia > Artiodactyla > Bovidae > Procapra > Procapra przewalskii. Next base: position 99,395 of record SJYF01000065.1, on the reverse strand, counting down.
ACAAGAATTATGAAGAGATATTATTGAGCAGTTTACAATCTCTCAGACTCCAGAGAAATATTTCTGGAAACTGTGGGCAGACGTTTGGGGAAAAAGAATTTAATTTTTAATCTACAGATATGGATTAAACTTTGAACCACCAAATACTGAATTAAATGGGCAGGCAAGGGTTTCAGTTTGGATATCTGCTCCCACCCCACACACCCTGCCCTTGGAAAACCTTTCCTAAATACCAAGAATAGACTCTGCCCTTTGGATATGTTTCTGACCTACCCCTTATCTTGTAATTGCCTTCTCAATGCAGCTTTCTCTTCCCTGGTTGTCCAGTGGCTAAGACTTCATGCTCCAATGCAAGGGGCCTGGGTTCAATTCCTGGTCAGGGAGCTGGATCCCACATGCCCCAACTAAGATCCAGTGCAGTCAAATGAGTAAGTATTTAAACATAGCTTTCTCTTACAGATTCTACATCCCACAAAGTTAAAGGGATGGGCAGGGGGAGTAAGTTGGGGCTAGATCTTATTCACTTACCTAACCAGGAATGCCTGTACCAAGCAAATAATAAGTGCTCAGTAAACATGAAGTCAAACTTAACCTTATCACCTGTATGGAGACACTGGTGATGAAAGTGACTTTTCTGAGGGCTAATATCCATAAAAATTGGTCTGATTCAGGACTTCCCTGGTGGTCCAGCAGCTGAGACTCCATGCTTCTAATGTGCAGAGCTGGTGCGGGGGGAGGGAAAGTGGGGGCTGTCTTTGATCCCTGGTCAGGAAACTAGATTCCACATGCCCCAACTCAAGATCCTGCATACTACAGCGGAAACCCAGTGCAGCCAAATAAACATATTAAAAAAAAAAATAGGTAAGATTCAAGAGGCCCAGTGGTACTTGAACTTCTTAAAACCATACCACTGTCACCTTAGACTTCAAGATATTAGGATGGAGAATTTTCTTGATATGGTTTCATAGAAAACATCCCTCAAGTAACGAGGGCAAGAAATAAGGAGAGTGGTAGACACCACTTTGAACTTGAGAGTCTTGGGTGTGGGTTAATCCACATGAAAAGTCTCAGGAACACATACTGTGAGGCACACTTTGAAAGAATCAGATGACTTGCTGAAGCAGGCTGAAGTTAGAAGTCCAGAAGACACTGAGACTCACATATTTATTCTTTTTTCTATCTTTTCTTTCTCCCTTCCCCAGGCTGGTGAAGCTCAGCAGAATGTAGGTTACTCACATCACAGAGGTATTCAGGAGGAAAGAATGTAGAACTTTTTAGTGACAAAAGCTTCAGACAATGCTACTAAGAGGCTTCCCTTCTAACAGTGTTCTATTAAACCATGCAAAAAGAGTGCTATGCAGAAACCTGGAACGCAGACCAAGCTCAAGGGCAGCTCATAATTGAGGAAAGCTGCCAGAGGCCACAACAAGAGAGCCAGTCAGCCAGACAGCCACGTTTCTCCATCCTACAACTGTCCTCCCAGGCTAACTGCCCATCACCAGAAGACAAGGAACCTGGGAACATGAGCATTTTCCAGTAGCTGGAGTATTCCTGCATTAAGCTTGGAGTCTCTATGAAGCATGAAGAAATGAAAAATCAATAAATAGTGTTGGAAGATACCAATTGTATGTCTGAATTTAACATCTTAACACAAAAAGTCATTGACAAATAGGATCCAGGAATCCACGTGGGTTACTTAGACAGACTGAACTCTAGATAACAGACAAAACTTCTGGGATTTTCATTTTGGATGGAAAAACAATGTTTCCGGCTTCAACAAGATGACTCATGCAAGAAACAAGACTGAAAAACCAAATAACCTAGACAACAGTAACGTTTTTAATAAGCACAGTATAGAAAGCTGACTCAAAAAGCCTTCTTCCGGAGCAAGAAACTTTGTAAAGTACAAATGGCAAAGCCTCTACCCAGACACGTCTTAACAAGTAGCGACCAAAAAAAAAACAATTCACAAATAAGGACACAGAGCAGGCAAGCCAAGAAAAAAGAATTGATTTTTGTTTTGTTTTTTACAGCTGTGTTCCAATAACATTTAAAAAATTTATTTACTTTTAATTGAAGGATAATTGCTTTACAATATTGGTTTGATTTCTGCCATACATCAACATGAATTAAACATAGGTGTACATATGTCCCCTCCTTCTTGAATCTCCCTCCCGCCTCCCACTCTTTCCCTTCCCTCTAGGTTATTACAGGGCCCCAATTTGAATTCCCTGAGTCATACAGCAAGTTTCCATTGGTTATCTATTTTACATATGGCAGTGTATACTGAGAATGATTTAAAAGGAAAAAATGCATGAACTGAAGCTCTGAAATCTAACAATTTTGCTACTGAAAGGGCCACATAGTTTCCTCATTACAGTTGTGATGTTCTAGATTACGCTTTCCAATATGTCCTGAGACACTGGCTCATCATTTACTAAATGCCTATACAGTCAGTGTCCATGAGATGGTTAAGAGACAGTCTCTAAACAACTTGTTCTTTATAAACACAATCACAAACTGATCACCCTCACTTTAACAAGGAAGTGTTGGGCTCAAATATGGAATCACAGACCTCTGCCTCTAACTCAGTCAAAGAGCATCAGCGCATTCCTAATGCTACAGAGAATCCTGAGTTGGGTAAGGGATGCTACCTAAGAGCTGACCTAAATCTTTCCAGTTTCAATAAACCTCTGATCATTAAGGTATATGACAAGCAGCTCCTAGATTCTCCCTTTCGTCTTAATGCCAATCATCCTTTGAAATTCTTTTTTCCATTACAATGATCCATTTTCTTTAACATTTCTCTGTGTGCCCTCTACCCAGGCTTTCAGTCATGTTATTGTCCTCGGCCACCCCCAGCACCTCCAAACTCCTCCCTCCGAAGCTGTGAAACCTGAAATTGGATGAGATATTGCTCCTTGGGTCCTCATTCCATGACAACATGCAAAATAAAATAAATCTAAGCTAGCCTCCCTGCCGTCTCTGGTGGTTCAGACAGTAAAGAATCTGCCTGCAATTCATGAGGTGTGGGTTTGATCTCTGGGTTGGGAAGATCCCCTGGAGAAGGAAATGGCAACCCACTCCAGTATTCTTGCCTGGAGAATCCCATGGACAGAGGAGCCTGCCGGGCTACAGTCTATGGGGTCTCAAATAGTCCGACACGACTGAGCAACTAACATACAAGGTAGCTTCAGCGCAAAAACTGAGAGAAAATCTCAATACAATTAAGCACTAAAGATGGCTTTATTAACTGTATTCAATAAGCTTTGCCTCTTAGTTTTATTTACTTTTGAGGAATGGAAGGGGAATAGCTGAGTCTGGTTTAAAGAGACCTAACCAGGTCTTTGCATTTGCTTATAGAAAGTAGATGTAAAAATAATGCAATTCCATCATTCTTTAAGATTTAAAAAACCATGTGATTTCCTGAAATCAAAATGATGGTGCCAGGATTTCTGTTTGTTCATCCTCCCTACCCCTACTCACCCACGTACTTTAGCCTGACAAGCAGTGTTTTGCACGCTTAGTATATGCAGAGCGCTCTGTTAGTAACAGGGCTTACGAAGATGGAGGAGATTCTCCCCAGTGATGCTTTTCTTCTTCCTAATCCAGCCCAAAGGACCAGACGCAAACCCACACACTGCCATTCTTTATCCCTGCATTGGGAAGACCCCCTGCAGAAGGGCACTGCATCCCACTCCAGTATTCTTGCTGGATAATCCCCATGGACAGAGGAGCCTGGCAGCTATAGTCTATGGGGTTGCAAAGAGTTACGCATGACTGAAGTACAACAGCTTTTCTGGCAGAAATAGTGAAGTGTCTTACTGAACAAATTGAGGACAATTTCCCAACAAGTGGCAGTAAAATATCTTAGGAATTTTATTTATTTTAGGTACTTAATTCTCAGCTACAAAAAGGCACCCTCTAGGTTACAATGGTCTCCTAGTGGCAAGTCCCTGGCCTTGGGTTTTGAGTCCCAGGCCAGAGGGAGGGACTGAGGATGGAGAGGTTTTTTCACCAAGAGATGCTGCTTTAAGTGACCACAGCGTGGTCTCCAGGCTCCAGGAGGCCTCAGATGACTCCTGGGTCCTGGTAGCCACACTATTTTGAAGCTCCCTCCACAATGTGGCAGGGCTGGTATGTCTAACACACAGACCACGGAAGAGATGAGGGTGGTCACCCACCAGGTTAAGCTCTAACCCGGCTTCTTCCTCACTCTTGGATCACTTCCCGAGGGAGGAGCCAGATCACACGCCATTCTATGGAGAGTCCACCTGCTGCTGCCAAGTCACTTCAGTCGTGTCCGACTCTGCAACCCCATGGACTGCAGCCTACCAGGCTCCTCTGTCCGTGAGATTCTCCAGGCATGAGTACTGGAGTGGGCTGCTGTTGTCTTCTCCGAGTCCCACCTGATGAGAAGTCAAAACAGCCGCAGACAGCCATGCGGGTGAACTCGAAGGCCGACCCTGCAATCCCAGGCCAGTCTTCAGAGGCTGCAGCCCTGGCTAAAGACTTGACTGTAACTTCAAGAGAGACTCTGCAGAGATGTGGATGAACCCAGAGTCTATCATACAGAGTAAAGCGAGTCAGAAAAAGAGAACCAAATATTGGGTACTAATGCACATATACGGAATCTAGAAAGATGGTGCGGACGAACCTAGTTCCAGGGAAGAGATACAGACACAGACATAGAGAATGGATGTGTGGATACATCGGGCAAGGGGACAGGGGAGGGAAGGATGAATGGTGGTAGTAGCACTGATCTATATATACCGCCCTGTGTAAAACAGCTAGCTAGTGGGAAGCTGCTATACAGCACAGGGAGCTTGACTTTGCTCTCTGTGATGACCCAGAGGGCTGGGATGTGTGTGTGTGGGGGGGGTGGGCAGGACAGGAGGGAAGCTCAGAAGGGAAGGGATATATGCATATATCACATTATTGCACAAAAGAAATTAACACATCATCAAGCAATTTTATACTCCAATTTAAAAATAAATACATAAATAGAGACTGACCCATACCCACCCAGCTAGTCAGATCACACACCCCTCCATCAGAAACTGTACAAGGTAATCCGTGTTTGTTACTGAGCTGCTAAATTTGGGGGTAATTTGTTACACAGCAATAGGTAACTAATTTACCTTATTAGCAGAAAAACTATTCGCCTCTTACACATAAAAGTGTGTAGAAAGCATTAAATAACCTATGAATCATAGCTAAGGGGGAAGAAAACATTACTCTTGTGACTGATGGAAAAAAGAAGTTTCAGGAATTTGTTTTCCCCTTTAGGCTTTTTTAAAAATGTAAGTCCCTGAATTTTCACACTGTGATTTAACATGTCTTGCAGTCACTTTCTTCAAGGAGAGAGAACTGTTAATTCCCCAAAGACAGGAACACAAGGTAACCTCCAGTTCCCATCCTGCACAAGACTGAAAACAGCAAACAGGATGCTCAGTAAATAAATGATAAGCTTCCTATTGTCAGGCAGCTTTGTCTGTAACTCAACTTGATCTCTCTGTATCTTAAAAAAAAGAACAGATTCACTTGATCTCCTGGGCTCATCTGCCACTCCATGTCTCAGAGACACAGAAACCCTGTACTCACAGCTGCCTAACAGGACGGGGCAGGGAGTCCTGCTTTCAAGGTACTAAGGGGAGGAGAGGCATGCACAGGCTCCGTGTTCCCCAGAGTGTGTGACTCGCAGAAACCAGACCTGCAAAGCAACCTACTGAAAACTGGTTCTTGGGTCAGTTTGATGAAGTGTTTTCTCACCAAACTGATCCGGCCCAGGGGTCAGCACATTTTTTTCGATAATGGGTTGTACAGAAAGTATTATACAACCACTCAACTGCTGTGGACTGTGATAGCAGCCTTAAGTAATACAATGGCTGCAACTGGGTTCCAATAAAACTTTATTTGCAAAAACAGGCTTTGGTTAGACTTGGTCCATAGGCTGGGATTTGTATAGAGTTCCTGTCCCTCCTCGAATGTCTAAAAACCAGGGAAGTAGGAAGGTAAGCACAGAGGACACTGCTCCAATCTCTCTCTTGAAGAATCACTGCACATTTTCACATGCAAAAGATATTTTAAGAAGAATTTCTGCTCCAAAGACTTATCTGTGGGTCAGTTTGTTCAATCTCATTTACCAACAATTATCTGTCCAAAGAACCTATTTACTGGGACTTCCTTGGCCATCCAGTGGTTAGGACTTCACCTTCTACTTCAGGGGCAGAGGTCGTAGGTTCCATCCCTGGTCTGGGAACTAAGATCCTACATGCTATGTGATGTGGCCAAAAACACTAAAGAAAAAAGACAGCTACGAGCCTATTTCCTTAACTGGTTCTCTCCTACACTCCCCCTCACCCCTTCTCTCCTCTCTCTCATTTTAGTATTCTATGTTTTTAATGGAAGTATAGTTGATTTAAACGTTTCATTAATTTCTGCTGTACAGCAAAGTGATTCAGTTATACACACACACAGTTATACACACACACACACACACACACACACATATATATATACATTCTTTTCCATTATTATCACAGGATATTAAATATATTTCCCTGTGCTATATGGTAGGACAAACTTCTGTATTATACACACACACACACACACACACACACACACACACACACATATATGTAAATAGCTTACCTCTTTCAACATGTCTTCTAATTGAATACCTATGAATAACCCAGGGATCTAGTCTTCCACAGAACGTCCCTAAGGCAATAGATTTGCAGTGTATATCAGCCTGAGTGAACAATCTGACTCTAAGCGCTGAGTGCTGGCTTGGAACGTGAATTGCCGATGAACGCCTGGAGCAATGCCTTGGCGTCCCTACACGGGAGAGCCCCAAAGACAGCAACGCGCAGACGCGTTTGGTTTCCATTCCCAAGATGGCGTCATAGCCAGATGCTGGGCTCGCCTCCTCTCACAGGCACGTCAAAATTACAGCTATTTTATGGGATAACTATCAATGCAAAAACACTAGAACCTACCAGAAATGCCCTTCCACGACTAAAGACATAAAGAAGGGACCACAAGACTGGTAGGAGGGGCAGAGTCATGGTGGAGTCAAGACCCACACCCAAGGGAAGGGGACCCAGAAATGGGAGGATGGTTACCGCTGCAGAGGTTCTCCCCAGCTGCAAGGGGTCTGAGCCCCACGTTGGGCTCCCCAGCGTGAAGGTCCTGCACTGGGACGATGAGCCCCCAGAACTTTTGTCTAAGAAGGCCGCTGAGGTTCATGTTGAGGAGTCTCACAGAACTAGGAAAAATAAAGACTCATTTTCTTTTCACTGATTAATGTATTTCTCTTAAAAAAAAAAAAAAAACTTTTCTATTTTATATCAGTTCAGTTCAGTTCAGTCGCTCAGTCGTGTCCGACTCTGCGACCCCATGAACCTCAGCACGCCAGGCCTCCCTGTCCATCACCAACTCCCGGAGTTCACTCAGACTCACGTCCATCGAGTCCGTGATGCCATCCAGCCATCTCATCCTTGGTTGTCCCCTTCTCCTCCTGCCCCCAATTCCTCCCAGCATCAGAGTCTTTTCCAATGAGTCAACTCTTCGCATGTGGTGGCCAAAGTACTGGAGTTTCAGCTTTAGCATCATTCCTTCCAAAGAAATCCCAGGGCTG
>SJYF01000065.1:13229-67443 GCA_006410515.1 Procapra przewalskii | reverse complement strand
AACGTAGAATAAAGTATAAAAAAAAAAAAACGAAAGCAAAAAAAAAAAAAAACATAAACCTCAAAAAAATAAAAAAATAAAAACCAATGACCTAAAAGAGAAAAAAAAAAAAGAGGAATCACCTCGATTGAAAAATCACAGTTTTTATGTAGAAGAAAATCATCTATTTATGCAGAAGACCCAAAAAGACATTTCTCCAAAGAAGTCTACAGGTGGCCAACAGGCACATGAAAAGATGCTCAACATTACTAATTATTAAAGAAACTCAAATCAAAATTAAATGAGGTACTACCTCACCCCAGTCAGAATGGCCATCATCAAAAAGTCTACAAATAACAAATGCTAGAGGGTCTGAGAAAAGGGAATTCTCCTACAGTGGTGGTGGGAAGGTAACTGGTGCAGCCACTATAAAGAACAGTATGAAGGTTCTTCAAAAACTAAAAATAGAGTTACCATTTAGTCAGCAATCCCACTCTTAGGCATACACCCAGACAAAACTACAACTGGAAAAGATACATGAACACGTATGTTCATCACAGCACCATTTACAAGAGGCAAGACAGAGAAACCACCTAAGTGTCCTTTGACAGAGGCATGGATGAAGAAGGTGTGGTACATTTAGATGGTGGAATATTACTCAGCCATCAAAAAGAGTGAAATAATGACATGTGCAGCAACAGAGATGGGCCTAGATATTATTGTGCTAAGCAAAGTATTAATGAATCAAAAGAGAAAGGCAAATACGATATGATGCCACTCACACATCGAATCTAAAATACAACACGAATCAACTTCTCTACGAAACAAAAATAGACTCACAGGTATAGGGAACAGACTTGTTGCCAAGGGAGATGGGGGCGAGGGAGGTAAGGAATGAGAGTTTGGGATTAGCAGAGGCAAACTGTGTAGGATGGATAAACAACAATGTCCTACTGTATAGCACAGGGAATAATATTCAGTACTTTGTGACAAATCATAATGGAAAATGTGAAAAAATATATGTATGTATAACGGAGTCACTTTGCTATACAAATAAATTAACACAACATTGCAAATCAAATATATGTCAATATAATTTCAAAAATTTCTCAATCTATTAAAAGGAACCACATAAATTGCCTATTTGCTTGCACAGATAGAGGAGGAGTTTAAGAACTGTGATTATCCACCCCAAAGTCAAATCTCAGAATGTCTGATTTTGCTTATATTTGCACGTATAGTTGCTCTTCAGTGCAAGTGAGTAAATATTTGAAGTAGGAAGTAACTCCCTCAGTTACTTGGGTTGCTGACCACTTCTCATCAGTTCTTTATCAGTGCACACTCAACCCAGCAACAAGATGAAACAAACATGTGCCCGAGCTGAGGAGGAAGGCCATGCCTGGCTCTTCCTAGCTGTAGGGGAGGGGTCACTTGCACACATCTGTTGGAGCAATAATGGGATCTAATAACATGCTGTTTTTCAGAGGAATCTATTCCCCCAGCCCCTCTAGTCTGGGTTCCCTGCTTTCCTTCAAACACATCACACCCACTGAAATCTGCGTTATGTCACATATAAAATGAAAGTTTTAGCGCTCACAAAATCAGAACATCTGGAAATAATGAGCCACAGGCTGCCTGGGCCATTGAGATGGGTGATGAGCAGCAGCTGCACTTTACCCTCCAGGGATGCGCGCTCTAGTCCGTAGCAGGGCCGGTAGGGACTGCTGGGAGAGAAGGACCCCCAACTGCGTCATTTGCCAGTTTCAGGGGCATAAACACGCCCACCATGTTGATGTCAAGCCACCGCTTGCTGGGCAGCCAGCTTACACGTTTCCTATAATTGAATACGTGGCTCTGATCAGCTGGTATAATCATATGCAACAATGTTTCCAGAACACCCTAGTCAGTACCTGACGCTCCATGCCCAGGTAAGGTGGCGCATGAATTAAAATTAGACCTGCCTCACACACTATGTTACCTACCTAGGTTCTGCGGGCATCCACACCAACCACTATGAGAGGAGATACTTCTCAATCTTTCCAGCTACAGCTCTAGATAATTCCAAGGCTTATCAGGGGACTTCTCAGAGGACACTTACTATGCTAATACCAGGACAGGCTGATATTGCCTCACTATTTTCAGATCTAGAAAGGGCTGCTAGAAGATTGAAAGTCTTATCTGGATTCAGATTTGACTCTACAATCTCCACCGCCTTATCTTTGAATTATCGTTAACAGGTTCTGCCTAGTCCCTACCACCCTAGTCTCAACTTTCTTCAAATCCTTTCTGTAGCTCGCTGGCCACCAGAATAACTGTCCTCCAACAGCTGTGAGAAGGAAGCCGCCCATCACCGTTTTCATTTCTCACTTCCTTATCAGGCGAGCCTTCAAAGCTTCCTGTGGCTTTTCCTATCTAATCAAAGCCTTCAGCTCAGCATTCAAACCTGTCCGCCCATAAGCAAGAGCAATAATCCTGGGCTTTTGTGGCCTCTCATAACACCAACCAAGGTCCCTGAAGTCCCTACAGACCCTCCACATTGCATCTCAATGTCCTTATTCACAGAAGACAGCAACAACTCTCTCTCCCATCTTTCATCAGACTTGCTGGAATTACAGAGCATCTAGTAAGCACGCTGTCTGCATACTAAGTTCCAGGGACGCTCCGCCTGCTCCTTTCACACACACACACATCCCCGATAAATCATACAAGCCTGTGAAAACAGCCACCGTGGGAAGGATGCACATTCCATCGCCATACTTTCAGGGCTCTCAGAGAGCAAGTCCTTAGTCCCCCTGGCGTTTTCAGAGAGACTGACAGCTCCTCTCCCCTCCTTCTACTTGAAGAAGGATGTTGGTCAGAGGCTGTCCTGTAAGTCAGGCCCCTTTGTGTGTCCTACTTATCATGCACCAGGATAGGGGACCCATTCCTCAATATCACAGGCTATGAACTGAGGACACAGGAGACTCAGACAGGGTATAAGAGATAGTGTTGGTGTCTCATCCATGAGGAATAGACTTTACTGAAAAAGGAGGAGACTCACAGAGGCAGACCCTGTTGGCATTGTACCTTAGTAGCCCTCTCAGCTCCTGTATGCACCCCCAGCTGGGGCAGACGGTTTTCAGCTGCTAATGGTTACTCCCCTGCCATCTCCCAACTCTGCTAAGGCTTGCCTGCCCAGTGCCCCTGAGCATGCTGGGTAGCCAAGAGATACAAGAAGCAAGTGCAGGGCAGTCCCTGTCCCCAGGGGCAGCCTCAGTGGATTGGAGGAGGAGTGAGTGGAGAATGCCCGCTTCTGTTCTTGGGTGGAAGTACATTCTCATCAGTCCGCAGAAGATCCCAGAGGCACTGAGCCTCATTCATCCACAGGAGAAATCGACTCTCTGTACATCTTATTTAACTGTGTAGATCACAATAAACTGCGGAAAATTCTGAAAGAGATGGGACTACCAGACCGCCTGACCTGCCTCTTGAGAAATCTGTATGTAGGTCAGGAAGCAACAGTTAGAACTGGATATGGAACAACAGACTGGTTCCAAATAGGAAAAGGAGTACGTCAAGGCTGTATATTGTCACCCTGCTTATTTAACTTATATGCAGATTACATCATGAGAAACGCTGGGCTGGAAGAAGCACAGGCTGGAATCAAGATTGCTGGGAGAAATATCAATAACCTCAGATATGCAGATGATACCACCCTTATGGCAGAAAGTGAAGAGGAACTAAAAAGCCTCGTGATGAAAGTGAAAGAGGAGAGTGAAAAAGTTGGCTTAAAGCTCAACATTCAGAAAATGAAGATCATGGCATCTGGTCTGATCACTTCATGGGAAATAGATGGGGAAACAGTGGAAACTGTGGCTGACTTTTATTTTGGGGGGCTCCAAAATCACTGCAGATGGTGATTGCAGCCATGAAATTAAAAGACGCTTACCCCTTAGTAGGAAAGTTATGACCAACCTAGATAGTATATTAAAAAGCAGAGACATTACTTTGCCAACTAAGGTCCGTCTAGTCAAGGCTATGGTTTTTCCTGTGGTCATGTATGGATGTGAAAGTTGGACTATGAGGAAGGCTGAGCGCTGAAGAATTGATGCTTTTGAACTGTGGTGCTGGAGAAGACTCTCGAGAGTCCCTTGGACTACAAGGAGATCCAACCAGTCCATTCTGAAGGAGATCAGCCCTGGGATTTCTTTGGAAGGAATGATGATAAAGCTGAAACTCCAGTACTTTGGCCACCTCATGCGAAGAGTTGANNNATGCTGGGAGGGATTGGGGGCAGGAGGAGAAGGGGACGACAGAGGATGAGATGGCTGGATGGCATCACTGACTCGATGAACATGAGTCTGAGTGAACTCCGGGAGATGGTGATGAACAGGGAGGCCTGGCGTGCTGCAATTCATGGGGTCAGGAAGAGTCGGACACGACTGAGCGACTGAACTGAACTGAACTGAACCAGCATCTAGTGCGTGGAGGCCCGGAGGCAGCAGACGCACAGGACAGCTTCCGGTAACAAAGGATTATGTGTGGCAAAATGTCAATGCAGAGATTGAGAAATCTGGTCACAAAAGCAAGCATGAAAACAGCTCTGTCCTGGCAAGCAATCAGACCATTTGTGTACCAAACTAGGTGTGGGGGTCAGCCATTTACAGGAGACCACCTGGCTAGCACCTGGAGCCCTGGAAAGAAGGGACCAGACTTCCCATGGGAAGCTGAGCTGAGGTGGCCCCTGGCTGGGAGAGGACAAATTCTGGTCTGAATAATACTTGTCTAGGCAATGTAGACAGAGTCCCTGGGGTCATTTTTCATTCTTGTACCACAGAAAGAAGGTACCAGCTTGCCCCCTATCATTTCTTTCTAAAGGGAATATTCTTAAGAACCTTCTCTAGACCTGCAATAACATAAAAACACAAGTAAGTGTGTTAGTCGCTCAGTCGTGTCTGACTCTGTGACCCTAAGAACTGTAACCCGCCAGGCTCCTCTGTCCATGGATTTTTCCAGGCAAGAAATACTGGAGTAGATTACCATGTCCTCCTCCAGGGGATCTTCCCAACCCAGGGATCAAAACCGGGTCTCCTGCTTTGGCAGGCAGATTCTTTACCATCTGAGCCACACAGGGGAGCCCATCCTATCCAAAGAGGAAGCCGCCTGCCCTCACACTGCTCCCCATCTCCACACACCTAAGGAACCCACACGGTGAGAGGGAAAACTGGATGGGGAGGTTAGCCCACTGCCACCTTGGCTGATCCAAAAATGAGTAGGATTGGCTCAAAATTCTCTAGGCACAAAGAACATTTTCTTTAAAGGTTCTAACTCTCAAAGGTAACACCATGAGTTTCACCAGAAGCAGAGCAGGATCCACGGTCAGAGTAAAATCACTGGTGTCCCAAGTGAAGAGACATCAGACAGGACAGTGATCCAGCTGAGCTACCTGCATGGAAGGACCAGGACGCAGAGATGCTGTCTGGCCCCAGTGCACCTGGAAAGCGCTGCTTGAGAATTCCAGCCAAAGACACAGACAGGGCTCAGTCATCACCGAGTCAGCACCTGTCTCCCTGAACAGCTCCGTGGGCTCTGTCATCTATCAGCCCCACTCCCCTAGGTGGCGTCCTGCTGAGGTATGGGAAATGGCGATGCCGTCCTAATTTTAGTCTCACATTAAAGCCTCCTGTGCTCTGGAGCAACTTTGCAAGTCACTGATTCTTTCTTTTTGGGGGGGAAATAGAGAAACAGAGAAGTAAAGCAGCTCACCGAGGACAGAAATCCACAAACCTGGCAGCCAGCTCCAGCCCAGAAAACAAAAGGGTCTTTGGTTCACCTGTCAAGACTGTGCCCTTCCTCGGCCTCTTCCTTGGAAGGTTATCTGGTTTTTTTGAGCCAGGTGTGATGGAGCAAAAAGCACTGAATCATCACCCAGGGTGAGTGGCTGGCTGGTTCCGAGGCCGCCAGGGAGAACTGGCAGAAGATGCTGCTCTCAGCAGTGGCTGCAGCTGCCTAGCAGACAGTGGGTTTCTCTTCTCTAACCTGGCAGCTCAGAGAAAAAAGGAAGGAGTTAAGGGCCAGGGCTGTTCCCTGGGCGTTCCTGTATTTACCCACTGACCTTGCTGCTTTCTTCCAAAAGGTCCCTCCAAGAAATGAAAGGATTTTTCAAAGCTATGAGGAAGCCAGACTTAATCAGGTAGAATCTTTAGGGTTTTTTAGTCATTTTCATCCACATATTTCCAGTGACCCACTGATTGCTTATTAGCACATTATTGGGTCTCTATCTGTTTGTGTTTTTTGGAGGTCTTTTCTGACAGTTGATTTCTAGTCCCTTAGCATTCTAGCTAGAAAAGATTCTTGATATGAGTTCAGTCTTCTTAAACTTACTAAGACTTATTTTGCAGGCAAGTATGTGATCTATTCTGGAGAACGTTTCATTGCACCTGGAAAAATTCTGCTGCTTGGAAATATTCTAGAAACTTGGAAATATTCTGCTGCTTTGGGATGGAATGTTTCATACACATACATATGTGTGTGTGTGTGTGTGTGTGTGTGTGTGTGTGTGTGTGTGCATGTATATGAAACTCCCTCCTGCCTTCAATTCCCTCCTGCCCCTCCATGAGGCTCTCCAAGATGAGCAAGTGGGTCTGACGCAAGCTACTTTCAAATTACTGCTTCTGCCCTGGGTCCTAGAATGTGTGGGTTGTTGTGTGCAGCCTTTAGGAATGGTCTCTGTTTCTTACAAACTTCTAATAAGTTGGCACAAAAGTACTGTTCTTGCCTGGAGAATCCCAGGGATGGGGAAGCCTGATGGGCTGCCGTCTCTGGGGTCGCACAGAGTAGGACATGACTGAAGCAACTTAGCAGCAGCAGCAGCAGCAACTGCAGGTTTGGACCATGAATTTTAAATCACTATGACTAGGCTCAAACACATCTTTATTAATTAAAATATGAACCATTACAATCAACACATTTTTGCCAATGAGAAATAAAGTCTTTTATTCCTACAGCATAAAAGGGCTTCCCTGGTGGCTCAGATGGTAAAGAATCCACCTGCAGTACAGGTGACCTGGGTTTGATCCCTGGGTTGGGACGACCCCCTGAAGAAGGCATGGCAACCCCCTCCAGTACTCTTGCCTGGAGAATCCCCATGGACAGAGGAGCCTGGTGGGCTACAGTCCATTGGATCACAAAGAGTTGGACACGACCGAGCAACTAAGCCCATGTAGCATAAAAATCTGTGCTTCTGACGGTATGGAGAGTCCTTAAAAATCCAGGAGTAAAACCACCAGATGACCCAGCAATACCACTTCTAGGCATATACCCTGAAGAAACCAAAGCTGAAAAAGACACATGTATCCCAGTGTTCATTGTAGCACTATTTACAACAGCCAAGACATGGAAGCAGCCTAGATGCCCTTGACATCTAGGTGAATGGATAAAGAAACTGTGGTACATATATACAATAAAACACTACACAGCCATAAAAAGGAGTGCATTTGAGTGAGTTCTAGTGAGGTGGATGAAACTAGAGCCTGTTATACAGAGAGAAGTTAAGTCAGAAAGAGAAAAACAAATATCATCTATTAATGCATATATATGGAATCAAGTCTGCTCATGGAGCAGCAAAGGAGACACAAACATAGAGAACAGACTTACGGACAAGGCTGGGGAAGAAGAGAGAGACGGTGAGATAAATGGAGAGGGCAGCGTGGATACATATACACTAACAAACGTAAATAGCCAATGGGAATTTGCTGTATGACTCAGGGAACTCGAGTGGGGGCTCTGTAATAACCTAGCGGGGTGGGAATGGGCAGGAGGTGGGAGGGAAATTCAAGAGGGAGGGGACATAGGTACACCTATGATTAGCTCATGCTGACGTGTGATAGAAAGCAAACACATATTGTAAACCAATCATCAACCAATTAAAAATAAATAAATATTTTTAAAAAACAGAAAGGGAAGGTACTTAGGAAAAAAAGAATCTGTGCTTCAGGATTCAACAAACTCTTGGAAAGCATTTTTTTCTCTCCTACTGGTTGTGGAAGCATTTTCCCTACAAAAAGTTGTGGAGATGCTTGAAGAAGTGGTGGTCAGCTGGCGAGAGGTCAGGTAAATATGGCAGAGGCGGCAAAGCTTTGTAACCCCATCTGTTCACCTTTGGAGCACTGGTTGTGTGATGTGCAGTCAGCATCACTGTGGAGAAGTGGGCCCTTTCTATGGACCAACGCCATCAGCGGGCACTGCAGGTTTTGGAGCGTCTCGTTGATTTGCTGGGCATACTTCTCAGATGTAATGGTTTCGCTGGGATTCACAAAGCTGCATTGGATCAAACCAGCAGCAGACCACCAGAGTGACCATGCCCATTTTTTGGCCCAAGTCTGGCTTTGAGAAGTCATTTGGAAATTCTTCTTGGTACAGCCACTGAGCCAGTCATTGCTGGCTGTTGTATAACATCCACTTTTCATCACACATCACAATCTGATCAAGAAATGATCCACTGTTTTTGCATAGAATAAGAGAAGACAACTTCAAAAAAACTCTTTTTAAAAAATTTTTGGCCATCTTATGAGGCACCCCCTTATCAGATTTTTTCACCTTTCCAATTGCTTCAAATGCCAAACAGCCATAGAATGGTTATTGTGGAGTTCTTCGGCAACTTCTCTTGCAGTTTTAAGAGGATCAGATTTTAAGATTGCTCTCAATTGGTCATTGTCAACTTCCAATGGCTGGCTAATGTGCTCCTCATCTTCAAGACTGGCATCTCCTTTTCAAGTGTCTTGAACCAGCACTGAACTGTACGTTTGTTCGCAGTTCCTGGGCCAAATGTATTGCTGATGTTGTGAGCTCGCTCCACTGATTTACGAACCATTTTGAACTAGAATGGGAAAATCACTCAGATTTGCTTTTTGTCTAGCATCATTTCCATAGTATAAAATACAAGGACAACAAACAGCTAGTAACATGTCATTAGCAAAAAACATAAAGTGAGAAATGTACTTTAAAATGAAGTATAACATAATCACATTCATTTAAGAATATATAATAATATAAAATGACAAAAGTCAATAATGCAAAAATTGCAAAAAATAAAATCACAAAAATCACAATTACTTTTGCACCAACCTAATGGCTCTCCTGAAAGCAATGGATATCTCAAAATATATCCCACCTAGCGTGACACTAAGGCTAGTGTTTCCTTACTGAGGCTCTGTCTGGATGAGCTGTCCCTTGGTGTGAGTGGGAAGAGTCCACACTATGACTGTGTTACTGTCCATCTCTCTTTATGTTTGTTCATGCTGTTCTATGTATTTAGGTGCCCCCATGTAGGACGCAGATGTACTTTAGTTATCATATCTTCTTCTTGGATCTGTCCTTCGATTATTTTGTAATGTCCATTGTCTCTGGTTACAGTCTTTGTTTAAATTCTATTTTTTTCTTACCTAGGCTTTCTTTTCATTTCCATTTGCATGGAGTAACTTTTTCCATCCCATCACTTTCAGTTTGTATATGTTCTTAGATTTGAAGTAAGTCTCCTATGGGCAGAGATCTTGTACTTGGGTCTGACACTTGACTCTATTTAGCTACTCTGTGTCTTTTGATTTGAACATTTAATCCATCTATATTTAAAATAATTATTAACACATATGTAATTACTGCCTTTTTGTTAATTGTTTTGTGGTTATTTTATAGTTCATTTTTGTTTCTTTTTTATTTTTTTGTTCTCTTCCCTTTTGATTTGATGACTATCTTTAGTGTTATATTTGGATATCTTTAATGTATGTGTGTATTCCATAAACCAAAACGTTAGAGTAGATAAGTTTATATATATATATATAGCAATATATATATATATATGTATACTCATAAAATATATGGTTATATTAAATTGATCTCTTAATTTCAAAGGCATTTTAACAATCCTGCATTTTACTCCCTCCCACATTTACTTTTTTACATCTTTTTTTAAAATATTTCTTCATTTTCTGTAGCCCTTAACTGCTTATTCTGAATATAGATCATTTTACTACTTGTGTCTTTTAACCTTCCTATTTAACTTATATGCAAAGCACATCATGAGAAATGCTGGGCTGGAAGAAGCACAAGCTGAAATCAAGATTGCTGGGAGAAATATCAATAACCTCAGATGTGCAGATGACACTACCCTTATGGCAGAAAGTGAAGAGGAACTAAAAAGCCTCTTGATGAAAGTGAAAGAGGAGAGCGAAAAAGTTGACTTAAAGCTCAGCATTCAGAAAATGAAGATCATGGCATCCGGTCCCATCACTTCATGGGAAATAGATGGGCAAACAGTAGAAACAGTGTCAGATTTTATTTGGGGGGCTCCAAAATACTGCAGATGGTGGCTGCAGCCATGAAATTAAAAGATGCTTACCCCTTAGTAGGAAAGTTATGACTAACCTAGATAGCATATTCAAAAGCAGAGACATTACTTTGCCTACAAAGTTCCATCTAGTCAAGGCTATGGTTTTTCCAGTTGTCGTGTATGGATGTGAGAGTTGGACTGTGAAGAAAGCTGAATAACGAAGAATTGATGCTTTTGAACTGTGGTGTTGGAGAAGACTCTTGAGAGTCCCTTGGACTGCAAGGAGATCCAACCAGTCCATTCTAAAGGAGATCAGTCCTGGGTATTCCTTGGAAGGACTGATGCTGAGGCTGAAACTCCAAAACTTTGGCCACCTCATGCGAAGAGTTGACTCATTGGAAAAGACTCTGATGCTGGGAGGGATTGGGGGCAGGAGGAGAAGAGGACGACAGAGGATGAGATGGCTGGATGGCATCACCGACTCGATGCACATAACTTTGGGTGAACTCTGGGGGTTGGTGATGGACAGGGAAGCCTGGCGTGCTGCAGTTCATGGGGTTGCAAAGAGTCGGACATGACTGACCAACTGAACTGAACTGAACTGAGCTGAACCAGCTTATAAGTGGTTGATCTACCTTTGTTGTGTATTTTCCTTTACCATGAGAAATTTCCTCTCATAATGTTCACATTTATAGGTATATCTTTTCTTTTATGCATAGAGAAGTCCCTTTAACATTTCCTGTAGAGCCAGCTTAGTAGTACTGAAGCCTTTTAGCTTTATTTCTCTGTGAAACTCTGTTTCTCTCCTTTAAATCTGAATAATAGCATTGGTGAGTAGAGTAGTTTTGGTTGGTTTTTCCCTTTCATCAATTTAGATATATCGTGCTACCACCTTGTGGCCTGCAGAATTTCTGCTTAAAAGTTACTTGATAGCTTTATTGTAGTTCTTGTTGCTTTCCACTTGCTGCTTTTAATATTCTCTCTTCATCTTTAATTTTTGCCATTTTAATTACAGTGTGTCTTGGTGTGTATCTCTTTTGGTTGGTCTTGTTTGGGACTCTCTGTGCTTCCTGAGTAAAAAAGGGGGGCTTAAAACTCAACATTCAGAAAACTAAGATCATGGCATCTTGTTCCATCACTTCATGGCAAATAGATGGGGAAACAGTGGAAACTGTGGCTGACTTCATTTTCTTGGGCTGCAAAATCACTGTGGATGGTGACTGCAGCCATGAAATTAAAAAACGCTTACTCCTTGGAAGAAAAGTTATGAATGACCACCTAGACAGCATATTAAAAAGCAGAGACATTTCTTTGCCAACAAAGGGCCATCTAGTCAAGGCTATGGTTTTTCCAGTAGTCATGTATTGATGTCAGAGTTGGACTAGAAAGAAAGCTCAGTGCCAAAGAATTGATGCTTTTGAACTGTGCTATTGGAGAAGACTCTTGAGAGTCCCTTGGAGACTGCAAGGAGATCCAACCAGTCAATCCTAAAGGAAGTCAGTGCTGAATATTCACTGGAAGGACTGTTACTGAAGCTGAAACTCCTATACTTTGGCCACCTGATGCAAAGAACTGACTCATTGGAAAAGACCCTGATGCTGCAAAAGATTGAGGGTGGGAGGAGAAGGGGATGACAGGATGAGATGGTTGAATAGTATCACCAACTCAACAGACATGAGTTTGAGTAGACTCCAGGGGTTGGTGATGGACAGGGAGGCCTGCGTGCTGCAGTCCATGGGGTTGCAAAGAGTTGGACACGACTGAGTGACTGAAGTAAACTGAACTGGTGCTTCCTGGAGCTAAATGTCTGTTTTCTTTCCCAGGTTAGGGAAGTTTTTAGCTATTATGTCTTCAAATATGTTCTCTTTCCATTTTTCTCTTCTCCTTCTAGGACCCCTATAATGCAAATGATAATATGCTATTGTTCCAGTGATCTCCTAAACTGTCCTTACTTTTGAAAATTATTTTTCCTCTTGAGTGATTTCCATTGCTCTGTCTTCCATTTCACTAATCTATTCCTCTGTATCATCTAAACTACTGTTGATTCCGTCTAGTGTGTTTTTTATTTCCATTATTGTATTCTTCAGCTCTGTTTGGTTCTTCTTTATATTTTCTAAGTCTCTGTTAAGATCCTCACTGCAATCATTGATTCTTCTCCCAAGCTTGTTCAGCATCTTTATCATTTTGAATTCTTTATTAGGTAGAATGCCTATCTCCAGTTCACTTAGCTCTTCTTTTGAATTTTTATCTTGTTAGTCAATTTTCAAAATATTCCCATTGTCTTACTTTGCTTGATTCTCTGGTTTATTTCCATGTAACAGGAGGTCAGTTATCTTTTCCATTCTTGGAGAAATGGTATTATAAGGTGTCTTATGGGGTCCAGCAGCACAAGTCCCTATGTTCACCAGAGCTATAGGCGCTGGGCTGTCCTTTATGTGGGCTGTGTGGACCCCTGTGTTGTGGCAGCGCTGACTACCGTGGGCATGCTGGCAGGCATGACTAGTTCCCAGCCCAGTTGGTTGCAAGCCCTTACCTAGAGCAGGGGCTGCTCACTTTTGGTGGATTTGGCCAGATCCTGGAATGACTGGTTGTAAGGGCTAGGGAGTCCTAGTTCTGGTACTGACCCACTGGTGGTTGCGGGGGAGGGATTCCAATGGATGCTTGCCAGCACCACCATCCTCATGGTGGAACGGACTTCAGAAATAACTGCCAGTGTCTGCATCTCCCACATGAAGCCCAGTTGTCCCCTGCCTCCCCTTGAGGCTCTCCAAGAGCAGCAAGTGGGTCTGACATGGGCTACTTTCAAATTATTGATTCTGATCTGGACCATATAATGTGTAAGTGTCCGTGTGAACATCTTAGGAGTGGGGTCTCTGCTTCTCATAAACTTTTGGCTCTCCCAAAAGCAAGCCCTGTTGACCTTCAAAGCCAAATATTCTGGAGGCGCTTACTCTCAGTGCAGGCCCTCTGGAATGGGGTGCCCACTGCAGCACTCAGACTTCTCGTTCCTGGGGAAGCAAAAAAATGTGTCCACAGTCTACACTTCCACCCATTTTGACAAGCATGTCTACTATTGGGATTTTTCTAGAGCAATAGGTTTCAAAGTATAATTCCTGGGACAGGAATCAGCAGGGAATTTTTTAAAATGCATATTCTCAGCCAATACCCAAACCTCTTGACTCAGAAGCTCTGGGGTTGGGCTCAGCACTCTGCTTTTAGAAGGCCCCAAGGTGACTCTGCTGCTGCTGCTGCTAAGTCGCTTCAGTCGTGTCCGACTCTGTGCAATCCCACAGACGGCAGCCCATTGGGCTCTGCCATCCCTGGGATTCTCCAGGCAAGAACACTGGAGTGGGTTGCCATTTCCTTCTCCAATGCATGAAACTGAAAAGTGAAAGTGAAGTCGCTCAGTCATGTCTGAGTCAGCGACCCCATGGACTGCAGCCCACCAGGCTCCTCCGTCCGTGGGAGTTTTCAGGCAAGAGTGCTGGAGTGGGGTGCCATCGCCTCCTCCCCCAAGGTGACTCTAATGCCTTCTAAAATTTGTGAACAAGGAGTGAAATTTCTCTCCAGACCCAGGCATCACAGGTGATACCAGCTTCAAGAGAGCTCAAACCTGGCAAATGCATTCCTTCCATTTAGCCTTCTTCACTGATATCAGATGGTCAATACAGACATCAGATTGATTATATTCTTTGCAGCTGAAGACTAAGAAGCTCTATACAGTCAAAAACAAGACTGGGAGCTGACTGTGGCACAGATCACAAACTCTTGATTGCCAAATTCAGACTTAAACTGAAGAAAGCAGAGAAAACCACTAGTCCGTTCAGATATGACCTAAATCAAATCCCTATGATTATACAGTAGAAGTAACAAATAGATTCAAAGGACTGGATGATTAGATCTGATAGACAGAGTGTCTGAAAAACTATGGAGAGAGGTTCATAACATTGTACAGGAGGCAGTGATCAAAGCCATCCCCAAGAATAAGAAATGCAAAAAGTCAAAATGTTTGTTTGAGGAGGTCTTACAAATATTTGAGAAAAGAAGAGAAGTGAAGGGCAAAGGAGAAAAGGAAAGATATACCCATTTGAATGCAGAGTTTCAAAGAACAGCAGGAAGAGATAAGAAAACCTTCCAAAGAGATCAGTGCAAGAAATAGAGGAAAACAATAGAATAAGAAAGCCTAGAGAATTCTTCAAGAAAATTAGAGATTCCAAGGGAACATTTGGGCACAATAAAGGACAGAAATGGTCTTGACCTAACAGAAGCAGAAGATATTAAGAAGAGGTGGCAAGAATACACAGAAGAACTGTACAAAACAGATGTTAATGACCTAGATAACCATGATGACGTGATCACTCACCTAGAGCCAGTTATCTTGGAGTGTGAAGTTACGTGGGCCTTATGAAGCATCACTACAAACAAAGCTAGTGGAGGTGATGGAATTCCAGATGAGCTATTTCAAATCCTAAAAGATGATGCTGTCAAGGTGCTGCACTCAATATGCCAGAAAACTTGGAAAACTCAGCAGTGGCCACAGGACTAGAAAGGGTCAGTTTTCAATCCAGTCCCAAAGAGGGGTGATGCCAAAGAATGTTCAAACTACTGCACAATTGCTCTCATTTCACATGTTAGCAAAGTAATGCTCAAAATCCTCTAAGCTAGCCTTCAACAGTACATGAACTGAGAATTTCCAGATGTTCAAGTTGGATTTAGAAAAGGCAGAGGAACTAGAGATCAAATTGTCAACATCTGCTGGATCATAGAAAAAGAAAAAGAATTTCAGAAAACATCTACTTCTGCTTCATTGACTACGCTAAAGCCTTTGACTGTGTGGATCACAACAAACCGTGGAAAATTCTTAGAGATGCGAATACCAGACCACCTTACCTGCCTCCTGAGAATTCTGTATGCAGGCCAAGAAGAAACGGTTTGAACCGTACATAGAAAGAGACTGGTTCAAAATCAGGAAAGGAATACATCAAGGCTATATGTTGCCATCCTGCTTCTTTAACTTATATGCAGAATACATCATAAGAAATGCCAGGCTGTATGAGGCACAAACTGGAATCAAGATTTCTGGAAGAAGTATCAATAACCTCAGATATCCAGAGGATACCACACTTATGGCAGAAAGTGAAGAGGAACTAAAGAGCTTCTTGATAAGGATGAAAAAGGAGAGTGAAAAAGTTGGCTTAAAACACAACATCCAAAAAACAAAGATCATGGCATCCAGTCCCATCACTTCATGGCAAATAGATGCGGAAACAATGGAAACAGTGACAGACTTTATTTTGGGGGGGCTCCAAAATCATTGCAGATGGTGACTGCAGCCATGAAATTAAGATGCTTGCTCCTTGGAAGATAAGCTATGACAAACCTAGACAGCATATTAAAAAGCAGAGACATCAGTTTGCCAACAAAGGTCTATCTAGTCAAAGCTAAGGTTTTTCCAGTTGTCATGTATGGATTTGAGAGTTGGACCATAAAGAAGGCTGAGCAATAAAGAATTGGGTGCCGTTGGAGAAGACTCTTGAGAGCCCCTTGGATAGAAAGGAAATCAACCAGTCAGTCCTAAAGGAAATCAATCCTGAATATTCATTGGAAGGACTGATGCTAAAGAAAAGTCCCAATACTTTGGCCGCCTGATGTGAAAAGCCAACTCACTGGAAAAGACCCTGACACTGGCAGAAGGAGAAGGGGGCAACAGATGATGAGATGGTTACATGGCATCACTGACTCAATGGACACGAATCTGAGCAAATTTCAGGAGACAGTGAAGGACAGGGAAGCTTGATGCACTGCAGTCCATGGGGTCACAGTCAGACAGGACTTAACAAATGAACACCACCAATTGATTTTGCTGTGGCATGCCACCCCTCTCCCCAAAATATTATTTACTGACTTCAAGCTTTTCAAAATTTGCAATTTAAACTTCTCCTCAAAGTGTGAGTGCTACATTAGCATAAGTTTCTCACAGAATGCAGATATCGCTAGTCGGATGCATTTCAAAGCTGAAAAGCTCTCACACCTGTCATGCCATTAGTAAACTGCTTTTACTCGAATACAAGCAATCCTATATGAACCCCATTAGCATTTTAAAAACAAAACAGTTACTTGTCTAAAAATGATTGCATGGAGAGGAGGAGTAGGGCGTGAAGAAAAGAAAGTATCTATGTAAATATGTGTGTAAGATAAGTATCTGTCATTGACAAATAATACTATCTCACCTAGAGATTATTAAGACTACTTTATTTCTACTGAATAATGTCACTCCTTTCTAAAATGCTTATGATAACATCACAGTACTTTCATGGTTCCCTGGAAGCACTCCCCAATACAGCCCTCTACATTCTGTTTTTAAGCCATCCAGAGAGGCCCCTCCTGCCTTTTCCACATGGCCGTGGGCTTCTGACCTGTCTGCTTTGCTCTTGTGTACCTCTTCTGTGAAGGCTCCCCCTGCCCTCAGTCAGAATAAAGTCCCCCTACTCAACTGGCAAAGATGAAATAAAATAGTACTCATGTGATGAGAGGAACATTTCCACACACTTCTCATGGGATATAAACAGGAGCAACGTTTCAGAACTATTGTGTAGTACATCCCAACCCTAATCCAGTAAGTCTACTTCTAAGACTTTATCCGAAAGAAATGTTAGGAAAATTACATTCTTCTTTTTTTTTTTTTTTTAAGGGAATCTGTCCAATCCACAGACCAGTATCCTCTGTTCTTTGCTACCTGGCTCCTGTGTGTACTAGTAATTTGACATACAGGTTGAGAGCAGATTTTGGAGCTGCCCACCTGGATCTGAAATCCGGTTCTGAAGCATGACACCTGTGTCATGCTGGGCAAGCAACTTAACATCTCTGAGCTGTGACATTCCCGCCCACTTAAAATAAGAATATCTGTGCTCTGTCTCCCATGCAAAGGTGGTGTGAGATGCCCCATGGGGAGTGCTTGGCCCGGTGCTGGCATCCAGCTCCCATGCAGGACTGTGAGCTGGCAGAGCTGCATGACTCTATCCCTGTCTGGATCCAGCTGAACCAAGCGGATGCATACAACATAAGCTGGGTCTATCAGACTGCTCCGGGAATTTGGAATTGTGATTGAGAGTCAGCTAGAGAGTCTGTGTACTATGGAAGCATAACATTAAACCTATTCTTCCATGTGGATTAAGAATCTGTGAAGACTCTTTGGAGAATGAGAATTTTCACAGCCTGGCAATCATAACAGCAGAAGCAAAAAGTAGTGAGTGCCCTGGGGGCTTCCTAAGCCTTGGTTCTGCTCTCCACTGGAAGCCCGTCTTTATTTCCATCCTTAGGCCTTAGGAAACACTCGACTTTTCTCCCGCGTAGACCAGCATGGTGATTATTATCTATACAGTCCCCTCTGTGTCTTCTTCTGCCTTTCTCTCTGCCTTGAGGACTGACAAGGGGATTGTCAACACCCAGGATCACCTGACCTTGTGACCACACCCTGTTACCTTGTGATCTCATCTCTGAATTTTTTTTTAAGTTAAAATCGCAATCCTAGCATGGTCTTCTATAGGATAAGGCACACGCATGGGATTTCCTTTTATTCCCTGAGTTACAGTGTTCTTCTGGACTAGGTTCTTTGTCTTTTTCATTTTACGTTTCTCCTCCTTTGTGGTGTA
Organism: Procapra przewalskii; assembly: GCA_006410515.1. Classification (NCBI taxonomy): domain Eukaryota; kingdom Metazoa; phylum Chordata; class Mammalia; order Artiodactyla; family Bovidae; genus Procapra; species Procapra przewalskii. Next base: position 49,506 of record SJYF01000065.1, on the reverse strand, counting down.
TTTACAGCTGCCAAGGAGTTCTCCTTTTCATTTCACGGTTATCATGAAACACTTGTGCACAATTCAGTTCCACTAGGACCTATTTGTTTCTCTCTAAGCAACAAGTGGGTATTCCCAGTCTTAGCCAGTTGTTTCTTTTTAATTTTGTTTTTGCTTTTGTTTGGGTGGACTTAGTGAGCTCAAGTGGAGTAGCTGAAAGAGAAGAACAGAGGGGCCTTACTTGAGGCTGGGAGCGGCCCTCCTCAGGCGGGATCTCCAATGTCTCCGGATTTTGAGAGCCGGCTGCTTGAGCACTGTCTGTGGCAGTGGTGCAGTGGGGCGTGTCCTGCGGCCTTCTTGGCAGACCTTCCGAGAGCTCTGCATTCCTGTGGGAGCCTGGAGCCTCGCCTCCCTCAGGGCGTTCCTCCTCGCGTGTTCATTTCTTAAGTAATTCTTCCAATACTCTAGTCAAAAGTGAGAGAAAGGAAGAGGCCCTTTGCTTCACTTCTCTCCAGTCTGAGGATGGTGAATGGGAATTTCAGGGCTTCTGTAGACTCCCTGTGATTGCGATGCTGTAGCTGCCAAGCGTCCCTTCCCCGTGGGCCCAGTGCCTACACTTCCCAGCCTCACTTGCAGCTAAGCAGGCCCTGTCTCAGAGCTCTTCTGACCAAGTCAGCCACGTCCAAGATGACTCAATAACAAGTTATTTGCGATTTTCTAACTCTCCTCTCCTTCATGGAGAGGACTCTGAGGACCTGGAGGAAGAAGGATCTCTAGATGGAAAAAGCCTGGAAGAACTTCCGTGGAGTAACCACGTTGATGCGTAATGAGGAAGAAGGAAACACGTAATGCATTAAACACTGAGGTTGCTGCACTGCATTTTCAACAATTACCCTATCCTGAATAATTTACTCACCAGTATTGCTCCTTCAATCTTGGAGCTGTGGTTCAGACACATGCCATGTCACACTACAGTATTTTAATTCTTTTCTTGCTACCTCGTGGGGAAATCTAGGGCATTTGACTATTTTCCCTTTCCTTATTTTATTCTACTAGAGATCTATTTTTTGTTTAGCTGCTAGCTTTTACTAGTTTTTGTTCATTTTTTTTAGAGATAAACCCATGTCAGGCAGATATTGTTACCTGAAAGTGACTCAGCATATTTTTAAAAAATCTATTCTAACCATTTTTCCATTCTATTTTGCACTACATGTAGGTAATTACAAGCCTGTTTCTTTTCTAGACTGTAAGTTTCATGGCTTCAAGAATGATGACCTAGTTTTCCGGTGACTCTTGTGGGTACCACAGCATCTGGTTCATAGTGGGGGGGGGGCTTAGTCACTAAGTCATGTCCGACTCTTGCAACCCCATGGACTGTAGCCTGCTAGGCTCCTCTGTCCACGGGATCCTCCAGATGAGAATACTGGAGTGAGCTGCCATTCCCTTCTCCATGGTTCACAGTAGGCACCCAATATTTTTGGACTAATAGGTATACTTGTCACCTATAAGACAGGATGACTGAATCTGGAATTCTGTCTGCAAGTTGCAGCTGGAGGTAAATATAACTGGACTCAGCACTGAGGGAAAAATATTAAGTATAAGCTGTAAATAAATCTTTCAACAGCCATACAGATGACTCTGTCAAAAAAGCTCAACAATTCATCATTTTAACTGCAATAAGAAAAAGTAAGCACAGTCTACTGAAGTGCCAGATTCCTTGTCAATTATATAGAAGTAATCAACAAATCTAATTTTGAGAATATCAACAGAAACTCAGTAAAAGTTTTAGAACTATTAATGTTGTTCAAACACAGGTAGGTCAGCTTTGTTGTCTATTGACATACACACAGTATGAGACAAGTCTCTCAATAAACCTTCAATGATATAATCCAAGTTTTCCTTTACAGGGTGAAACTTTACAACTTTAGAAGTTCATTGATAGTTTCAAGCACTTAACTGAAAATTTTAAAAACCAGCAAACCCCTAGAGGAATAATGAGATGCGTAAATGGGACCAAATGCCGGATTGCCATTTTTGGCCTCTTCCTGGGCTTCCTGAGATAGTCCATCCAAAATCCCCATCCAGGAACAGAAGTTCAAGGCCATGGATGGTAGTCACTGGAATCTAAAGTTCAGGCTGGATAGAAAGCAAGATCTGCTTTCATTTCTCCTTCCCATCTATATATCTATCACTCCATTAAGTGAAACATGTTGTCTTCTTCCAGCTGTTATTCCCAAATTCATGTCTTCTCTGAGTTATAGATCCAACTGAACACTACATATCATCAGGGGATGCCCCACAGGCACCAAAGTGATGTGCAAAATATAAAACTCTTGTCTGCCACCATTCTCGTCCTACCGTAAGCCCGCCAGGGTGACCCTCACCATGTCAGTTTGTGTCCCATGCCTCATCATGTCGCAATACCAGAAATCACTTGGATTCCATACTTTCTTTCTTTATCAAAATCCTGTCATCACTGCCTCTAAGGTATATTTCTGTACATCTCTTCTTTCACAGAATAATCTTGGTCATCACTGCACTTCACCTGAACCCCAGCAACGGCTTCCTAATCAGCTTCCTTCTTCTGCATCGTTTACCACCAGTCCACAGCCAATGCAATTAAAAAAAAAAACACACACACACACATATCAAATCAAATTTGCCTCTCCTTGTGAAAGCCCAAAGGCACTAAATTAATTCACCCATATTGCTCTCCATCCACATTCCACATCGTTTTTCCTTCTGTGACATTTCCTTTTAGTGATAATTGTCATCCTTTTAGTTCCCCCTACATGCCAAGCTCTTTCTCCTTGCATTTGCCTTTTGCACATGACATTTACCTCCTGTTGGATGTTTTCCCCACTTTGAAATGGCTAGGTCCTTATTCTTCACATCTTACTTTAAATGTCACCTCCTCAGAGAAGCCTTCCCAGATTGCCCTCCTTGATCTTTTCCATCTGGGACATTGGTTCACTCAGTGTCTTAGATAATGCTTGACACTTAGTGCTTATTAAATATAATTTAAATAAACAAATGAATAAATTATTATGAGAATTTCTGCACTTGAGAGAACCATTATAATTGAGATGATACGTTTACACACTTGTTGCTTATAAATTTATAAGTCAACTGTTACCTAAGATTTATAGTAAAATAGGGTGGAGTTCTTAATGAAGCAAAGAGCTATTTTTGTTCCCCAAAGGGAGGGAAAAAAATCAAGATTAATTTTGGTAGAGAAAGTGCTGGTAAGGTCAAGAGAGAGAACAGAAACAGCTAACAGGAGGGGTTGCTTTATCTAATGTGGAATAGACATGAACTCCTCCTTGGTTCTTCCTGTAAAATCTACCTTGCTCACTAAGTCATTTTGAGAATATCAAGGTGTGCTAAATCTTGTGTCTAGATTAGCAGAGACTAAGCCAGTGCTTGGGGCCATATGTGCAGCCTGCTCTCATAGACAAAGGAACAAAAGAATGAGGAAGAAGGTGACATCCTGACAACCATGTGAAAGGAAAGCATTTTTAGAATAAGGTACAAAATGCAAAAAATACGAAAGAAAATTTGATACCTTTGAATACATTGAAATTAAAATTACTTTAAAAATCCACGTGAACAGGGGCACGGGAAGGATAAATTGGGAGACTGGGATTGACAAATACACACTACTATATATGAAACAGATAACTAGCCAGGACCTACTACACAGTACAGAGAACTCTACTCAATATTGTATAATAACCCGTACTGGAAGAGAATCTAAAAAAGGGTGGACGTATGTACAGGCGCAACTGATTCACACTGCTGTACACCTGAAACTGACACGACACTGTGGCTCAACCACACTCCAATAAAAAGCTCAAGAAACCAAGAAGTAAGAGCCACATGAACAAAGGGAAAAGTCAAGCCACAGACTGGAAAATGCATTTCTGTGTGGATCACCAAGTCTCAGCACCCAGAGTCTATGAAGAACACTAGCATTTTTGCTTGAAGAACGACTCAGCAATATCTGGCAGAGCTGGAGACGTTCATGTGCAGAGACTCAGCAGTCCCACTGCGGCCTGAGTCTCTGCAGAATCCGCGTGGAAAAGACAATGTCCTTGACTTTGAAAAGCCAGAAACATCCTAAGAAAATCGACAAGTAGATTGTGGTGAAATCAGACAAAAGAAAATTATAGAGTATTCATAAAATTTTAAAACATGCCTGCCAAAACTATGTATGATTTGTGGATATAAGTATATTAAAAATATAAAAATATGCATGAGAATTGGAGAAGGAAATGGCAGCCCACTCCAGTACTCTTGCCTGGAGAATCCCATGGACAGAGGAGCCTGGTGGGCTGCTGTCCATAGGGTCGCACAGAGTTGGACACGACTGAAGCGACTTAGCATGCGTGCATGAGAATAAAAACATCACATTCATGAGAATGGTTCTTTCTGGAAAGGAAGGCAAAGGGATGGAGTCAGCAAATCTGGGTGGGAAATCATGATTTATGAGTGGAAGGAGGATCCATGGGGGTTATGTTTGCACTAAAGTAATTTGTATATGTGTAAAATCTCTAAAAATTACACGAAAAATGTTAAAACTTAGGAAATAAACATAAAGAGAAAAAAAAAGTGGAATAAAGTAAGATGAAATCTGGGATAAAATTAGTAAGCAAAACCCATACTGTACATGATCAACTACTCAGCAAAAATTATTCTAACTCTAGAACATTTACTGAAACAACAATTTAAACTGTGTTCTAAATTTTAGGAAGTAAGTCCTCTCATGCAGACCATGGCATTGTATTCAAAAACTTCATAACCTCCAACTTTGGGGATTTCAGCACCGACTGCAACCCCATCCCTTATCCAAAGAAGGGTGGGAGCCACCCCTCTGCCCCTGAGCCCTGCCTGCAGTGTAGACAGCAAGAGGGGTGAAGCGGCTTGTCTGGCTGGCGCATTTCTGAGTTAGTCTGACAGAGGAGGCAAAAAGTGCATCTCTAAACGCAAATGGAATTATATTGTCGTAAACAGGTAAAAGCTCTGGTCAGGGCACGGCAAGCACACCACCCAGTGAATCACTCCAGGCTGCTCTCTCTGCCAGAAATAATCCAGCGCCGTTTTTGTCAAAGGAAGCCATGACTTTTTCTACTCCCAAGCAGCAAGAGCACGCCTCTGCTCTGTTGGCTGTGAGGAAACTTCCTAAGATAGAGGAAAGAGGGGGAAAAATAGAGCAAGCATGTGGACTCTGAGGAGAAAAAAATATGGGTCATGTTATTGTCCCCTTCTGCTCATCTTTGGAGAAACGAAATCCACTTTGAATCAACTAGGGATTTAACCTCCTTCTAAGGAGGCCAAGATTTTATCATAATATAAAACCTGACGCAATTGCAGTTGAATTTAAACCAGAGCTGCTGTTGGTCTTTGTTTTTCCCGGAAGCTCTGACAGACGCCAGTGCCCATAAGCAATGAACAACATAAAAAAAAGGTATTCTTTCTTTGCAATAGGTCAGGATGCTTTGCTTCCTCATCTTTTCCCAACAGCCAGTAGGCTTGGCAATGGTTGCGCATCCGACTCACAGATCTCCCTTGCTCAGTTCCTGACATCCAGGGTGAATGGGACCTGGTCCTCAAGAAAGTGTTGCCACCAGCCCAGCTTCCAGAGTCTAGAGACAGGAAGCTTTCTCGACCGTGGGCCCTGTCACACGCCTCCTCCTCCTTCCACAGAGAGCGGAGGGAGCGGTATCTCCATTTAGAAACAAGTCGCCCAGACTGTGAAGACATTCATTTACATCCCAAACACCTTCCAGGCTAGCTTGGTTAATGAAAATGAAAGTGACACCCTCGGGGAGGATTGCTCCTGCTGCGAGGACTCTCCACAAGGAGCTGAGAGTGGACGCTGGTCGCTCAGTCGCGTGCCAGTCTTTGCAATCCCATGGACTCACAGCCCGCCAGGCAACTCTGGCCATGGAACTCTCCAGGCGAGAATACTGGGGTGGGTTGCCAATTCTTCCTCAGGGGATCTTCCTGACCCAGGGATTGAACACAGGTTTCCTGCGTTGCAGGCAAATTCTTTACCATTTGAGACACAAGAGAAGCCCTCCAGAGGTAGTTGACATTTATTCAGAAGACCACACATACCAGAGATGGCACGCACAAGGGTTCACTGGCTTGATCACTGATCAACCCACAAGTGTGCTAACGAGCATAATGAATAAACAAATGGACTGTCATTGGTGAACTCAATGTCTTGTTAACCAGCATGATGGACATTAGACACGAGCTTTTTTTGGTGAAAATGATGGTCTTCAGATACAAGGGTGGGCAAGAATATGGCAGATATATCCTTATTCTTACATGAACAGAGAGTTTTTTTTAATCTAGCATACCTTGTACCCTCTTTAATTCCTATTTGGTCCCAGGATACTGGTTTAGAAGATTCTTGATCATTTCATTCTAAAAAAAAAAAAATGGTGGAAAAAATGTATGCCATAGAATTTTTGCCTTAAGTGAAATTTTTATTCAGGGTGATTTGGGAATAGACAAAAGAACAGAGAACCAGACTTTATCGAACTTTGGGCTTGCTTGCCTTAGAGTTTACATGTATGGAAGAATGCTGTCTGAATCTTGTTTTCCTTCTATCTCACAGAGATCTGGGGAAGGAAATAGCAAATCTTACCACAGCTAATCCTAAAAGGAAGCCAGTGCACAGCCAGTTAAGTTTAAGTCAGCTTTTAGCATAAGGACAAAGGTAGCCTCAAATGATGGCTCAAGGAGAAAATAAAATTGAAAAAGAGTGAAGATATAACTGGTCAATAAATGGCTAATGGGAAAAGTGCCAAGCAGGTGGGCTTAGAGGAACAAAGAAAAGTGAGAAAATAAAAATAACTGAAGGTACCAACCCAGAATGGGAATAATAGGAACTATTGAAAACAAATAGGTAATATGAAGATATACATTCAAACCTTGAGATATATAAGATAAAATCATGACCACATGTCCTTTCACTGTCAGAGGAATATTATCTGTTCCAAGGATCATTTAAATTTCTAGGAGAAGGTAACTATGTTTGATTAATGATTTCTCTTGACTAGGATTTGTAAGTTTTGAAGTTAAATGTTAACTTTAGATTTTCTCTGATACAAACGTAAACAATATCTGAACACTGGAAATGGTATTGCCAAAAGGGCCATTTTTATTATCTGTATTTTTACCATTTTACCAGTTGTATTGCCCTGTAGGAAGTAGACAGATTTTATATCTAAATTTAGCAACCTTATTCTAGCAGTAATTCTTTCTGGGCCTATATATAATGAGCTTTTCAAATTCTCTTTGAATCGGCTTTAACATCCTGCTGGTTCCCTCATTAACGAGTTAAATAAATCTTTGACATGGTAGTCATGTTTTAATTTGTTTGAATTATACTTTGGTAAAAAGTTGGAAGTTGCCAAGACATTTATGTGTGGCTTCCAATGGCCCAGAGTCAGGAGACAGATTGTTGTCCTATTATTACTGCTTTCCAAATACCTCCAAGGAGAGATGTAATGTGTTCTCTTTGGGTGGAAATATTTTCACTGCCATTTCACAAAGAAGAAAATTGAGCTTGAAGAGGTGAAGTAAATTTGCCCTCATTAAAAGCACCAGAGTGTGTATTCAAAAGGATGCCGGAGCCTTTTCCCCAAGACATACAACCTTCAGATTCCATGAATTGAATTAGAAACTGAAATTACGGGGTCGCCACAAAAACACACTCCCACCCGGAGCGGCCCCTCAGCGCGACTGCTCCGTGTTGCTCCAGCGCTCTGCGGACCGCCAAGTGCAGCCTGGCCAAGGCCCCTGCAGCCCGGGGCTTAGCTTCACTGCGAGACATCTGCACTCTTGCAAGAAAGCAGGCTCTTCCTGCAGCCCTCTCCTAATAGTGGGATAAAACCGTCTTGGCTTTGGTTCTAACTAGGGCTTCTATGGGGTCGCACAGAGTCGGACACATGACTGAAGTGACTTAGCAGCAGCAGCAGGGCATTTAGGGGAACAGTGCAATTATTATTGCAACTTTTGAGTTGTCAGAAAAGGAAAGAAAATACATTTAAGAAGATCAAAATGTTCTAAAACCAACATTCTCCGTTTTGAGACCAAGGTTTTAAAGTCACATATTCCTCATTTTTTTCACTTTCTTTCTTCCTTTAAAACATGAAGATTAATTCCGATGGACAGAAAGATGCCTGGGAAGTAAGAATTTGAACAAGACTCCCAAAGAAGAGATGCTAAGAAAGGACTTGTCAGTTATCAAATCATCCTTTTTCTTATATCTCCTGGGCACCCTACTAGATACACCCATTTATGAGATTTAGGGTCTATTTAAAAAGGCAATGTGAACATGGAGGAAACAGTTCAACAGAAGCAAATGCTAAACGCTATGGAAATTCAGGAAGACGTGGGGGTGGGGGGAGGGAGTGGAAAGCAAGTGGTCTGTTGCTACAGGTAAGAGTGAATGCAGAGGTCAGAGTCCATAGGAGTCTCCAGGAATTTGTAAGGTTGCTGAGCAGGAAGTAAAGATTTCCAAATACAAGGAGATCTGTTTGCAGAGTATATGTTATAAAATAATAAGGAAGTCATAGTTATTGCGTTCTTACTTTTTTCCAGGTATAATAAGTAACAATTCACACACATGCCGTGTGTGTTTAATTTCATTAGGCCCTCAGTCTGTGAGATAGGTAAAATTATACCCATTTCACAGATGAGAAGATGGACATGCCACCCAAGACTTTAACCAAGAGTTGCTGAGTTCACTCCTTGTGTGTATTCACATGAAGGCCGGGACAGTATGCCTGTACCCAGGCAGAGGTGGGGCAATCACGTGGTGAAGTTGCCAGTCACTGAGAAACACAGGCTTTAGAGGATGACTTCAGACTTTTTTGGAGGAGGGGTACCTGGCATGATGAAATCAGGATGCAGGATAGCAAAGCAGAGAGAGGGAAAGCAGGGCCTAGATTATAATACACATTTCTTTTCAAAAGATGAACTCCTTCTATTTAAAAAAATGTAGGACTTCCCTGGTGGCTAAGATGGTAAAGCGTCTGTCTACAATGCAGGAGACCCGGGTTCAATCCATGTATCTTATTTGCCTTCATATAGTTATATTCTTTATAATTTTTGATAAAATATAAACCAATCATAAAGAGCCATTTTGGAAATTGCTTTACAATTTTTGACACATTTTAAATACTTTATTTGGTCCTAGGAATGCTGTGAGACGGGGAGAGCAGGGATCGCTTCCTCCTTTGTACAGAGGAAGGAGATGGGCAGGAAGTTCCATATTCCTCCTTCTCTGTCTTCAGTGGCCAGAAACAATACCATTGCTTGTCCACTAGAGACAAACCAAACATGTAAAACTCATCTTTTATACATAAAATAGGTAACTAACAAGGACCTAGTGCATGGCCCAGGAAATTCTACTCAATACTCTGTAATGGTCTATATGGGAAAAGACTCTAAAAGAGAGTGGATATGTGTATATGTATAACTGATTCACTTTGTGGTACAGCAGAAACTAATACAACATTGTAAATGAACTATACTACAATAAAAAGGTTACGATAAAAACAAAAATCATCCTTGAGTCCTCTCTTTTCCATATGGCTTCACTCCAATCAGCCACCATGACAAACCACTCTTCATCATTTTAATAACTCTGAAACACAAGGCCTCCACCCTCTGTCTAGATCATACCTGAGGCTCCCATCACTCACCTGGATTCCTCCAACAACCTGAAACTGACCAGCCTTGCCTCCAGCCTCACTAACCCCCAATTCCTTTCATAACTACCACCCCACCGTGGGAGTTTTATGAGGTCTCTGGGGCCAGCAGGAAGTATCTGGTGCATCATATATCCACGCTGGATGCCATATCTCCTAGACACATCAAATACCTTTTCTGGCCCCAGAGAGCTTGAGTGGGAAATCCCCACATGCCTGTTTTGTGTGCCTTCCTCCTTGGTCACATGGGTCTTTGGATTTCACTTGCTATGCCTCCTTCCCTAGAAAGCCTTTCCAAGTCCCCCTAGACTAGACTCAGGCGATTTTCCACGTACACTTCACTTAGCATGACACAGAACTCACCACTCTCACATCACACACTTTCCTGTTCGTCAGTGGCATCAGCAGGCTACAAAGATACTGTCACATGGCTTTTCCCTCTGTCATCCATTCCTTTCACACCTCATAAGATACATATACATCTTGTACATTAAAAGAGCTTTATAGGGACTTCTCTGGTAGTGGTTAAGACTTTGCTTCCCAATGCAAGCGGTGAGGGTTTGATCTCTGGGACCTAAGATCCCACAGGCCTTACATGGCCAAAAAACCAAGAAACATAAGCAATCCTGTAACAAATGCCATAAAGGCTTTTAAACTGGTCCACAACAAAAAAATCTTGGGGAAAAAAAAAAAAGAGGACTTGACAGGCAGAGTCTTCAGCTGAGCTCTAGGGAACATACGAGATGTAAAATGTTTCTGGTCCTTGAGGGAGATTTCTAGGAACCTTGGGAAAAAAAAAAAAGAAAATTCAAGGAAAAATAACACATGCCAAATGGCCAAATGTAACAAGTTGAATGATGGCTCCCCAAAACACATATCTACTCAGGACTTCTCAATGCATCTTATTTGACAAAGAAAGGGTCTGTAGGGATGTAATAAAGTTAAAGATCTTGAGATGAGAACATCCGGTTGACCTGAACGGGCCCTAAATCCAACGCAAGTGTACTTAACAGTGAAGAGGACGCTAAGAGAAAAGGAGAGAGAGAGGACGGCAATGTGAAAACAGAGGCAGCGGCTGGAGTGAAGGATCAGCTGAGGGTCATCCGCTGCCCCCAGAAGCCAGGAGAGAGAGATGGGGACAGGTTCTCACCCAGAGTTTCCAGGAGAACCAGCCCCACTGACACTTCTAGTTTGGATGTCTGGTTTCCAGAACCAAGAGGGGATATTTCTGTTCTTTCAAAGTCTCCAAGTTTGTGATAAATGTGTCACAGGAGCCCTAGGAAATGAATGCATCGGATAATAACAATAAAAAGAATAGCAAGATGTCACTTGTTTCACTTTTTCTCATGTTAACTTAATTCCAACAGCCTCAGAGATTCTCTCTTCCTTTCTCTTGCACTCATTTTCCAGTCGTCAGACTTAACTGTAGTGGTGAGCATGTAGAGATTGGTAAGTGCTTGGTAAACGCTGATTGACAGGTAACTACATTTTGTATGATAAGAGAGAAATTCCACCACAAGCAGAGCAAAAGTGAAAACACAGAAATGTGTGCCCCTCTGTTACTTCAAAAAGGGGAAAAAAAATCTGTCAGCAATAGGAAAGAACAGTTGAAAGTACACAATATCGAGGACAAAAATGAGGAAATAGGTTGTTTTATGACAGTGTAAATGTATAAATTTTTCATCAAGTTAGAAAATAAATGACTACCATCTCATCCAAGTTACAGGAGCTCCTCTGAACATTTTAATCATGCTTTATCAGTTCAGTCGCTCAGTCGTGTCCAACTCTTTGCAACCGCATGAATTGCAGCACGCCAGGCCTCCCTGTCCATCACCAACTCCCGGAGTTCACCCAAACCCACATCCATGGAGTCAGTGATGCCATCCAGCCATCTCATCCTCTGTCGTCCCCTTCTCCACCTGCCCCCAATCCCTCCCAGTATCAGAGTCATTTCCAATGAGTCAACTCTTCGCGTGAGGTGGCCAAAGTACTGGAGTTTCAGCTTTAGCATCATTCCTTCCAAAGAACACCCATAGCGACCTCCAATTCAAGAAAGATATATTGTGAGCTAAGTTGCTTCAGTCATGTCTGACTCTTTGAGACTCCATGGACAGCAGCCCACCAGGCTCCTCTATCCATGGGCTTCTCCAGGCAAGAATACTGGAGTGGGTTGTCATACCCTCCTCCAAGGGATGTTCCTGACCAGGGATTGAACCTGCATCTTCTGCAGCTTCTGCATTGCAAGCAGATTCTTTACTACTGAGCCACCAGGGAAGCCTGTTGGTTACATTGATAACCAAAATATTCAGAGCTACGCTGGAGAAAAGAGTTTCTCTACCCCCGCCCACCCCTCACCCCCCAAAAAAGAAGAAAAAATACATGATAAACATAATCAGCTGGAACTGAAGAGTATAAGTGAAAAGGAAGAGTCAATTTTTTCTCCTTTTGTGGTTTGAAATTTGAACCTACACCCTTAGTGCCAAGTGCTGTCCTTCCTGGTGAGGGACACAGTCCCTGAGCTCAGAGAACTTACCTTACCTTCTCCCACACCTCACCCTACATCACTAAAGTCTGCTCACAGCAGTTCCTCTCACCTAGCACATCATGGCCAGCTAACAAGAAAAAAATCATAAGACATACAAAAAGGAAAAAAAAAAAAAAACACGATCTGAAGACACAGAACAAACTAAGAACCAGACATAACAGGGATGCTGGAAATATCAGACAGGGAGTTTTAAGCAACTATGATTAATATGCTAAGGTCTCCAATGGATAAAGTAGACAGGAGGCAAGAACAGATGTGCAAGGCTAACAGAGAGATGGAAATTCTAAGGAACAACCAAAAAAAAAAAAAAACCAACCTTTGTAAGAGAAATAAAGAATGTCTTTGACAGGCTTATTGGTAAATTGGACGTGGCTGAGGAGAGACTCACTGAGCTAGAGGATATTTCAATAGAAACCCCAGAACCTGAAAAGCAAAAGGGACAAAGAACTAAAAAAACAACCAAATTCCAGGGACCGTGGACAACTACAAAATGTGTAACCTATGTGTAATGGGACCACCAGGAGGAAAAGAAAGGGAGAAACCCAAGGAAGAAACATTTGTAACAGTAAAGATGAAGAATTTCCCCCAAATCAACACCAAACACTATATATAGCATCCTGCTATATATAGCAGAGAACACCGAGGATAAATGTCAAAATCTACACCTAGGAATACTACCCTCAACTATAGAAAACAATGATGCAGAAAAAAAGAGTCCTCAAAAAAGCCCAGAAGGAACATATTACCTCCAGAGGAACAAAAATCAGAACTGCATCCAACTTTGCCTCCAACAAGAAGACAGCAGAGTGAAATGTTTGAAGTCTTAAGAGAAAAGCAGTGAAGGTGAAATAAGACATTTCACAATTAATATTAACTGATGAATTTGTAAGTACACAAGTTCTTATGTTTTACATTTTTTATGTATTATGTGGATTTTTATGTATTACCTGAGTGTTTTACTTTCTGAAAAATTCATCAATCTATATACTGAACATAGTAAAAATTTATTTTTATAAAAAGTCAACAGAATGAGGAGGGGAGATGATAAACAGTGAAGCTTTAATGACCACCTCCAGTTTCTCCTGCTAAACTGATCACCAGTTCCTGGCTTGAGTTTTAGATGAGAAAAAAAAAATTAACTTCAAATCATGTTCACTATTTTGCTGATTACAAAGACTGGACCTTTTGACTACTGGACTTTTAATTACCTAAAAATAACCAGAAAGTGCACTGGGTTCCTGAACTTTTATGCAGGGTAAATGTTTTAAGAACTAGGCAATTTACAAAGTGTTGCCTTTACAATATTTTGCAAACCTTCCTGAGATGGTCTGCTTGCTCCTCCTTTGTGTCAAAGGCAGAAGATGTTGTGAAGGACTTGAGTCCTTCCAAGGAAATCCAAGGAATCCAAGAAAATCCTCTGTGGACCCCCTGTGAATGAGACAAGCCTTCACAATATTCCAAGGCTGCTTGTTACAGCGTTTAGCCTTACCTAGCTAACATACTGCTCTTAGAAGTTCTGGGTAAATGAAGCCCCAAAGGCCAAGGGTGAAAAGGCAGAGGGACAGAGAATGCAATTGATGTTCATCAAATACTATATTGTGCAAACCTCTCTGTTGACAGTAACCACAATGTCTCAAACATTTATCACCAGCCCTGTTCAATGTTAACTTCTTTACATACATTTTTTTCATTTTATTCCTACAACTATCCTTTCAAGTGAGTATCACCATCACCATTTATGGGTAAAAGGAAATGAAGCTCAGACTCACATTTAAAAAGCAGCGATCTTTCCATAATCCATTCCATTCTAGATTCAAAACAGGTCTGTCTCAGACCCAGAGCCCTTCAGTTCCATTAGACCAGCATTTCTCACGCTGAGAGATCTGATGACTGATTTCTCAAGGAGCCCTGTGACTTAGAAAGTTACTGTATCTCTCCAAGCCTCTGTTTTCTCATCCATAATTCTGAAATAAAGATAGTAAAACTAGGATTGTTCTATAGTTACAAAGTGTTTGGAATAGCCCGGGTGCATGGAGGTTGTCTAAGGTGCATGGAGGTTGTCTAACACTGATTAGCTATTGTTTTTATTAATGTGGGTATAATTATTGAATAAACAGATGACCCAACCAAAATTTTAAAAGGTGGGGGAGGACCATGCTGAAATAAATTTGGTTAATCCTGGAGAAACAAAATCCAACAGGTCTTGTATGCAGGACAATAACATTCCAGGTAGGAAAGGTAAACAGTACAGTGTCTCCAGCACTTATTTGCAGAGAAATAAAAACTTTTTTTTTTTCGGAGCATATTCATTAACATCATTAATTTACTGATCAGACATTTATCGCACTGATATAATGACAAAAACAATTTGCATAGTTTGTCTCTCATGAAACTGGTAGACAGCAGGGGAAAGATACAAAAGCAAGTGAAAAACAAATTTAAAAGTTACAAACCATGAAGGACTCTATGAGGTGGAACTTGAGGGTCCCTTGAATGCTGGCGAGCACGGAGGGAAAGAAGAGTTACGGGGCAGGGACAGGGTGCTAGGGACAGGAAAACAACCCACGGAAATTTTTCATGGAAATCAGAACGAATCTCAAGCTAACAGCTTTATCCCTATTCGTTGTTTTCAAAGACTGACACTTAATCCCAACAGAAGCCATGCCCATTTAGGACAATTATGTCATTTGTCCAATTACCCGATTGTTGCTATGATAATCAAAACACAGAATGGTGCAAATAGAGAAATTAGAGACTTTAGTACGAACGTGAATTACGCAGATGAGGAAACTGAAGCCAGGGAGGTTAGCTGACTAGAGCCCCTCCTCTGGCTGCCTGGACCCACACTACTGTCGTTACCTCACTGTCAGCCCCCATCACTCATCATTTTCTGAACTAGGACAAAGCAAGCACTTATCAACCTCGGCACGGCACTGGGTGCTCAGGGGCTACAGTGAGCAGCAGCCCACGCTCTCCCTCTTTTGGTTGATCCCGCCACTGTTCACTTGAAACCATCGCAACACTGTTAATTGGCTATACCCCAATACAAAAGGGTTTTGATGTTTAAAAAATAAATAAAATGGAATTTACAAAATCTCTCCCGCTAGGGTCCCTAGAGTCCTGTTGGGGGACCTGGTTCAAATACAGGAAAATAAAAACAATCGAGTTGAAATAGGAGCTCAGGGGAGCAATGGAATAGAAAAAAACAGATCTTTTTGAAAAACAAAAACAAGACCTCCTCTCAGGCACCATTTGGAAATTTGATTATAAACCATGGGTCTCGGGTACTTTGCTAAAATACTTCCCATGCTTTTAAACCCACAACACCAAGCGCTGGGAGAGACTAGGACAAATGGAACCTTCAGCATCACTGCTGAGAGTACATGATGGTACACCACTTTGGAAAACAGGTTGACAGTTTCCTATAAAGTTAAAAACAGGCTTACCATACGACCCACCAATTCTACTCCCAGGTATCTGCCCAAGGGAAATGAAACCTATATTGTCCTAAAAATTTGCACAAAAATATTTATAGCAGCTTTATGCATAATCATCAAAAATTGGAAACAATTCAGGAGGGTCCTTCAACTGGTGAAAGGATAAGCAAACTTAGATAGTTCCCCATAAGGGAACACTCCTCAACAGTAAAATGGAACGAACTGCTGATATACAACATGAAGGAATCTCAAATGCACTTTCTGAGGGAGCAAAGTACTGTTCTAGTGAAGTTAAAAAGTCAACAAACACTAAACAAACGATGCAGGAAATTGCACAGTGATAAACAATATAAAAATAACACAGGAGAGGAACGAGATGGGGAGTGCCGAGGACGTGACTAAGAGAGACCAGTTGGAAGAGCAAGGCCCTATTCCCAGCCATGTTCTACAGGGAGTGGGTCCTTCAGTATCAGGCAAAGGCCTTCCTGGAAGGGCCAAAAAAGCCCAATCTGTAAGAATTAGCCTCAGGACCCCTTAAAGAGACAGGGCAAGAGCTCTGTGACCTCAACTAGGTAAGGTCTACCAGTCCTTTGCCAGCCCAAAGAAGCTTCAGAAGACAGACATTCATCTTCCCAATAAAGCTTTCTTGGGGTCTGTGATTCTCAAGGGAGATTTGAGACAGGAGGTAGACAGGCCCCCCTGGGTAAGCAACTGAAGTTCATTCCTTATGGAAGAAATTCCAAAATAATAGCAGGACAATCAAGAGAGGAGGCTGGGGCCTGCCCAAACAAGAGATAAGAGACCACATCTCATTCTTGAAGTCGGGAAACCTTTGTGACTAGCAAGCTCCTTGGTGATCAAAAAGGCAGTGATGTCAAAGCTACCCAAGGCTCTCTTTGCTGGAATCCATCTTGGCTGAGAGATGCATGCACACACGTGGGGGGATCCTGAAATACACCAAATATGAACTCTGAACCAGACAAACGAAAATGACTGGCCAAAGGAAACCCGGGAAAAATGTCTTACAAAAGTGATTCAAATTGCCATGAGGGCGTGACTCTCTCTGAGCCCACCCTTGTGTGTGTCCACAAGCACTGGACTCTTTTCCTCCTAAGAAATGCCTTGCTTCACTGCTCTCCTTCTTTGTGGGAATTCTCTTCTACAAAGCTGAAAGGCCAGGTCCTTGTCACTGACCACTAGTCTAGCGGCTAGGATTCAGCTCTCACTGCCAACCACCCAGCCTTAATCTCTGGCTGGGAACTGAAACCCTGCTTCAAGCCACTACAAGCTAAGGCCATCTGATATCAGACGGACTTGCAAGTTCAAATGGGGTGGTCAGATGAGCACTCTCTAAGAAGATGACATTTGAGCAAAGACCTGATGGGCATGAGGGGTGAGACCTTGTCATATGGGGGAAGAGTCTGGACTGTACCGGAAGTGCATGAGAAAATCCTTGGAAGGATTTCCTAAGAAAGATCATGAATGCACGTCTACCTGAACTGGCCACTCCGGCTGCTAACTAGAAAATAGATCCTCGCAGCTGAAGACAAGACACAGGAAGGAGAGAGGGTACCACCCACAGTAGCTCAGATGGAAGATGACGACTGAGGGGAAAATTCTTTCTGATGACTCCATGGAGACACGCGCGCACACACACACACATTTTTGCAAGGGGACATTCTCTCCCTCAAGGAAACGGAGATAGAGCAGCTCCAGGAGGCATGATGTAGCTTGAGCAAACGGCTAATTATGCCAGCAACAAAAGTAGTAAAAGGAGAAAAATGCTAGCTCTTAATGTCAGCGAGACAAACGTTTACTGTCTCCTGGGAAGACGGGCAATGGAAAATGAACAGAGCTCAGTCTGGTTAGCACTGATCAGTCTTCCCCAAGCATGTGTGGTTGAGAAGGCTGCCAGACACAACAAAGGGCAGAGGGGACAACAAGGCGTCTCAATGGCTTTAAAAGACCCCCATCTGTCCAGAATGCCCCTCTGTGAGTCCTACCCAAACCACGAACTTTGAAACCTGAGCTGCTGCCTAATGTGATTACATAACCAGTATTTCTGAACAGGAACTGAAAAAACCAGGCCCCGCCCAGGATCAACAGAGAGTAACAGACACATATTCTTTGTGCCAGCCTTCAGTCAGTTCAGTTCAGTTCACTTCAGTCGCTCAGTCTTGTCTGACTCCTCACGAATCCATGGACTGCAGCACACCAGACTTCCCTGTCCATCACCAACTCCTAGAGCTTACTCAGACTCATGTCCATCGAGTTGGTGATGCCATCCAACCGTCTCATCCTCTGTTGTCCCCTTCTCCTCCTGCCTTCAATCTTTCCCAGCATCAGGGTCTTTTCCAGTGAGTCAGTTATTCACATCAGGTGGCCGAAGTATTGGAGCTTCAGTTTCGACATCAGCCCTTACAATGAATATTCAGGAGTGATTTCCTTTAGGATGGACTGGTTTGATCTCCCAGCAGTCCAAGGAACTCTGAAGACTCTTCTCCAACACCACAATTCAAAAGCATCTGTTCTATGGTGCTCAATTTTCTTTATGGTCCCACTCTCATATCCATACATGACTACTGGAAAAACTGTAGCTTGGACTAGTTGGACCTTTGTCAGCAAAGTAATATCTCTGCTTCTTAATATGCTGTCTAGGTTGGCTATAGCTTTTCTTCCATGGAGCAAGCATCTTTTAATTTCATGGCTGCACCCACCATCTGCAGTGATTTTGGAACCCAAGAAAATAAAGTCTGTCACTGCTTCCATGTTTTCCCATTTATTTCCCATGAAGTGATCAGACCTGAGGCCATGATCTTCGTTTTGTGAATGTTGAGTTCTAAGCCAGCTTTTTAACTCTCCTCTTTCACCTCTGTACCGGCCTTAGTATGGGTTTTCCTAGAAACCAACTTAAGTACAGATTCAAGTGCAAGCATTTATTTGGGGGATGCAAGAAGCAATATTTATTAAGAAGTGGGAAAGTGACACAGGGAAGAGAAGCCAGCCCATCAAGCCAGGCTTTCTGGTAGAGAAATGGAGCTTGATTCTTTGTGCAAATTCAGATGCTGTGTAAAATAATACCTACGAGTTACTTCACCCAAGGAAACACAGGAGCTGGGGTATTGATACACCAATTGCTAGTTATCACTGGCCAAGGGCTGCTAAGGAGCAGGGAATGTTA
Organism: Procapra przewalskii; assembly: GCA_006410515.1. Lineage (NCBI taxonomy): Eukaryota > Metazoa > Chordata > Mammalia > Artiodactyla > Bovidae > Procapra > Procapra przewalskii. The sequence continues at coordinate 30,633 of SJYF01000065.1, read as the reverse complement.
TTTTCCAAGTGCTGACAGCCTCCTAAGGCAGAAACTTCAGAAAAAAGTCTCCAGGGACTTCCCTGGCTGGCGCCCCAGTGGCTGAGACTCCACTCTCCCAACGCAGGGGACCTGGTTTCCATCATTGTTCAGGGAGCTAGGTCTCCCATGCTGCAGCTAACTGTTCATATGCCATAACTAAAGATTCCACAGGATGTAACAAAGAGAAGATCCTGTGTGCCGCAACTAAGACTCAGCACAGCCAAATACACACATACACACGTGGAGTATTTTTAAAATTTAAAAAAAAAGAAAAAGCCTTCAGGAAAAGAGATGTAGATACAAGCATTTGGATGTCAAACGGAGCTCTCAGAAAACCTGAGACCCAAGGGCAGAACAAAGCACCACAGATTGTGCCTCACTGCAGGCTTCCCCACGTGGTGCCGAGAGCAAGGCATTTCTTTGCCTCTGCAGAGGAAATGATTTCAACAAATTGCAAAAAAGGAGGAACTCTTCCCTCTATCCATTTTTCTCAAAGCATCCCTCATTGATTTATCCATTACATTATTGTTATAAATTAATAAAGTAAGGCACCCGTTAATTTACTTTATTGGTTTCTCAGCCACTGATTTCCTATTATCCCTTTCTATTACCCAACTCACTGACTCCTGCAGATAAATTGTCTGCAACATAAATGCATCCCAGACTCTTGGATTTTATTAAGTATATAAAAGGTGTGTGATTTGTATTAACAACTCAGCTCATCACCCCATATTCAAAACTTAGCCAATTAAGCTCAAGTGCATATTAAAATAGGAAAGAGATTCCCAATTTCTACTTAACATTCTTATTGCCTAATGAATTGTTCATTCTTTCTAATTCTAGTGTCATTTGCTTAATTTTCTTTTAATTTCTTAAATGTAAGAAAAACATGTCTAATTTTCTAGAAGTGTGAAAATACACTGGCTTAATATTGCTTGTGAAAACTTCCTAAGAACATTGAAGAAAAGTGCAGTCATGAGTGATCAGTAATATATATGCCATCTGACACAATGCCAGATAAACAGAGGGCACTCAATAAATGCTTGGTGAATGGACGAATGTGCCTACAGTTACAGGACCGATGCTCAGGCACAAATCAGGAGGCCAGTTCTGCTGTCACTAGAGCAGCTTATTCGTCTGCTGTGTCCTCCCAGGTTTTCGGTGAGCCCTGTAAAGTGAATATATGTTTGTATCTATAGTATTTCTTAGGGCTAATTGGAAAGTTTATTTCTAGAGTTCTTTGATACAGTAATAGATTTCAATAAGAACAGAAGCCATTATTCCATTCTTTATTCATTCAAAATATTTACTAAATGCTAACTACGCTTCACTCCTTTATTCATTAAAGTATTTACTAAATGCTAACTATGGGGGGCTTCCCTGGTGGTCCAGTGGCTAAGACTCTGTGTTACCAGTGCAGGGGACTTGGGTTCAATCCCTGGGCAGGGAACTAGACGCCATCTGGCGCAGCTAAAGATTCTGCACGCCGCAGTGAGACTGCCGTGCTGCAACCAAGGCCTGGCACAGCCAGATAAATAAAGATTGTTTGAAAGATTAAAAAATGCTAACTACAGGCCAGGATTTATAAACAATTTCATAATACAGATAAAGTTAGAATAATGACTAGAACATTATCTGTGGTAAACAGTTTTTAATGCAACATAGTGTGGCCCACAGAACAAGGAAACTGACACCAGAGGAAGTCTAGACAGTTTCATGCAACATGGGATAGTTGAGATGTGCCTTCTTCTGGCTCAAGAGGCTCCTGGATGGTGAAAGAGTAGGCAAAGGCATTTGGGGTGAAGAGTCAACATCTGCAGAGTTGTAGCCTTTTAAAATATTATTTTTTTTTTAGGAAACTTGGTTGTAATGTTACTGTATTAGTCATAGTTGTCCAGAAAAAAAAAAAANNAAAAAAAAAAAACATTAATAGGTTCTAGAAATAGAGAGAAGAGAAAGAAAGATTTATTTTAAGGAATTGACTCATATGGCCATGGGGGCTGGCAAGTCTGAAATCTGTAGAGCAGGGAGCAGGCTGGAAATTCACCTACAAGTTGATGTTCCATCCAGTTTTCCGACCAACAGTCTGTAAATTCAGTCAGGATTTCTATGTTCCAATCCTGAGGCATAATTCCTCCTTCTAGAAACCTAGCCTTTTCTGTCAAGGCCTTCAACTGATTAGATGAAGCTCACCCACAGTATGGAGGGTAATCTGCTCTATTCCAAGATTATTGTCCATGCCTGTATGCTAAGTTACTCAGTCGTGTCCAGCTCCTTGCAACCCCATGGACTGTAGCCCACCAGGCTCCTCTGTCCACAGGGTTCTCCAGGCAAGAACACTGGAGTGGGTTGCCATGCCCTCTTCAAGGGGATCTTCCAGACCCAGGGCTCAAACCCACATCTCTTACATCTCCTGCGTGGGCAGGTGGGTTCTTTACCACTAGCACCACCTAGGAAGTCAAAAGGTTGCCATTTCCTTCTCCAATGCATGAAAGTGAAAAGTGAAAGTGAAGTTGCTCAGTGTCCGACTTTTAGAGACCCCATGGACCACAGCCTACCAGGCTCCTCCGTCCATGGGATTCTCCAAGGAAGAGTACTGGAGTGGGGTGCCATTGAGGAGCTAATCACAGCAATATCTCAATCAAACAGCGGTGCGCCATGGTCTGGCCAAGTGGACACACAGAGGAAACACTCCACAGTCATGGAAGCGGTGGTCCTCAAGGTGAGACCTCAGCCAGCACAGCCGTATGACCTGGGAACCCGACAGAAACACAAGCTCCTGGGCCTTCACCAGACTTCCTGAATCAGAAGCTCTCAGGTTGGGGCCCAGCAGCAGGATGCTGACCAGCCCTTCAAGTGTTCCTGGTGCATGACAGGGTCAGAACCACCAGACTGCTAGTTTGAGTTCTAGTGTCTAGGCCAGAAAGAGAAGTACTAACACAGAGGCAGGTTATTATTGCCTTTCCGTCCCTGGGCTTTAGTCACTTGATAGATTCCATGCTTAAATGGCATACCTGATAGAGGAACAACAGAAGAGAGTACTATTGATTGTTTATAAATCTTGACTCAGAGACGCTGTGTAGCAACACATCCACTGAAATCCTCCTCCATCACCAGCTCCAGCTCTTTCGCTGCAGACTCTGCTGAGCTGGCTTCCATTTCCTTGACGAAGGTCAGTCAGATCTCCATCAGAACTTGCCTCAAGACTCTTCGATCGCCCTTCTGCTGGTATTGATCCTGCAGTGGGGACCCTCTGTGAACTGCTTCACAGAGTTCCAAAGACAATATGTCAAGATAAGAAATGGGGATGCGTACTGTCTGAACTCCTCTCAGTGATTTAAATACCCTATTCATTCACTGCCCACAAGTCTCCTCTCGGCTAAAACGATGCTGCGTAACAAGCGAGCACACAGCCTCAGTGACTGCAACGCTGCGCGCTTACTGCCTCTGCGTCCCAGATAGGCCACTCTTCCAATCCAGGCTGGACCCAGCCACATGTCTAAGGATGGGATGACTGTAGATGACCCTGCGATCCCACTCCTGGGCACATATCCAGATAAAATTATAATTCAAAAAGATACCTGCACCTCTATGTTCATAGCAGTACTATTCACAATGGGCAAGACATGGAAGCAACCTAAATGTTCATCGATGGACGGATAAAGATGTGGTACATACATTCAATGAAATATTACTCATCCATAAAGAAGAATGCAACAATGCCATTTACAATACAATGACATCACTTATATATGGAATCTACAATACATACCACACAAATGAACATACCTGTGAAGCAGATTCACAGACACGAAGGACAGACTTATGCTTGCCAAGTGGGGGAGAGGAGGAGGAGGATGGATTGGGGAACTGAAATTAGGAGATGTTGTTTGCATAAAAACAAAGTCCTTCTGTATACCAGAGGAAACTATATTCAATATTCTATGATGAACCATAATAGGAAAGAATATGGAAAAGAATATATATATGTGTAACTGGGGGACAGGGAAGCCTGGTGGGCTATAGGCCATGGGGTCGCAAAGAGTCAGATATGACTTAGGGACTGAACAACAGCAATGTGGAACTGAACTGCTTTGCTGTACAGAGGAAATGAAGAGAACATTGTAAATCCACTATACTGCAATAAAATCCATTTCAAAGAGAAGACTGGCTGGCTGTGGTTGACCTTGGACGGCCAACAGCAGAGCAGCTGGGCTGGTGGCCCTGGCTCTCCGCCTCCAGCACCCTCACCACTCAGGCTCTCGTGCTGAGGCAGGGCACAGGGAGACCACCAGCAGGAGTGAAACACCACCTGCTCAAGCCCCTGTGGGCACCATGCCAATAAAATTCCACTGGCCAGAGCAAGTCACACGGCTGAGCCAGACCTGGGGCTGGGCCAGTGCAGACTTGGCCATGGGCCCGACTCCTCTCTCCCCAGAAGGAAAGAGCTGAGGTCTCGTTAAATGTCTACTTCACCCCGATCGGGAAACTCCTGCCTCTCCTCCACCCTTTTCACCTGGCTCCCTCCAACTCCCGTTCTGGAGGTTCCACAGGGGTCACTTTCTTAGGAAACCTCCATCGACTCCTCAGATGCCCGCCTCATGAGGCTCCCTCGGGGCACCGGGATCGCCATCATTGTCCATTATGACATGGACAGGACACAGCAAATTCAAGATGCTGACATGTATTTGGAAAAGCATGTGGCAGTGTTGGCCATCCACATCCATGGGTTCCATATCCAACGATTCAACTGACTGTGAATCAAGAGTATTTCTTTTGAAATCCACTAAGTCTCATTTCCCTTTTCATGACAGGGGACTGGAATGCAAAAATAGGAAGTCGAGAGATAGCTGGAGCTACAGGCAAATCTGGCCTTGGAGCACACAGTGAGGCAGGGCAAAGTCGAGCAGAGTTCCGCCAAGAGAATGCACTGGCCATAGCACACACTCTCTTCCAACCACACAAGAGAAGACTCGACACACGGACATCACCAGACGGTCAGCACTGAAGTCAGACTGATTATATTCTTTGCAGCCAAAGACGGAGAAGCTCTATACAGTCAGCAGAAACAAGACCGGGAGCTGACTGTGGCTCAGATCATGAACTCCTTATTGCCAAATTCAGGCTTAAACTGAAGAAAGTAGGGAAAACCACTAGGCCATTAAGGAATGACCTAAATCAAATCCCTTATGACTATACAGTGGTACGGACACATAGATTCGAGGGATTAGATATGACAGACAGAGTCCCTGAAGAGCTATGGACACAGGTTCATGGCATCATACAGGAGGCAGTGATCAAGACCATCCCCAAGAAAAAGAAATGCAGAAAGGCAAAATGGTTGTCTGAGGAGGCCTTACAAATATTTGAGAAAAGAGAAACAAAAGGCAAAGGAGAAAAGGAATAATATATCCATCTGAATGCAGAGTTCCAAAGACTAGCAAGGAGAGATAAGAAAGCCTTTGTCAGTGATCTATGCAAAGAAATAGAGGAAAACAACAAAATGGGAAAGATTAGAGAGCTCTTCAAGAAAACTGGAGATACCAAGGGAACATTTCATGCAAAGATGGGCTCAATAAAGGACAGAAGTGGTCTGGACCTAACAGAAGCAGAAGATATTAAGAAGTGGTGGCAAGAATACACAGAAAAACTATATAAAAAAGATCTTCATGACCCAGATAACCACGATGGTGTGATCACTCACCTAGAGCCAGACATCCTGGAATGTGAAGTCAAGTGGGCCTTAGGAAGCATTACTATGAACAAAGCTAGAAGAGGTGATGGAATTCCAGTTGAGCTATTTCAATCCTAAAAGATGATGCTGTTAAGGTGCTGCACTCAATTTGCCAGCAAACTTGGAAAACTCAGCAGTGGTCACAGGACTAGAAAAGATCAGTTTTCATTCCAGTCTCAAATAAAGGCAATGCCAAAGAATGCTCAAACTACCACAGAATTGCACTCATTTCACATGCTAGCAAAGTAATACTCAAAATTCTACAAGCCAGGCTTCAACAGTATGTGAACCAAGAACTTCCAGATGTTTAAGATGGATTTAGAAAAGGCAGAGGAGCCAGAGATCATTGTGCCAACATCCACTGGATCATCAAGAAAGCAACAGAATTCCAGAAAACCATCTACTTTTGCTTTATTGACTACACCAAAGCCTTTGACTGTGTGCATCACAACAAACTGGAAAATTCAAGAGGTGGGAACACCAGACCACTTGACCTGCCTCCTGAGAAACCTGTATGCAGGTCAGGAAGCAACAGTTAGAGCTGGACATGGAGGAACAGACTGGTTCCAAACTGAGAAGAGAGCCTATCAAGGCTGTATATTGTCACCCTGTTTATTTAACTTATATGCAGAGTACATCATGAGAAATGTAGATATGCAGATGACACCACCCTTATGGCAGAAAGTGAAGAGGAACTAAAGAGTCTCTTGATGAAAGTGAAAGAGGAGAGTAAAAAAGTTGGCTTAAGACTCAACTTTCAGAAAACAAAGATCATGACATCCGGTCCCATCACTGCACGGAAAATACATGGGAGAACAATGGAAACAGTGAGAGACTTTATTTTGGGGGGGCTCCAAAATACTGCAGATGGTGACTTCAGCCATGAAATTAAAAGGCGCTTGCTCCTTGGAAGGAAAGCTGTGACCAACCTAGACAACACCGTAAGAAGCAGAGACATTACTTTGCCCACAAAGGTCCATCTAGTCCAAGCTATGGTTTTTCCAGTAGGCATGTATGGATGTGAGAGTTGGACCATAAAGAAAGTTGAGCACCAAAGAATTGAGGCTTTTGAACTGTGCTGTTGGAGAAGACTCTTGAGAGTCTCTTGGACTGCAAGGAGATCAAACCAGCCAATCCAAAAGGAAATCAGTCCTGAATATTCATTGAAAGGGCGGATGCTGAAATTCCAATACTTTGGCCACCTGATGCAAAGAACTGACTCACTGGAAAAGACTCTGATGATGCTGGGAAAGATTGAGGGCAGGAGGAGAAGGGGATGACAGAGGATGAGATGGCTGGATGGCATCACCAACTTGATGGACATGAGTTTGCACAAGCTCCGGGAGGTAGTGATAGACAGGGAAGCCTGGCGTGCTGCAGTACATGGGGTCACAAAGAGTTGGACACAACTGAGCAACTGAAGTGACTAAGTTCTAAAAAGCAAAACTTGAACTTATCACACGCCAGCAAGTATTTTGATTCCATTGAGGAGGGCATGGCAACCCACTTCAATATTCTCGCCTGGAGAATCCCATGGACAGAGGAGCCTGGTAGGCTACAGTCCACAGGGTTGCCAAGAATCAGACTTGACTTAAGTGACTTAGCGTGCAGGCACAGCAAGCATTTATGTGGCATGCACACTATATCAGGTATTATAAGTAATCTAGAGATGGTTTCAAGTACACAGGATGTTATATGCAAATACTATAGCACTTTATATAACAGACCTGAGCATCTGCATATTTTGATGTTTTTGATTGTCCTGAAATTAACCTCCCATGAATACAGAGGAACCACTGTCTTGATTACTCAATGATTAAAGGACTACATTAAAGCTATACTGTTTTTTTGAGAGTTTTTTAACTTCTAGAATAGGTGACACAAAATTCAGTTTATTATAAAAACTGATATTCCTGATCAAGATACACACACACCACCGTGCTTTCTCCATATGCTGTCCCTTCCACCTGTCACCTTGCTACCCTGGCCAAACACAATCCTCCACCTCTTTCAAGGCTCCACCAGGCTTAGGTAGTAGCGATCTGATGAGTCCTGAGCAACTCCCTTGAATCTATCTAGGCTCTAATGACCCTGTTTTAGAATTGATGGTCTGAAGACAACAGAGTATTTACATCTGTTAATGAGAAGAGGCTATAAAGGAACCAAATCTGTCACCCCAAATTGTGTCTTTGTGACATAAAGATGAATGTAGGCTGATTATTTTTAAGAAACAGAAGACTTTAAAAATGTTTCTTGTTTTGTTCCCCCTAATTGCCTAGAAGAATTTAAATAGAAGCTCTATCCTTGGAATAAAGCTACCGCCAGAGATGTCTGGAGAGAATACGGGCAGGGTGTGCTGGGCAGATTTGGCCGGCCCTAGAGGTCACAACTCCCACTGCGTCCAATTGTCTCTGCTGGTCCAGACAGCAGAGACAGAAAACATTTATTTTCCAAACACTTGCTTTTCCATCTCCACATGCATTTCCCTCCTCCCCTTTGAAGTCCCCAAACCCCACTCTCAATATCCTCCTTTTGTCTTTTATTTTTTTTAACTGGGGTATAGTTGCTTTACAATGTTGTGCTAGCTTCTTCTGTACAATGAAGTGAATCAGCTTTATGCATACATATATCCCTTCTTCATCCCATCTCTCCAGGTCATCACAGAACTGAGCTGTGCCTCCCGGTGCGATAAAGCAGCTTCCCACTAGCTATCTGCTTTACCCATGGAAGTACATGCAGGTCAGTCCTAACCTCCCGATTCATCCCACCCCTCCCCTGCTGTGCCCCTGTCTACTCTCTACATCTGCATCTCTATTTCTGCCCCAGAAATAGGTTCACCTGCACCATTTTTCTAGATTTCACATCTATGCATTAATATCAGTATTTGCTTTTCTCTTTCTCTCTTACTTCACTCTGAATGACAGACTCTAGGCACATCTACATTTCTATAAATGACCTAACTTCCTTCTTTTTCACTGCTGAGTAATATTCCATTGTATATATGTACCACCTCTTCTTTATCCATTACATTCTCTTATGTCTTTAGCTGAAGATGGCATTTAGAGTAAGATTTGAGCCACTTGGGTGACTTAGTTTGCCTAGGGCTCTCCCATATACTCATCTTATTCAATTTTGTTTTATTTTCTCCTATTAAGCTGTTCCATGTCAATGTCATTCTTAGGCCAGCCAGAAGAATCTAGATGTGTAGAGGCAAATTCCTTCCTCCTCAACAAGGCTTCTAGGACACTGCCCTCAACTGTGCAGAGATGGGATGGAGACTTACACCAGTGTGCCCAGGGGGGACTGGAACAGTAAGGGTGAGCAGCAGGCAACAGCCTCACCTCTAACCCCACCTTTCAGTGCCAGTGAGCTTACCCAATCAGCCTTCTCCCAGGCTCTGGTTCCCAGTTTCCTTTCCATCACCACTGCCTCATTGAAAATTCTAGCTTGAGCCCTGAACTCTCAAGTATGGTCATTTCTATTCCTAGGTGACTGGCCTCTGCTTTCCATGTAGTTTCCTGAACTACAATTCAGACACTGCAGCAACTCTGGGGCCCCTACTCTGCGGTGTACCCACAGACTCAGGTTTTTGCATGGCAAACCCTGAATCCTCACCTCCAAAGGCCACTTTTCTTATAGGGCTTTCTTGTCTCTACTTATTCCCACTGAGGCTCCAGCATCCTGCTCAGTTGAGAACAAATTTTTCAGTTGCTCTTCTCTCTCCTTCCATTTCATTCTTTCTCTGTCTTCTCCATCTCTTCTATAACATATTCATTTCCTGTAATGTTTAATTCCCCAGATTTGTGTTTTCCATCTCCATCTTCTCTTAGGGAGTTTCAGCAACTGAAGAAACATGACTTTCCTGCTTACCTGCCAGCCTGAAGAAGAAAACTAGATGATGGAATCTCAGGAAAAAACAAAAGACTGACTCAGCAGCAAGTACACATCATTAGCAGGAAGCGCGTCGGTCCCAGGAGTGGTGATTAGGCATTTTTGGAAATCGTAAGAAGGGAAGCCTATAAACGGTACTGCAAAAACACTGAAAATCACTGACTGGCCACTTTTATGAAATCAATGACTTGCAAGCAGTTTGATTCATAACATAAAAGAGCCTTTAAAAAAAAATTAGCGGATCAACATGCCAGCAGCTCCTAGTCATCCTCCAAGGGGGCAGTGGGGGCCCAATCAGGAGACTGTCCATGGTGGACACTGGAGGCCCTCAGGGCTCTGTCCTCACATTACATGCTCTTCCTAGGAGATGATGGATTGCAGCCCACTGTGATGGATTGCATTTCTGCTTTAAGCCACTGACTCCTCACTTTAACCCAAACGATCTCTCTGAGCTCCAGACACACAGAGGCAGTAGCTCACGGTATGTTTCCCCCGGATGTCTTGCAGGCACTTTGTGCTGGTCAATTTTCATCTGTCACTACAAACATACTCTCCACTTTTCTTCACTCTGCTCTGAGCACCAGAAGATTGTCTCTGTGAACCTCATAAACTATTTCCCCGGCCTTCTGAATTCTAGGAGCTTTTAATCAGTCCCTGGCAGGTGGTCAGAGGAGGAGAGAGGGTGCAATCTCTCCTCCCTCAGTTTCCTCCCTTCCAGGCTATGCTGCAACAAGCCCACAACACCCACGCCCGTAAGGCTTGTTAGTTGACTCTTTCCCACTGGGAAAGCGAGTTCTGAAAACCACTGCTCCTCTCTGAGCTTCAGACCTTCAGACAGTGGCTATGACTTTCCATCGTCACTGAAGAGAGAGCACAACGCTGGCCACTGTTGATTTCCTTTACCTTCATCACAACTTCGTACAGAGACTCTGCTGAACTCTCTTCCATGATGCCTTCCAGGTGTGCGTCTGTGCTCTCATTCACTATCCCTGGACTAGGCATTCATCACCCCGCACATCCCTCATGCCTGCCGCCCCACCTGACTCTCCTGCAGCCCACCACCCACCCTCTAGGACCATCCAGGAGCCTGGCATCCTAGTGACTTCTCCTCATCTCACCCACTGCAGTTGGCCAACATCAACTCACAGGTCTGCCATTCCTTCCATCCCAGTCCAACCCAGTATCACCTCAGACCACGTTTCTGCGGCAACCTCCCAAATGACCTCCATGACCCTGATCAAGCCACTCCAGTCCATTCCACATCTAAGTTCAAATCTGTGGAAGTCTCCCATCGCTGCAAACCCTTCTGCACTCCCTATTGGCTTTGAGATCAAGTTGAAATTTGTAGTTAGGGTTAGGGTTAGGAGTTAGTCGGACTTAAGGACCTTCATTACTGGCTTCCAGTTACCTCCGCAGCCTCTTTCACTATTTGCTTCCGCCGCTCCTTTCTCCCTGAAACTGTATTATTGAATTCCAAAGGTCACCTCGTCTCTCACCTCTGGACTTTCTCATGTGTTGATTCTCTAAAAAGGATGATGTTCCTTTGTCCCTGCCCAGCCAACAGCTGCTCACAACCAGACTTTGTGCTAGCCAGGACAGGGACACGCCACTGTGCCCTGAGCACCTCATCCAGGGCCTGGGACCTACCACTCCAGTGCCACCCAACACACAAGCCACTTGCTGTACTGTTGAGCACTGAAATGCATTGAGTCTACATTGAAATGTGCTGTGAGTGTAAAATACATACTTCCTTTTCAAAGAACTAGCACAGTGAAGCATAAACTCAATATTTTTACATTTATTGCACATTCAAATATCTTAGCTAAGTATATTAAATTAACTAAAACTCTACTAAAATTAATTTCAATTCTGTTTTTAATTTTGTTTAATGGTACTCAGTTTCATATTGGAATTTATTGTGTGTGTGCGTTCAGTTGCTTAGTCATGTCTCACTTTGCAACTCCATGGACTGTAGACTGTCAGGATCCTCTGTCCACGGGATTTTCCAGGGAAGAATATTGATATGGGCTGCCAATTCCTATTCCAGGAGATCTTCCCGACTTAGATCAAACTGGTGTCTCCTGCATCTGCGCTGGCAGGTAGATTCTTTCCCACTGTGTCATTTGGGAAGCCCTAGAAAATTACAAATGATGCATGCAGCTCCCATGATGTTTCTACTGGAAAGGACTGTATGATGATTAGAGGCTGAATGAGTGAAGGAGAAACATCAAATAAACAAAGACGAGAAATCTCCAAAAAAAAAAAAAAAAATCTCCAGCTCCCAAATGTGCCTTTCCTTTCCTTTGAAGATTTCTCCAAATCCTCTATGTCTGGGTTTGGTGGCCTTTTGTGTGCTCTCACGCTCATGCAAGTCCTCCAGTTAAGACAGCCCCCATTATGACAGCTGTCACATGGACTCACACGGTGTTACTACTTTCATGAGGGCAGGCACTCCACCTGTCTCGCTCAGCTCTGGACCGCGGTGCCCGGCATGATGCGGACCTTGTGGCAGGCGCTCATCAAATGTCTGATGAGTGAGGGCACTAGGAAGGGAGCAGTCATGCGGCGAGAGGAGAGACCCGTGGCAACAAGGAGGTGGTGGTGGCATGGACTCTGGGCACGAGCTCCTTGGGGACAGACCCCCACACCCCTCAGGATGGGCCCTACAGGGAGCCCCGGGTCTGCATGAAGACACCCCAGGCAGGTGGGCCACTGCCTCACTCTTTGTCACCTCTACTTTAAGAAAGCATCTGGCACAGGCCTGGAGATCCGAGGCGCATCAACGAGGGCCATGATTCTGCCTGAGGGCACTTTGCTGGTCCCTCTTCTGTGCAGGGCTCTGAACCACAAGGGTCAGAGAACGTGGTGCCTGGCCCCGTCCTGATGAGCCCGAGTGGAGAATTGCTGCCGCTTTAGACACCTAGGCAGGCTGGACGTGGGCATGGGGGTGGGCAGTGGACCTGTTCCTCCTCACTCTCTTCATTTGCCACAACTGCATCCCCTCTGCTGAGGCCATTCAGAAGTAAGTGAGGGACTTCCCTGGTGGTCCAGTGGCTAACACTCTGTGCTCCCAATGAAGGGGGCCAGGGTTCAATCCTTGGTCAGGGAACTAGAGCATGCTTGCTGCAACTAAAGAGATGCATGTTGCAAAAAAAGATTGAAGATCCTGTGTGCTGCAATTAAGACCAGCTCAGAACAATAAAGAAATGTATTTTTGAAAAGGAGTAAAGGAGAAACAGCTCTGTCTGGACTTGAGAAGTGCTGACCTCTCTCGCCTGCCTCCTAAGTATCTGGACCTCCTCCTGTGTCCTTTAAACAAGTCACCTCCCTGTGTTTGCCCAGTTTCCCCCAGCATCTCACCTTCCATATTAACTGAGAGTTGACATTTGTCAAGATGACGGCCATCTGGAGTGTTAGCTTTCATCCTCACAGGATTTGGCTAGATGTCACCCTCCTTTGGGTAAAAGGGGAAATGAGCTCAAAACTCACGAGCACATGGTTTAGGGCTATATGGTAGGAAAGTGACATCATGGGACTCCAACTCTGGGGGCTCCGTGGCCACGCTCTTCCCATCTCTGCCTCTCTGGGGGTCCACTACCAGCAGAGATGGATCTGTTAGTCTTGCCCATACCAAGAGTCAAGGAAGCAACTGACAGAGAAGCAGCCATGGCTGACTTTCCCGCGTGCAGCCAACTTTTCACAAGCAGCTGAACTGAAGGCTAAAAAGGCTGCTCACGGGGCAAGATTCCACAACTCACAATGGAGCCCCAACTCTCCAGATGTTCTAAGCAGATTCACAATGGTCAACTATACATATCTATTCTTTTTCATATTCTACTCCATTATGTTTGATCACAGGCTATTGACTACAGTTCCTTGTGCTATAGAATAAGACCTTGTTGTTTACTCATCCTACATATACTAGTTTGAATTTGCTGATACTAAAGTCTCAGTTCATCCCCCCTCTACCTGCACCCCTTGGCAATAACTGAGTCATTCCACCGTACAGTAGAAATTAACACAGCACTATAAACTGGCTATGGGTTTCCCAGGTGGCTCAGTAGTGAAGAATAAGCCTGCAATCGCAAGAGATGCAGGTTGGATCCCTGGGTCAAGAAGATCCCCTGGAGAAGGAAATAGCAACTCACTTCAGTGTTCTCGCCTGGAGAATCCCATGGACAGAGGAGTCTAGTGGGCTACAGTCCATGGTGTCACAAGAGTTGGACATGATTTAGCAACTAAACATCAATGACAATAATGTATCAACTATAGTTCAATAACTTGTTTTTTTAAAAAATCAGATGGGAAAAACAAAATTTAAAAACTGCATAATGGCCAACCCAGTATCCACATCCTTGGGGCTTTCCACTCGGCTGAACTGTGGCTTTCACCAGAAACTCTGAACCACACACATTCAACCCTTTGAAAATTCCTGCTATGCCAACTTACCAGGTGGTCTTTTCACAATATGACTTTCTCTCTGGTGCCCTCCTCATGCCCTCCTGACTCTGGAACCTCAGTCTAACCCTACTTCCAGCTGGAAGTATCTTTCTTATTTCCACATCATCAAGTTCTCAAACTGGTTTGAGGTCCTTCTGTAAGAAGGAAAGAAATGTCTTGATTACAAAAGACCTTTCATGTAGCTTCTCTGCACAAAAGAGAACAGCAGGGTCTAGGGGAAGAGAGAAAGAGCCCTTCTGAGGCTGACGTACAAGGAAGGGAGGCTGCCATGCCCCTGAGTCTGTCTGGGACACGGTGACATCCTTCATAACTCACAACCCCCCCATCACATCTGCTTGCCTGTGGAGAGGTTTGCATTTCGGATGAAGTCAGGATAACTACGCCTCTCTTGTCGCTCCAAACATATTTCTCCCATAGCCTCCTCATCTATAAAGGAGAGAAAAGACATTGACATGTTCATTTTGTGGTGCTGATGTTAGGAAGAAGGGAAATTCTTGGTATAGTCTCCTGGTATGCCACCCAGCACGGGGAAAGACTCAATGCACACTAGTTAGATCACACACTCATGTGGTTCAAGACATCTCTTGAGATCATTTTGGGGGAATTCCCTGATGGTCCAAAGGCTAGGACTTGTCACTTTCACTGCTGGGGCTTGAGTTCAGCCCCTTGTCAGGGAACTAAGATCCCACAAGTTTCCAGGCACAGCCAATGGAAAAAAAAAAAAAAAACCCAAAACAAAAAAAGATATCCATTTCGCCAGGAACTTCTGAGAGAAGGCAAACCTGCTGGTATTGGCACCATCAAAATAATAAGAGGGCAAAATCAAAACAGAAAGGGAAAAAAGAGGTTTGAATTACTGTTTGTCATGAAAAATTCTTGACGCTAGATGGGCCATTCCATGTAAATCACATGCAAGTATTCTTCCTAAGAGAGGCCAAGATGGTTTCAGTTTGAGGTCAAAAGAGAAAGAGATTTATATCTTATTCTGCCCAAAGGTTTGAATTAAGTACTGAGAGGCAGTAAAGGAACTTTGGAGACATTCACAAGGGAGAATCAGAGAGGGAAAATACGGAGGAGGCGTTGGTGTTGGACAGGAGGAGGTACAAGTGTGTGCCTAGCTCACGGTGAGGACCAGCTAGAAGGAAGCGGAAGGGCATCTCTGTGCCGAATATACTTAGGTTATTTCACTGAGCAGTTTACACTTTTCAGGAGTGCCAGCGTGACGTTGGACTTTACAGGTGACTTAGTCTCCTTTAAGGAATCAGTTCCAGTACCGAAAAGTTAACAACAACAACAACACACAAATGCATGCATTGCATCTCAGTTAGACCCAAGTGTGTTTGCTAAAGTTCATCTGAAGACCAAAGTTGACAGAAGCGAGAAAAGATTTAATATTTATAAGAAAGATACATGACTATGTGGATAGAGATGGACCCGCCTACTGTCTCAGTTTTCTGAACCCCATGCATTTTGTGAGACCCTAAAAAGATGACAAAAACTCATTTGTACATCACAATAATTTTAAGAGGGGAAGGCCTTCTCAGAGCTTCCTGAGCCCTAACTAGGGACCTGGCACCATTCACCACTTGACATACATTTTCAGGTGATGCTTCCACAAAGGCTATGAAATGAACACGCCACGATGATTTCCATGATGGTAATGCAGACCCTGAGGCCCCCAGGGGATTAGGGCTTGGGAGATTAGGAAGAGCTGAGATTCACAGCAGGACCGACAGGAGGTAGGCAAGAGCTGGGATGAAAGAGGGAACAGGAAGTACATCAGTAGCGCAGCGGGGTACATGGGGTGAAATGAGAAGGGACAGAAACATCCTAACAGTTCGCAGAGACAGGAAGACAGGCAGAAATGAGCAGAGTGAAGGCAAGGAGGGGCACCATCCCCCCGGGGAGCAGGAAGGGCAGCCCTGACAGAGGACACCTATGGGCCTTTGCTTAGAGCTCACTGAAGGCACAAGGAGGGGCTTCCCTGGGGGAACAGTGGTGAAGACTCTGCACATTCCCTGCATGAGGAATGGCTTCAGTCCCTGGAGGGGGAACTAAGATCCCACATGACAAGGTCAAAAAAGAAAAAAAAAAAAAACAGTTAAATAAAATGAAAGCACAACTGCATGGGAATCGGATGTAAACGCTTTTCCTTCTAAAAGCTAAATAGCTTCAAACTGGTTAGAGGTAGTGGAAGGGAATATTGAAATTAAAATCTCTCAGAGGGAGAATAGATTTCTACCCAGAAGATGGGCAGAAATAGTCTCTTTTGTGTCCCCTGGAGAGAAAAGGTAGAGAGAACTCACAGGTGAGGGAGCCAAGAAGACTCTTAAGGACGGTCCTTCCAAGTGCCTGCTCAGTGGAGGCTGGAGCTCTAAATCACACCCCTATGGGATGGGTAGACTTGCCACCCACATCAAGAACCAATCACTTCTGGGACTCCTCTGGTGGCCCAGGGATTGGGATTCTGCGTGCCACTGCAGGGGCAAGGGTTCAATCCCTGGTCTGGGAGGATCCCGTATGTTTCAGAGCAATTAAGCCCATGCACCATGGCTACTGAGCCTGTGCTCCAGAGCCCTGCTGAAGCCCACGTGCCTCCAGCTAGAGATTAGCCCCTGCTCCCCACATTTAGAGAAAGACCACATGCAGCAAGGAAGTCCCAGCACAGCCAAAAATAGATAAATAAAACAAATGAAAAGAACAGCTGTTAAAAAAAAAAAAAAGAGGGACTGGCTACTTCTCACTGCACATTGGTGCCACTGCTTTGAAGAGTAACTTGGGAATATCCATCATGACATTAAGAATCAGCAATTTCAGCTGTTCATAAGAAAGAATGAAATCATGCCATTTGCAGCAATGAGGATGAAATTAGAGGTGATCATACTAAGTGAAGTAAGTCAGAAAGAGAAAGACTAACGTCATATGATTTCACTTACATGTGGAATCCAAAATATGACACAAAGGAGCCTATGAAACAGAAGCGGAATCACAGGCATAAGGACAGACTGACGGTTGCCAAGGGGTGGATGGACTGAGAGCAGGATGGATTGAGAGTCTCAGATTAGTAGACACAAACTATCATATATAGCACAGATAAACAACAAGGTCCCACTGTATAACACAGGGAACTCGATTCTATATCCTAGGATAAATCATAATGGAAAATAATACATTTCTAAAAAGAGAGTGAAGTAAGCCAGAAAGAAAAACACCAATACAGTATACTGACACATATATGGAATTTAGAAAGATAGTAATGATGACCCGCTATGTGAGATAACAGAAGAGACACAGAGG
>SJYF01000065.1:0-10444 GCA_006410515.1 Procapra przewalskii | reverse complement strand
GACCTGCCTCTTGAGAAATCTGTATGCAGGTCAGGAAGCAACAGTTAGAACTGGACATGGAACAACAGACTGGTTCCAAATAGGAAAAGGAGTACGTCAAGGCTGTATATTGCCCCTCTGCTTATTTAACTTATATGCAGAGTACATCATGAGAAACGCTGGGCTGGAAGAAGGACAAGTTGGAATCAAGATCGCTGGGAGAAATATCAGTAACCTCAGATATGCAGATGACAGCACCATTATGGCAGAAAGTGAAGAGGAACTAAAAAGCCTCTTGACGAAAGTCAAAGAGGAGAGTGAAAAGTTGGCTTAAAGCTCAACATTCAGAAAACAAAGATCATGGCATCTGGTCCCATCACGTCATGGGAAATAGATGGGGAAACAGTGGAAACAGTGTCAGACTCTATTTTGGGGGGCTCCAAAATCACTGCAGATGGTGACTGCAGCCATGAAATTAGAAGACGCTCACTCATTGGAAGAAAAGTTACGACCAACCTAGATAGTATATTCAAAAGCAGAGACATTACTTTGCCGACTAAGGTCCATCTATCAAGGCTATGGTTTTTCCAGTGGTCATGTATGGACGTGAGAGTTGGACTGTGAACAAGGCTGAGCACCGAAGAATTGATGCTTTTGAACTGTGGTGTTGGAGAAGACTCTTGAGAGTCCCTTGGACTGCAAGGAGATCCAACCAGTCCATTCTGAAGGAGATCAGCCCTGGGATTTCTTTGGAGAAAATGATGCTAAAGCTGAAACTCCAGTACTTTGAACACCTGATGCAAAGAGTTGACTCATTGGAAAAGACTCTGATGCTGGGAGGGATTGGGGGCAGGAGGAGAAGGGGACCACTGAGGATGAGATGGATGGATGGCATCATGGACTCGATGGATGTGAGTCTGAGTGAACTCCGGGAGATGGTAATGAACAGGGAGGCCTGGCGTGCTGTGATCATGGGGTCGCAAAGAGTCAGACACGACTGAGTGACTGAACTGAACTGAACTGATGGTGAAGGTGGCAACTGGGAGCTAGGAAACATGGTAGGTTCCCGGAAAATGCAGCAAGGCAAGAAGTTGGCTCCTGGAAAAGCACAGGGATGCAGAGAGTTCAGAGCAATGTGAAAATGCAGGGCCACTTGGTCACAGTGGTGCACAGCCTCAGGACATGGAAAGAAGATAAAATACTGGCTTTTAGGGCATGAGTGGATTGAAAGGTGACTTTTCATTCCATGACTGCTGCTGCTACTAAGTCGCTTCAGTCATGTCTGACTCTGTGCCACCCCATCGACGGCAGCCTTCCAGGCTCCCCCGTCCCTGGGATTCTCCAGGCAAGAACACTGAAGTTGGTTGCCATTTCCTTCTCCAATGCATGAAAGTGAAAAGTGAAAGTGAAGTCGCTCAGTCATGTCCAACTCCTGGCGACCCCATGGACTGCAGCCTACCAGGCTCCTCCGTCCACCATGACTAGGAATCCTCTAAACCAGGAGACTCTTTGGAAATCAAAATCTTCACTCCCCTCTGCCACAGTGATGTCACATTTCCCCATAGACACTGGCTCTCATGCTTATTGTTAATAACGAACCCAAAATGTGGACTGAGGTCTGCTGACTGTGCATCTGGCAGTCCTCACTTCCTCCACCTCATTTGCCCATGGTTATCCAGCCGTTTCCATGCATGGGAAACCACGAAGTCTGTAATGGGAAGAAATAGAGCATAGCCCTGCTCCCCCAAAATATGGTGCATGGCTAAGAAGAGCTAAGAAGGGGCTTCTCTGGCAGTGCAGGGGTTAAGACTTCACCTTCAGTGCAGGGGGTGTGGGGTTGATCCCCGGCTAAGATCCCACGTGCCTCACAGCCAAAACACCAGAACATAAACAACAGAAGGAATATTGCACTATGGACTTTTAAATGGTCCACATCAAAAAAAAAATCTTGAAAAGAAGAGCTAAGAAATGTTAGAGCATCAGATCCACCTAGAAGACTCATTCTGCCATCGTGCCATCCTGCTAAGTCACTTCAATCGTGTCTGACTGTTTTGCGACCCCATGGGCTGTAACCTGGAAGGCTCCTCTGCCCATGGTATTCCCCAGTCAAGAATACTGGAGTGGGTTGCCATGCCCTTCTCCAGGGGATCTTCCCGACCCAGGGATTGAACTCGCATCTCTTATATCTCCTGCACAGGCAAAAGGCTGATGCTGCTGGTCCAAGGTCCACACTTTGAGGATGACTGACTTATGAGAAACAGTTAACTATAGATGCCATGGGACCTCAGACTACAGGGATGGTCATTTATGGAGACTAAAATTGTACCACAAATAAGCTTTTGATAAGTTACCAAATTAGGTTGGGATTTCCCTGATGGTCTAGCAGCTAAGACTCCCCCCTCCCTCTGTAAGGGGCCTGGGTTCAATCCCTGGTCATGGAAGATCCCATATGCCACAACTGAAAAAAAGAAAGGAAAAAATCCCTTGCACCACAACTAAAAGTCTCACATGCTGCAACAAAGACCCAGTGCAGCCAAATAAATATTAAATTTTAAAAAAAGGGTTTAGGTGTTCTCTAAAAAATGCATGTGGCTAATGTACTTCTTGTAAAAGAAGAGTCAAGTTCTACGCAAGTTCCAAGATGGGTCACGTGCACGGCCCGATTCAGCCCTACTCAAGCATCAGAAGCCAGGGCCTGAGGATGCTGCGGGCTTCCCAGGTGGCACTAGTGGTAAAGAACCCACCTGCAAATGCAGGATATAAGGGACGTGGGTTCAGTCCCTGGATTGGGAGGATCCCCTGGAGTAGGACCTAGCAAGCCACTCCAGCATTCTTGCCTGGAGAATCCATAGACAGAGGAGCCTGGAGGGCTACAGACCATGGGGTCACAAAGAGCCAGACGTGACTGAAGCGGCTTAGCACGCGCACATGCATGAGGATGCTCTCTTTATAAGAGCAGATCCTGCAGCGCTCGATTCATAACACAAGCGGCTGGTCGCTGCGTGTGCAGATCAGGCTGGACCTCAGGAAACACCTCTCCTACTCAAGTTTTCCTGGGAAAAACCACATCATAAGCACAAGAGCTGCAGTTTCATAGCAGATATACATTTATAAATACTTTACCAACATGAGGGACAAATTGAGACACATATGAATAAGTGTGCTATAAATTGTAGCATCTACTTAAGTTATGATCATAATGCAATCCTTACAGGTTCCCAAGGATTGCTATCTTCTACCTAAGAATAAAGTGAAACTATGATCAGTAAGTGAAGTGAAATTGCTCACTTGTGTCAGACTCTTTGTGACCCCATGGACTATACAGTCCATGGAATTCTCTAGGCCAGAATACTGGAGTAGGTAGCCTTCCCCTTCTCTAGGGGATCTTCCCAACCGGAAGGGAAGTCCAAGTAACAGAGATACGATTGAAATTGGGATTTAGAATTTTGGTTCCAAATTCTGTGCTGTAGTAGACAGATGATGCACCAGAAATGTTACCTTTTGTACTTGCCCCATTCACGGTCACCAAGGAAGAGATCACCCTGGGGAAACTGTTTTATGTCAAGTCATTCTCTTCTTACTCTCTTATCTCTCTTCCCAATCCCAGCGGCACTTCACAGTGCAGTAGACAAGAGGTGAGGAACTGATCCAGAGGGTAATCAAACCACAAGTCTACTGGGCTTCGACTGTGGTCCCCAAACTTACATGTATATCGAAATCACCTGGAGGTCGTTAAAAGAGATGGTCGGGCCCTACCCCAGAGTCCCTTACTCAGAAGGGCTGAAGTAGGGCCTGAGGGCTGGCATCTCTAATGAGTGTCTAGATGCCACTGATTCTGCTGGTTGGGGGACCACATTTTAAGAACCTCTAAATTACACGATAGCAAGTCCCATTGGACTCCCTTTCTTTAAAACTTGAACCAGGACACTCTGAGTGCATGAGGGACTTAGCAATAGTGGAGGGAGATGAAAGGAAACACAGAGAAAGGATTAATGGCAAAGCCATGAGGAACTGTAGCAAACCAGTCTTATAAATGATGTCAAAAGAACATCTCTACTGGACTTCCCTGGTGGTTCAACGGTTGAGAACCCTGCCAATGCAGGGGATACAGGTTCGACCCCTGGTTGGGGAAGATTCCACATGTCACGGGGCAACTAAGCCCATGCACCACAGTTACTGAACTGAACCTTCATTCTAGAGCCCACGCTCCACAACAAGAGAAGCCACCGAAGTGAGAAGCCCATGCACCACAGCTAGAGAGTAGTCCCTGCAGCTAGAGAAAGCCCATGAGCAGCAAAAAAAAAAAAAAAAGAATCTAGCACAGCTGAAAAATATATCTCTATTCCGGTGAGTAAAAGCAATGAGGCAAAGAAACAGTTTTCAGAACAGAAAGAAAGAATGGGGCAGCTGACGGCAGAACAGACAGAAGCAACCACGCAAAACACACTTGTGCTGAGCAGGCTTCATGACAGGACAGAAAAGAACCCCCAAAACCTCCCTACAGGGCACCCAGCATCACCAAGGAGAAAACTCTGCTTTCTCTTCTTTTGGAGCCTAGGTTCTCTGCTTCTGGACACCATCTCAACCTTCCCTCCCATAGTAGACATGGAACCTTCAGTGTTTTTGTCCTATCAAAATACTCCATTGATCAAGAGGGAATATGGGGGCATTCTTAATAATCCACCCTGTGTCTAAGCCCCAAGCTAGTCCCTAAATTTGGAAATATGCTCTTCACTAACGTTATTCCGCAAAGCAAAGCGGCTGCAGTGTGACCCCGGACCACCAGGTTCCTCAGTTCAAGGCCGTTCCCTATCCTCAGGGGCCTTCAAGGTGAGGCTGATCTGCAGCATCACTCATCCTGCATTTCTGCTTGACCAATCCTTGGCACATGTTCATCCCCCCATCGTAGGTCTCCTCCAGAAAGAATTTCTAGCAAAAGCTCCAAGCCTTGTAGAAGGAAATGAAAAAATAACCAGTGACTCAAAAAATACACAATCTGGTTCCTAATACTTTAAATAACTGGTTTCATACTTTGGGGTCTTTACTTTCTTTAAAAAAAAATGATGACTGGAAGATTTATCTTTAAGGTGAAAAGTGTGTTTAAATCATAGATCTATATCCTATGCATTGGAAGTGACTCCCTGGAGTCTTGAGAAAGATGACAAGCCTGTACCCATCAAGTATGTCATGAATGGTTAATAATTGTCCCTGAATGAGAAGGGGAAGTGGCCATGTGAATGCTGGATCTCTGCCCTCCCTGATCCAAATGCTACAATGGGGATTCCACTTCTTGATTCCATGATTCTATGCTTTTATCCTTAATGTGACTGTACCAAGCATGTATTTACCTCTGAGATGTTACCTCTATTTCTGCTGAAAAACCATCTTTCTGGGTCCATTTCCCCTCAGCTCAACATCAACTGTAGTTCTCAACTTTAAAAGTACACAGCAAATCCACAATAATATAGTGTCTGCTAAACACTTCACAAAAAGTGGTATTAGTAACCTGAACCACATTCCTGCTTCCTTGGAAAAACCTGCATGGAGCAAATAAATTTAAAATCTCAGTAGGAGGGATTTTGTCCTGCTGACCACAGGTCTTAGATCCAGATTAAGCAGAGGTAAGAAGAGACCTTTGATGAAAACCACCTTGATTCTCCCGGTTTCTTCTCCTCTGGAGCCTCTTGAAGTATGGTGTCAAATTATCCCAATGCACTGTGGCCTTGTTTCTATTGAAACTATTATCAGCATAAAATTACACAGCAGAGAAAGTCATTAGGTCTAACCAGTCTTCCAAAGTGCATGAGAAAGACAGCACCATTTACCTCACGCTGCTGGTATCAACGGACCACCTCCAACCTGAGCTTCAGTTTCCTCATCTGTCACAAAGGGGTTACAACATATCACATCTCAGCTCCTTTCCAGTTGTGGCGTCATATGAAATCCATGACCTCTGCAAACAACCGCTACACGGAATTGGGAAGCAGAAGGTAGTCTTTAAAAAGGAACGGGTCTGTGTAGTTATAATTAACCATTCCAATTGTTCTCTACCACCAAGAATCGCATTTTCTAAAACCTCAGTTGATTAATACTGGCTCCTTCATTATGGAGAACAGAATGGAGGTTCCATAAAAAACTAAAACTAGAGCCGCCATATAACCCAGCAATCCCACTCATGGGCATTTGTCTGCATAAAATTCTAACTTGAAAAGATATATGTATCCCAATGTTCATATCCAGGACATGGAAACAAAAGACATGGAGACCTGAATGTCCCTCCACAGGGACTGGAGAAAGAAGATGTGGTATGCATAAATTTATTAGTTAATTTATATATATAGTGGAATATTACTCAGCCATAAAAAGAAGGAAATGATACCATCTGCAGCAACATGGCTGGACCTAGACATGATCACACTAAGTCAGTCAGAGAAAGACAAACATATGATATCACTTACATGTGGGGTCTAACAAAATGATACAAACAAACTTATTTGTACAACAGAAGAAGACTTGCAGACACAGAGAACAAACTCATGGTTACCAAAGGGGAAAGAAGGGCAGGGATAATCAGGAGTTTACTATTAACATATATATACCACTATATATAAAATAATCAAAAAGGACCCATTGATAGCACGGGGACTCAATATTCTATAATAACATAAATGAGGAGAAGAATTTGAAAAAGAAAGTTGTTGTTTCAGTTGTTAATTCACATCTGACTCTTTGCAACCCCATAGACTGCAGCATGCCAGGCCTCCCTGTCCTTCACTATCTCCTGGAGTTTGCTCAAACTCATATCCATTGAGTCAGTGAGGCTATCTAACCATCTGCCACCCCTTTCTCCTCTTGACTTTGATCTTTCCCAGCATCAAGGTCTTTTCCAATGAGCTGGCTTTTCACACTAGGTGGCCAAAATATTAGGATGTCAGTTTCAGTATCAGCCCTTCCAGTGAATATTCAGGGCTGATTTTCTTTAGGATTGACTGGTTTCATCTCCTTGTAGTCCAAGAGACTCTCAAGAGTCTTTTCCAGTGCCACAACTCAAAAGCATGAATTCTTCTTTATGGTCCAACACTCCTATCAGTACATGACTACTAGAAAAACCAAACCTTTGACTATATAGACCTTTGTCAGCAAAGTAATAGCTCTGATTTTTAATATGTTGTCTTAAAAAATTAGATACATGTATATGTATAATTAAAATCACTTTGTTGTATACCTGAAATAAACACAGCATTGCAAATCAACTATAATATAAAATAAAAAATTTTTTAATAAAATTTTAAAATGTATTGGTTGGCCAACTTCAACTCAGTTGGTATCCACCCCTGGTTCTCAACTTGGGGGTGAAGAACACCCAAGGGAAATTGGGGAAAATCTGGAGATATTGTGGGTGCCAAACTGGGTCAGTGAGGGCATGTCACTGGCATCTAGTAAGTGAAGCCCATGATGAGTTTTCACTCACATGATGCCACTCACAGGGCAGTGCCGCAGCAAAGGAGACAGGTCAACATCAATAGAACTGAAGTAAGGGAACTCTGCACCACTCCACAGCGTGGCAACAACATTCACAAAGACGCTAAGAGTGAGAACAAGCTCTTCAATCTAATACAAAAACATAAAAAACATGTTTCAATTGTTCCAGTGGACACAAATCAAGGTACTGTGTGGTTGATGTCATAGGCATCAGTCCAAATTAGCCACTACAACACAGCTACAATATTCTGGGTTTCCAATATCCTTAAATGATGACAAACCATTCATGCTTGGCAGAATCTGAGTCAATGAGCACTACTTGAAGCAAGCCATTTTCCTATAGTAACATGCTTCGTGTGTATGAATTTCAATTTCTCATAATTTTATTTTTAACTTTTTCCAGGAAAAGATGAAATACCCTCTTTAATTATCCCTAAATGTGATAAATGAAACAGTTTTCTATTTCCCAGCCTCATTCAGTTAAAATACTAGAATGGAAAAACTTGCCAACATGAACGTGCCTTCTCTTTTGGATGGTAACCAAAAGCACCTTCCTATAGCCAGTGCTCAGACTGCCAAAGCAGAAGCCAGCACAAAAACATATTTTTGCAGCTCTGCTAAATTTAATTTTTTCATGTTAACTCTCTTTAAAGGATTGGAAAGATTCCCACAGAACAGCCTTCAAGTCACTACCTGCTTTACTAATGGACCAAAGAGCAAAGGAATGGCAATGGAATATTACTCAGCCATAAAAAGGAATGAAATGGGGTCATTTGCAGAGGTGTGAATGAACTTAGAGACTGTCATCCAGAGTGAAATAAGTCAGAAAGAGAAAGACAAATATTTTATATTAACACATATATGTGGAATCTAGAAAAATGATATTTTTATGTTTTTTTTTAGTTGCTAAGTGGTGTCCAACTCTGCACTTCCATGGGCTGTAGCCCACCAGGCTCCTCTGCTCATGGGATTTCCCAGGCAAGGATACTGAAGTAGGGTTCCATTTCCTCCTCCAGGGGATCTTCCCGACCCAGGGATTGAACCCGTGTCTCCTACATTGGCGGGTGGATTCTTTACCGCTGCACCACCAGGGAAGCCCAGAAAAATGGTATAGATGACCTTATTTGCAAAGCAGAAATAGAGTCACAGACACAGAGAGCAAATGTGTGGATACCAAGGAGGGAGGAGGATGAGAGGAACTGGGAGACTGGGAGTGACATATATGCACTGTTGAGCCTACGTGTAAAACAGATAACGGATGAGAACCTACTGTCTAGCACAGGGAACTGTATTTAATGTTCTGTAGTGACCTGAATGGGAAGGGAATCCAAAAAAGGAGGATGGATACATACAGATAATTCAGTCTGCTGTGCAATAGAAACTAACACAGCATTGTAAAGCAACTATAGTCCAATAAAAATTAATTTTAAAATGCAAACAGGAAAATAATATTTTTTGCACTAAATCCTTGAGGTTGGAAGATGACTGTTAGAGTGTACAACCTAGCCTATCCTGACTAACCCACTCATCTAGGACATCACGTCCATCTCTCTAGGACAGGCCCATAAGCCTGAGTCCACATTGCCTCAGGAGGATGAGGATACCCGAGACCTTCAGTAATCTAGGGCTTCCCTGGTGGCTCAGCTGGTAAAGAATCCGCCTGCAATGTGGGAGACCTGGGTTTGATCCCTCGGTTGAGAAGATTGCTTGGAGAAGGGAACGGCTACCTACTCCAGTATTCTTGCCTGGAGAATTTCATGGACTGTACAGCCCATGGGGTCACAAAGAGTCGGACACAACCAAGAGACTTACTTTCCAGTAAACTAACTCTTAAACGCAACATGTAAATCCCAGATGCCACTCTTTCTACGCACCCTATGCCTCTCTGTTCTATATTAAACAGGGTCTGAGACCCTCCCAAAACAGGGTCTCCGATCAGCACAAACTTTAGTCCCAGTGACTAAGCATCTCAAAAAGTACATTTCTCTGCCAAGTGATGGAGAGTCTACCCTTGAGGGGCTGCT
This sequence comes from Procapra przewalskii, assembly GCA_006410515.1. Classification (NCBI taxonomy): domain Eukaryota; kingdom Metazoa; phylum Chordata; class Mammalia; order Artiodactyla; family Bovidae; genus Procapra; species Procapra przewalskii. The sequence goes on along the minus strand of SJYF01000065.1, from coordinate 959 downwards.
GCTCTCCACCTGGATTCATCCCAAAGTACAAACTTTCCTCGACACATCTTCCCTTTGTTTGAGAAAGATGCTAATACCAAGTATATCTGACCATGGTCAGGGACCATCTATACTTGATATTTTTGTGATACTTTACGTGCAGAGTTTTCTTATGCAGTTGGGGAATTTGAGGAATGATTCGACTTCATCTCTGACAACACCATTTTGTTGTTTCAAGTACTGTCTTGATGGCAGGCTTTCTGTGGTCCTCTGGAGCATCACAAAACCTTCACAGGAAAGCTGAGCCATTCATCCAAACTCCTCCATCTGAATCTCAATTATCCAAATAAATCACCTGACTCCCCTGTCAACTGCCTGAGTGAATATCAAGATGTCCATTTTCTTTTCTCAGTGGAAAGCTGATTTATGATTTCTCAAACTTTTGATGTCATTCCTCAAAAGTAAGCTTAAAATAGTGTGATAGTATGTACAATAATATGTTCTAAAAATAGTATGAGTACTGTGTGGATCACAATAAACTGTGGAGAACTGTTTAAGAGATGGGAATACCAGACCACCTGACCTGCCTCTTGAGAAACCTATATGCAGGTCAGGAACCAACAGTCAGAACTGGACATGGAACAACAGACTGGGTCCAACAGGAAAAGGAGGACGTCAAGGCTGTATATTGTCACCCTGCTTATTTAACTTCTATGCAGAGTACATCATGAAAAACGCTGGGCTGGAAGAAGCACAAGCTGGAATCAAGATCACTGGGACAAATATCAATAACCTAAGATATGCAGATGATACCACCCTTATGGCAGAAAGTGAAGAGGAAAAAGCCTCTTGATGAAAGTGAAAGAGAGTGAAAAAGTTAGCTTGAAGCTCAACATTCAGAAAACTAAGATCATGGCATCCGATCCCATCACTTCATGGGAAATAGATGGGGAAACAGTGGAAATAGTGTCAGACTTTAT
>SJYF01000064.1:648190-662272 GCA_006410515.1 Procapra przewalskii | reverse complement strand
TTGGAAATTCCTTGTCTAAAACTCACTTTTCTAAAATTATTATTCTCACTGTGATAGTAACTTTTCTTAAGTACCAAGTCTTCAAAAATCTCTCTAATATGATGCAATAACATGTGAAATATTTTATCCTTTTATTTTAAAGGAAAATATATACAATTTTATCTATGTTCTAAATATAATTTTATTAAATCAAACACATACACAAATAACCATTGTAGGGAATAAAGAAAAGTTAGGGTATGTACTTTGACAGAATGATGGGAATTTGTTTGATATATTATTTTGGTTTAAAATTTTTAAAGTTTCCTGTTATATCATTATATTTTCCTGTTATATTTTTATACACCTATTATAAAGAATAAAACATAATCCCTGGTGGCTCAGATGGTAAGGTGTCTGTCTACAGTGCAGGAGACCTGCGTTCGACCCCTGGGTCAGGAATATTCCCTGAAGAAGGAAATGGCAACCCACTCCAGTACTCTTGCCTAGAAAATCCCATGGACCGAAGAGCCAGGTGCAGGCTACTGTCCATGGGGTCACAAAGAGTTGGACATGACTGAGCAACTTCACTTCACTCAGTGGATCCAGTTCATTCTGATTTAATGCCTTCTGAGCTTCTGCTCTTTGGTTGTTCTTGCATCTCCAATGTTACTATAGCACTGAACTCTTGTACATTTTAGCTCACAAGAGATTACAGTCTTTGAATAAAAGATTAATGATAGCTGACTGAGTCAAGAAGCCAAAAAAAGAACAAGAATTAGACTATAGGAAACAATAAAGAAATGATAAAGAATAAACAGATTTTTCATTTACAAGTAACAGTAAATGAAATGCTAGTTTTTATTGCATCTAAAAATTTTAATTAGACACCCCAACTACTTGGCTAAAGTAATGCCACATATGCCTGTTAGTACATGATTAACTAGTATGATCTGATTCCCTTGAATTGGTTGTTAATAAATATGACTGGTTCTCTTCTACTTTTGTATTTATTTGCTAACTACTTACTCTTCATAACAAGAAATCTACTATTGCTACCATGAATTATCCGAAGAGTATACCCTGCTTCTATACATCAAGCAGTTGGATTTTATGTTGCTGTGACATTGGAATTAAAAATGGATCTATGGTACTGAAGCATTTATTTACAGGGCAGCAGTGGAGAAACAGACATAGAGAATAGACTTATGGACAAGGGGAGAAGAGAGGAGAGGGTGAGATGTATTGAAAGAGTATCATAGAAACTTACATTACCATATGTAAAATAGACGAAGGGAATTTGCTGTATGACTCTGGAAACTCAATCAAGGGCTCTGTATCAACCTAGAGGGGTGGGATGGCGAGGGAGATGGGAGGGAGTTTCAAAGGGGAAGGGATACATATATACCTATGGCTGATTCATGTTGAGGTTTGACAGAAAGTAGCAAAATTCTGTAAAGCAATTATCCTTCAATTAAAAAAGATAAATTGAAAATTAAAAAATGGATCCAACTCATTCTGAATTAATGCCTTCTGAGCTTCTGCTCTTTGGTTGTTCTTGCATCTCCAGTGTTACTATTGTACTGAACTCTTGTACATTTTGGCTCACAAGAGATTACAGTCCTTGAATAAAAGTTTAATGATAGCTGACTGAGTCAAGAAACCAAAAAATGAGCAAGGTAAACTCCAAAGAATTAGGCTATAGGAAACAATAAAGAAATGATCATAAATTAGTCAACAAGAAACAGATGAATGAATGTGGGATTGACACAGGGTATGAGGAACTACAGAAGAAAACTGTGATTAATATTTCTAAATATTTTCCTGCCACAATTATTCCTTTTACAAACAAGACAATTCCATGTATATGATGTAATATTTTACTTGAATTTACTATGCTAACTCCATTCACCAAAGATTTTCTTGCCATAGAAAATTATTTCCATCTCTATAACTGCTATTTTTTTAAGTTAGCAGAAATTTTAGAAAACCTGACACCATAAAACTTCTAGAAGAAAACAGAGGCAGTTCATTTTTTAATATTCATTTTAGAAAAAGAAAGTTCTTGGTATGTCTCCTCAGGCAAGGAAAACAAAAGCAAAAATAAACAAATGGGACTACATCACACACAAAAGAAACTTCTGCACAGCTAAGGAAACTATCAATAAAAGGCTGCCTACTGAATGGGAGAAGATATTCATAAACTATATGTCTGATAAGGGGTTAAAATCCAAAATATGCATAGAACGTATGCAACTCAACATCAAAAAAAACAAAAAACACATGATTTGTTTAAAAAATTGATAGAGGGACAGAACAGACTTTTTTTTTTCCAAAGAGACCATACCAATGCCAACAGACATATGAAAAGATGCTCAGCATCACTAATCATCAGGGAAATGCAAGTCAACGCCACACTGAGATATCACTTCACATCTGTCAGATTGGCTATTATCCCAAAGGCAACAAATAGCAATTATTGATGAAGTTGTGGAGAAAAGGGAACCATTTTACACTCTCAGAGGGAAGTGTTGATGGAAATCACTATGGAGATCCTCAAAATATTAAAAATAGAACTACTATAGGATCCAGCAATTCCACTGCAGCATATTTATCCAAAGAAAGCAAAAAAACTAATTAGAGCAGAAATATGCAGCCCATCTTCATTGTAGCATTACTCACAATAGCCAACATATGGAAGTATCCTAACTGTTCATCGACAGATAAATGGATAAAGAAGATGTTGTATAAATACACAATGGACTATCATCTAGCTATGAAAAAGAATAAAATAGTGCCATTTGTGACATAGATGGATCTAGAATGTAATATATGAAATAAGTCAGACAGAGAAAGACAAAGACTGTATGATATCACTTATGAGTACAATTTAAAAACAAAAGAAATAAGCAGGCACAACAAATCAGAAATAAAGTCACAGATACAGAGAATGAGCAGGTAGTTGCCAGAGGGCTAGAGAGTAGGGGAAGGAAAGAAAGAAGTGAGGGATACAAAGAAGAATATATTATTAGTTACAAAATAACTGAGCCACAGGTGTGAAAAGTTCAGTGTGGGAAATATAGTTAATAATTATACAGCATCTTTGTATGATGACAAATGGTAACTAGACTTATAGGGTCTTTTTGAAATGTACACAAATACTGAATCACTAGCTTGTGTACCAAGAATTAGCATAGTGTTGTAGGTCAATTATACTTCAAATACAAACAAACTCAAAGAAAATTAATCAGATTTGTGGTTACCAGAGGGAGGGGCTGGGAAAAGGGAATTGAATGAAGGTAGTCAAAGCATAAAAACTTCCAATTAAAAGATAAACAATACCAGGGATACAACGTTCAATATGATAAATATAATTAACACTGCTGTAGGTTATATATGAAAGTTAAGAGAGTAAATTTTAAGTGTTCTGAGAGGAAACATTTTTTTCTATTTCCTTAATTTTGTATATTTATAGGATAATAGTTATTCACTAATCTTGTGGTAATCCTTTCTTGATGTATGTATATCAAAACATTATGCTGCACTTCTAAATCTTCAGTGGTATATACCTATTATATCTCAGTAAAAATGGAAGAAAAAATAGAAAACACTACTTAACATTATTAGAAAACATTAACTAATAGCATGGCTTAATAAAAACATATAATATATTTAAATTTATTCAATTTAACACAGTGATCTTTCTGTCAGTTAAAAAAGTTATGATAACTACTGAAAGAAAAAGAAAAATAAGTAAAGTCAACTCTCTGTTCTCAAGAAATTTATAATCTAGTAAGGCAGGAAAGAAGAACACTTAAAATAAATATACTATAATAATTATATTTAAGATTGCCATGATTACAAGAGCATAAAATATCACCATTTATAGAGAAGAATATTATTTTTGCTTGAATAATTATGAATGGATTTATAATTTGAGGTGGTTTATGCAGTTTAAAAAGTAAGTATTATATATCAATACAAAGAATTCTTCTTAATGAAGAAGAAACAAGAGATTTATCTAAAATTAGCGGGCATTCAAAGAGCACACTGATGATAATATACATAATTGGTCTTGATCAAAAATGGAAAACAAGATACACTATTTAGGATAAGTATGAAAATATGCCATTGACATAAACAAGTATTTTGTGGAAAGAAAAATCCTAAGTTAATGGGTGATTATTAATTTACCAAGAAGATATGATTTTTACAGGTGATGGCTTTATATAAGTTAGTCTAAATATAAGATTCCTATTATACTAGTGAACTAGAGCTGCTATTGAGGCTTCCCTTATGGCTCCCTGGTAAAGAATCCGCTTGCATTGCTGGAGACCTGGGTTTGATTCCTGGGTTGGGAAGATCCCTGGAGAAGGAAAAGGTAATACACTCCAGTATTCTGACCTGGAGGATTCCATGGACTGTATAATCCATGGGGTTGCAGAGTCAGACAAGATTGATCAACTTTCACTTTCAGAGCTGCCATAAAAAACAGCACATGCCGGATAGCTAAAACAACTAGCATTTATTTTCACAAAAATCTTGAGGCTGGATGTCCAAGATCAGGGTATGGGCAGGTTGGGTTTCTCTAGAGATCTTTCTCCTTGGCTAGCATATGGCTGCATTCTTGCTTTATCCTCACATGGCCTTTTCTCTGTGCATATGAAATATTCTCCAAGTGTCTCTACCTCTTACAATGATATTCAATGATACCAGTCCTGTGGTATTAGGATTAGGGATCTGCCCTGAAGGACTTCCTTGGTGGCTCAGATGGGAAAGCGTCTGCCTACAATGTGGGAGACCTAGGTTCAATCCCTGGGTCGGGAAAATCTGGAGAATGAAATGGTAACCCACTTCAGTATTCTTGCCTGGAAAATCCCATGGATGGAGAAGCCTGGTAGGCTACAGTCCATGGAGTCTCAAAGAGTCGGACACAACTGAGCAACTTCACTTCACTGAAGGCCTCATTCAAATTTAACCTGCTTAAAGGCCCCGTCTTCAAATATAGTAACACTGAGGATACTGGCTTCAGCCTGTGAATTTTGTGGGAATGCAATCAGTCCACAACATCTGTTTGACAGATTTTTTGAAAACAGAGTAGTTAGTGATATGTACAAATGTAGACAGAAGTAAATGGAATGGCTGAAACCCAGATTTGGCAGCAGAGTGAAAATCAGAAAAGAGGAGAGACCATGCAGTCTCAAATAATGCCCAGGTTTTTGCTTGCTATGTGGACACAAAGACTAGCTCACTTGAGACCAACTATATATTCTTTCATGGAAGTTTCCTGTCCAATTATTAGTTTGAGTAACTTGGTAGATGCAGTACATCTGCCTGGTGAAGGTATTTCACAAGCTTCCACATAATGTCCTTAGGAAAAAGAAGTCACTTTGTTGGAAGGCAGGGCATTTGGGCAGAATTGTCAATGGTTGATTTCGTTGAAAAAAAATCTTTAATTACTGAAAAACCTGTCAAGAGAGAAGATAGACTCTGGTAGTATGCAACAGCGATTTTTGCCCCTGCTCTGTTTCATACTTTTATCAATGACTTGGATGATTAAAATTGCAGACAACCCAAAACTAGAAGTGATAGCTATTATGTTGGATGACAGACATCAGATGCAAATAAAACAAAGGATATCAGATGTCCTAGGAGAGTTACATCTGAAAATCAACACAATGTATCAAAGCAGATTTATGCAAAGTCACCTCAAAGAGAGAGAATGTCCTAAGCTTCATGAAAACCTACTTGTAATTTGGCTGAATATATTATCTTGTGTCTAAAAAGAATTTGTCAATCAAAAATATTAAATATATATCATGAGATTGTAAGAAAAATTTTAGTCCCAGAGGCAAACATTGGTGGTTGTCATTCTTACCCTGGTCAGAGGAAAAGAATCTTAGTCAATGGGTTTTGAATATTCATGTTCCATCAGCAAGGTGGTAATTATTAATATTTTGGATGAACATATTAATTGTTGTTATCTTGATACCAATAAATATCTGATTCATCTAACTGTGTTTATCCTTATAAAATGCTCTTAAAACAACTTTCTGATTCTGCTGTTTTCCATCATGGGTGTGCTTAGGGGGAGAAGATAATCTGCTAATACTAAGTCCTTGATCCCTTCAATCCCTTCTTTTAATTTAAGAGTTATAATTTTATTTTGAATAGGTAAATTGAAGCACACAGGCTGCAATGGAGCTCGCAGAATTGTGGCTGAGAGGAGCTATCCCATGTCTGAGGTCAGGAGCTGCAGCCGAGAGGAGCAACCACATGTCCAAGGACAGGTGGCTGCGCAGGTGCAGGAGGGCCAAGAGGAGCTACTCCATGTTCAAGCTCAGGTGGGGTGGCTGTGAGGAGATACCCCTCATCCAACATAAGGAGCAGCAGCTGCGCTTTTCTGGAACAGCCGTCAAGAGTTACTCACATCCAAGGTAAGAGAAACCCAAGTAAGATGGTAGGTGTTGCAAGAGGGCATCAGAGGGCAGACACACTGAAATCAGAATCACAGAAAACTAGTCAGTCTAACCACACAGACCACAGCCTTGTCTAACTCAATGAAACTAAGCCATGCCGTGTGGGGCCACACAAGATGGATGAGTCATGGTGGAAAGGTCAGAGAGAATGTGGTCCACAGGAGAAGAGAATGGCAAACCACTTCAGTATTCTTGCCTTGAGAACCCTCTGAACAGTATGAAAAGGCAAAATGATAGGATACTGAAAGAGGAACGCCCCAGGTCAGTAGGTGCCCAATATGCTACTGGATATCAGTGGAGAAATAACTCCAGAAAGAATGAAGTGATGGAGCCAAAGCAAAAACAATACCCAGCTGTGGATATGACTGGTGATAGAAGCAATGTCTGATGCTATAAAAAGCAATATTGCATAGGAACCTGGAATGCAGGTCCATGAATCAAGGCAAATTGGAAGTGGTCAAACAGGAGAAGGCAAGAATGAATGTCAACAATCTAGGAATCAGCGAACTAAAATGGACTGGAATGGGTGAATTTACTTCAGATGACCATTATATCTACTGCAGGCAGGAATTCCTTAGAAGAATTGGAGTACTGATCATGGTCAACAAAAAAGTACAAAATGCAATACCTGGATGCAATCTCAAAAATGACAGAATGAACTTTGTTCAAGTTCAAGGCAAACCATTCAATATCATGGTAATCCAATTCTATGCCCCGACCAGTAATGCTGAAGAAGCTGAAGTTGAACAGTTCTATGAAGACTTACAAGACCTTTTAGAACTAACATCCAAAAAAGATGTCCTTTTCATTATAGGTGACTGGGAATGCAAAAGTAGGAAGTCAAGAAACACCTGGAGTAACAGGCAAATTTGGCCTTGGAATACGGAATGAAGCAGGGTAAAGGCTAATAGAAATTGCCAAGAGAACGCACTGGTCATAGCAAACACCATCTTCCAACAACACGAGAGAAGAAACTACACATGGACATCACCAGATGTTCAACAACAAAATCAGATTGATTATATTCTATGCAGCCAAAGAGGAGAAGCTCTATACAGTCAACTAAAACAAGACCAGGAGCTGACTGTGGCTCAGATCATAAACTCCCTATTGCCAAATTCAGAATGAAATTGAAGAAAGTAGGGAAAACCACTAGACGATTCAGGTATGACCTAAATCAATTCCCTTATGATTATATAGTGGAAGTGAGAAATAGATTTAAGGGACTGGATCTGATAGAGTGCCTGATGAACTGTGGATGGAGGATCGTGCCATTGTACAGGAGCCAGAAATCAAGAAAATCCCCATGGAAAAGAAATGCAAAAAAGCAAAATGGCTGTCTGGGGAAGCCTTACAAATAGCTGTGAGAAAAAGAGAAGTGAAAAGCAAAGGAGAGAAGGAAACATATACGCATCTGAATGCAGAGTTCCAAATAATAGCAAGGAGAGAGAAGAAAGCCTTTCTTAGCGATCAATGTAAAGAAATAGAGGAAAACAACAGAATGGGTAAGACTAGAGATCTCTTCAACAAATTTGGAGATATCAAGGGAATATTTCATGCAAAGATGGGCTCGATAAAGGACAGAAATGGTATGGACCTAACAGAATCAGAAGATATTAAGAAGAGGTGGCAAGAATACACTGAAGAAGTGTACAAAAAAATATTCATGATCCAGATAATCATGATGGTGTGATCACTCACCTAGAGCCAGACATCCTGGAATGTGAAGTCAAGTGGGCCTTCGAAAACATCACTATGAACAAAACTAATGGAGGTTATGGAATTCTAGTTGAGGTATTTCAAATCCTGAAAGATGATGCTGTGAAAGTGCTGCACTCAATATGCCAGCAAATTTGGAAAACTCACCAGTGGCCACAGGACTGGAAAAGGTCAGGTTTCATTCCAATCCCAAAGAAAGGCAATGCCAAAAATGCTCAAACTACCGCACAATTGCACTCATCTCACATGCTAGTAAAGTAACGCTCAAAATTCTCCAAGCCAGGTTTCAGCAATATGTGAACCATGAACTCCCTGATGTTCAAGCTGGTTTTAGGAAAGGCAGAGGAACCAGAGATCAAATTGCCAACATCCACTGGGTCATGGAAAAAGCAAGAGTTCCAGAAAAACATCTATTTCTGCGTTATTGACTATGCCAAAGCCTTTGATTGTGTGGATCACAATAAACCATGGAAAATTCTGAAAGAGATGGGAATACAAGACCACCTGACCTGCCCCTTGAGAAACCTGCATGCAAGTCAGGAAGCAAAGGTTAGATTGGACATGGAACAACAGACTGGTTCCAAATAGGAAAAGGAGTACATCAAGGTTCTATATCATCACCCTGCTTATTTAACTTATATGCAGATACGTTTCTCATCACGAGAAACGCTGGGCTAGAATCAAGAATGCCAGGAGAAATGTCAATAACCTCAGATATGCAGGTGACACCGCCCTATTAGCAGAAAGTGGAGAGGAACTGAAAATCCTCTTGATGAAAGTGAAAGTGGAGAGTGAAATAGTTAACTTAAGCTCAACATTCAGAAAACTAAGACCATGGCATCTGGCCCCATCACTTTATGAGAAATAAATGGGGAAACAGTGGAAACAGTGTCAGACTTTATTTTGGGGGGCTCCAAAATCACTGCAGATGGTGACGGAAGCCATGAAATTAAAAGATGCTTACTCCTTGGAAGAAAAGTTATGACCAACATAGACAGCATATTGAAAAGCACAAACTTGATTTTGCCAACAAACTCCATCTAGTCAAGGCTATGGTTTTTCCAGTAGTCATGTATGGATGTGAAAGTTAGACTATAAAGAATCTGACTGCTGAAGAATTGATGCTTTTTTAACTGTGGTGCTGAAGACTCTTGAGAGTCCCTTGGACTGCACTGAGATATAACCAGTCCATTCTAAAGGAGATCAGCCCTGGGTGTTCTTTGGAAGGAATGATGCTAAAGCTGAAATTCCAGTACTTTGGCCACCTCATGTGAAGAGTTGTCTCATTGGAAAAGACTCTGATGCTGGGAGGGATTGGGGGCAGGAAAAGAAGAGGATGACAGAGAATGAGATGGCTGGATGGCATCACCGAGTCAATGGACATGAGTTTGAGTGAACTCCGGGTGATGGTGATGAACAGGGAGGTCTGGTGTGTTCCATTCATGGGGTAACAAAGAGTCAGACATGACTGAGTGACTGAACTGAACTGAAACAGTTGTTCTGGCTTTATAGATGAGTTTTAAGAGCTTGATTAAATTATGTCATAAGTGAATGATAAATCAATTCTGAATGTAATTATACAGTTTTCTAACCCTACAAATATGAAAGTCAGATCTTGAACCACAATAAATCCATGAACATTCAAGTAGGATAATGCAAGGACTGTTGAGGGACAACCCCTGGCAATCCCGGGGGACAAGCACTAAGCACAACATTGTTTTTTACTCCTCAAGGTCCATGTTTATTTTAGTTTTATTTCTAGCATATATTCAAATCAACAATATATTCAATAGTGATAGTAATCCTCACCAACAAACAAGGAAAAAGTTTAGATTTTCTGACTCTAAGATAAAATAGTCACACACAATATGAAAGGAAAGAAATACTATTGCACTTTTAATAACCTTAACCAATCAATGTATACAGATAAATTAATATATTAGACTTTATGCTTTTAAAACCAGTATGGTAATAACAGCCTCTTTTAAAATGTTTTAAGAAATATATTACTCAAAATCCTGTTAAGAGAGAAGCAGCTAGTTTGATAAATCTAACATACAGAATTAAAATGTAGTTATAAAACATCGAAAAGTGAAAGTCACTCAGCTGTGTCCGACTCCTTGAGACCCCATGGACTGTCCATGGAATTCTCCGGGCCAGAATACTGGAGTGGGTAGCCTTTCCCTCCTCCAGGGGATCTTCCCAACCCAAGGATCAAACCCAGGTCTCCTGCACTGCTGGCGGATTCTCTATCAACTGAGTTACCAGGGAAATGTCTATGCAAAATGTTAAGAAATAAAACAACATACGCCTGTATATCCATCAACTAGCTTAACATTATCAGTCCTATTGAATTTTCCTCCCAATCTACTTCCTTGATTCTCTTCAGAAAAGCTTCTTTTATCCTGCCTTTTGTGTGTATTATTCTGGTTCATTTTCTGCAACTTTGTGAGTTACAAGGATACTGTGATATTACTTTGTATGTTTTAAATCTTTAGAGAAGTTGAACTTATATGTCCTCTGCAACTTACTTTTTTCAAGAAAAATTATTTGTAAAGTTTACCAATATTAAGATGTTGTGCAACTTCATTCATATTTGCTTCTGTGCAGTGTCCCATTATGTGAATACACATGTATGTGAATTATTATTCCCTGTCAATAGATATAGAGACTGTTCCTCCCACTTTTTTTTCTATTTTAAGTGATGCTATGAATACTTCCATACACGTATCCTCTGTACTTTTGATTTTATCTAGTATACACACCAGGAACAGAATAATGGGTACATAGATTATATATATATAAATAGTACATAGATTTAAAATATTTTACCAGCATTTTTTTTAAATTTGTACATCACCGGTAATTAATTGTCCAGTAATCTCCTAACTTATCTTTATACTTGGTACCCTGACCACAGATGAATATGAATACTGCTCCACCTTCTCACCAACCTTGATACTGTGCTTTTGGTCATTATGATAGGCATGAAAATATAGCTGAATTTTCAATTCTGATTGCTCATGAGGTTGAATTTCTTCTATAAACCTTTGATGTGTCACTTTCTCTGTATTACTGCTTATAACTTTTGTCCCTTCCAACTGATTTATTTTTCTTAGTCTCATGATGTAGTTACTTATGTTTATTATATATTAAACTTTTGCCATTTTAACATGTTATCAGGATTCAATTTTTTAAAACATTTTTTTATTGTTAAATTGACTTAGATTTACAGAAAAGTTTCAAAGGTGAAACAGAGTTCCCAGTTCAGTTCACTCACTCAGTTGTGTCAGATTTTGCAACCCCATGGACTGCAGAATGTCAGGCTTCCTTGTCTATCACTAACTCCTGGAGCCTACTCAAACTCATGTCCATCAAGTTGGTGATGCCATCCAACCATCTCATCCTCTGTAGTCCTTTTCTTCTCCTGCCTTCAATCTTTCCCAGAATCAGGGTCTTTTCCAGTGAGTCAGTTCTTTGCATCAGGTGGCCACAGTATTGGGATTTCAGCTTCAGCATCAGTCCTTCCAATGAATATTCAGGACTGATTTACTTTAGGATGGACTGGTTGGATCCCTTTTCAGTCCAAGGGACACTGAAGAGTCTTCTCCAACAGCACAGTTCAAAAGCATTAATTTTTTTGGTGCTCACCTTTCTTTACAGTCCAGCTCTCACCTCCATACATGACTACTGGGAAAATCATAGCTTTGACTAGATGGGCCTTTGTTGGTAAAGTAACGTTTCTGCTTTTTAATATGCTGTTTAGGTTGGTCATAGCTTTTCTTCCAAGGAGCAAGTGTCTTAATTTCATGGCTGCAGTCACCATCTACAGTGATTTTGGAGCCCCCCAGAAAATAAAGGCTGTCACTGTTTCTATTGTTTCCCCTTCTATTTGCCATGAATTGATGGGACCTAATGACATGATCTTTGTTTTCCGAATGTTGAGCTTTAAGCCAACTTTTTCACTCTTCTCTTTCACTTCCATCTAGAGGCTCTTTAGTTCTTCTTCACTTTCTGCAATAAGGGTGGTGTTTCTGCATATCTGAAGTTATTGATATTTCTCCTGGCAATCTTGATTCCAGCCTGTGGTACCTCCAGCCCAGCATTTCTCATGATGTACTCTGCATATAAGTTAAATAAGCAAGGGGACAATATAGAGCCTTGACGTACTCCTTTTCCTATTTAGAACCAGTCTGTTGTTCCATGTCCAGTTCTAACTATTGCTTTCTGACCTGCGTAGAGATTTCTCAAGAGACAGGTCAGGTGGTCTGGTATTCTCATCTCATTCAGAATTTTCCACAATTTCTTGTGATTCACACAGTCAAAGGCTTTGGCATAGTTAATGAAGCAGAAATAGATGTTTTCCTGGAACTCTCTTGTTTTTTCCATTATCCAGCGGATGTTTGCAATTTGATCTCTGGTTCCTCTGCCTTTTCTAAAATCAGCATGAACATCTGGAAATTCACCATTCATGTATTGCTGAAGCCTGGCTGGGAGAATTTTGAGCATTACTTTACTAGCGTGTGAGATGAGTGCAATTGTGCGGTAGTTTGAGCATTCTTTGGCATTGCCTTTCTTTGGGATTGGAATGAAAACTGACCTTTTCCAGTCCTGTGGCCACTGGTGAGTTTTCCAAATTTGCTGGCATATTGAGTGCAGCACTTTCTCAGCATCTTCTTTCAGGATTTGAAATACCTCAACTGGAATTCTATCACCTCCACTAGCTTTGTTCACAGTGATGCATCCTAAAGCCCACTTGACTTCACATTCCAGGATGTCTGGCTCTCGATGAGTGATCACACCATCGTGATTATGTAGGACTTGAAGAACTTTTTTGTACATTTCCTCTGTGTATTCTTGCCACCTCTTCTTAATATCTTCTGCTTCTGTTAGGTCCATACTATTTCTGTCCTTTATTGGGCTCATCTTTGCATGAAATGTTCCCTTGGTATCTCTAATTTTCTTGAAGAGATCTCTAGTCTTTCCCATTCTGTTCTTTTCCTCTATTTCTTTGCATTGAACGCTGAGGAAGGCTTTCTTATCTCTCCTTGCTGTTCTTTGGAACTCTGCATTCAAATAGGTGCATCTTTCCTTTTCTCCTTTGCTTTTTGCTTCTCCTCTTTTCACAGCTATTTGTAAGGCCTCCTCAGACAGCCATTTTGCTTTTTTGCATTTCTTTTTCTTAGGGATGGTCTTGATTCTGTCTCCTGTACAGTGTCATGAACCTCCATCCATAGTTCATCAGCCACTCTGTATCAGATCTAGTCCCTTAAATCTTTTTCTCATTTCCACCTTATAGTCATAAGGGATTTTATTTATGATTATTCAGCTAAAAAAAGAACAAAATGTGCCTTTGCAGAGACGTGGATGGACCTAGAGACTGTCATACAGAGTGAAGTCAGAAAAACTAATATATTAACACATGTATGTTTAGCAAAATATTATAGATAATCCTATTTGCAAAGCTGAAGTGGAGACCAACATAGAGAATAAATATATGGGTATCAAGGGGAAAGAAAAGAGGTGGGATGAACTGGGAGATTGGGATTGACATACATTCACTATTGATGCTAAGTATAAAATAAATAACTAATGAGAATCTATGTGTAGAACAGAGAACTCAATATTCTGCGGTGACCTCAATATGAAGGAAATCCACGACAGGGGGGATATATGTAACCAATATAGCCAATTCCCTTTGTTGTACATCAGAAACTAAGACAACGTCGCAAAGCAACTAAAGTCCAATAAAAATAAAAAGTAAAGCTCATCAGGTTCCTGGCTCTAAAAAACAGTAATAATAAAGGCTCTATTTTTTACCATCTTTGCTGACATAGGTAAATTTTCAGCTTTTCAGTTTAGACAATGCAAATTTATTTGTGTATACTCCAATTAACTCACAATG
>SJYF01000064.1:387184-400315 GCA_006410515.1 Procapra przewalskii | reverse complement strand
AAAAACTGTAATTCTGAGAAGTCTTTGTTTCAGGATGCTCAAATGTTTTAAGTGACATAAATTTTTTCTTAAGCTGAAAATAAAACTAAATGTATACTAAATTCCTATCAATGTTACAGTAATTGTCCTTTAACTAATGGATATGGTTTTAAATCCCAGTTCTACAAGTATCTAAGTCTTTATTCTTTGGCAAGTTATTTTTCTTCTCTGTCCCTCAATGTTCTCAATGATAAAACAGAAGTAATATTTTCTACACCAGTGAGTTAACATAAAGATTAAACTAAATAATATAGGTAAATTTTGTGATAGATTTTGATGCATAATGACTATTTCAGATATGCAGATGACACCACCCTTATAAGAAGATCTAAAGAGACTCTTAAAAGTGAAAAAGTTGGCAAAAACTCAACATTCAGAAAACAAAGATCATGGCATCTGGTCCCTTTCACTTCATGACAAACTGATGGGGAAACAGTGGAAACAGTGACAGATTTCATTTGAGGGGGAGCTCCAAAATCACTGCAGATGGTGATTGCAGCCATGAAATAAAAAGACGCTTTCTCCTTGGAAGAAAACTTATGACCAACCTAAACAGCATATTGAAAAGCAGAGACATTACTTTGCAAACAAAGGTCCATCTAGTGAAAGCTATGGTTTTTCCAGTAGTCATGTATGGATGTGAGAGTTGGACTATAAAGAGAGCTGAACACTGAAGAATTGGTGCTTTTGAACTGTGGCATTGGAGAAGACTCTTGAGAGTCCCTTGAACTGCAAGGAGATCAAACCAGTCAACCCTAAAGGAAATAAGTCCTGAATATTCGTTGGAAGGACTGATGCTAAAAATGAAACTCCAATACTTTGGCCACCTGATGTGAAGAGCTGACTCATTTGAAAAGACTCTGATACTGGGAAAGATTGAAGGTGGGAGGAGAAGGGGATGATAGAGGATGAGATGGTTGGATGGCATCACCAACTCAATGGACATGAGTCTCAGTAAACTCTGGGAGTTGGTGAGGGACAGGGAGGCCTGGCGTGCTGGAATCCATGGGATCACAAGGATTCGGACACAACTAAGCGACTGAATGAACAGTATTTTAAAAATATATTCACTGTAATACCAAAAAATAAATGCTAAACTAGATAATCTTAAGAAAGCAACACATAATTAGACATATAACATATGGCTTAAAATTTGTACACATATTGTAGTTGCTGTTCATTTTCTCAATTGTGTCTGACTCTTTGTGACCCTATGGACTGCAGCATGCCAGGCCTTTCTGTCCTTCACCATCTTCCAAAGTTTTCCCAGATTATCTCCATTGCATCAGTGAAGCCATCCAACCATCTCATCCACTGTCATCCTCTTCTCCTGCCTTCAATCTTTCCCAGTTTAAGGGCCTTTTTTAACAAGTCAGCACTTCATATTAGGTGGCCAAAGTATTAGAGCTTCAGCTTCAGCATGAGTCCTTCCAATGAGTTTGCAGGGTTGATTTCCTTTAACATTGACTGGTTTGATCTCCTTGCTGTCCAAGAGACTCTCAGAAGTTTTATCCAGTACCACAGTTGGAAGGCATAAATCCTTTGGTGCTCTGCCTTCTTTACAGTCCAGCTCTCACAATCATTTATGACCAATGGGAAGACCACAGCCTTAACTATATGGACCTTTGTTGGCAGAGTAATGTCTCCACTTTTCAACACACTATCTAGGTTTGTCATAGTTTTCCTGCCAAGAAGGAAATGTCTTCTGATTTCATGGCTGCAGTCACAATCTACAGTGATTTTAGATACCAAGGAGAGGAAATTTGTCACTCAGTTCAGTTCAGTCACTCAGTTGTGTCTGATTCTTTGCAACCCCATGAATCACAGCACACGAGGCATACCTGTCCATCGCCAACTCCCAGAGGTCACTCAGATTCGAGTTCATCGAGTCAGTGATTTCATCTAGCCATCTCATTCTCTGTCGTCCCCTTCTTCTCCAGCCCCCAATCCCTCCCAGCATCAGAGTTTTTACAATGAGTCAACTCTTCTCATGAGGTGGCCAAAGTACTGGAGTTTCAGCTTGAGCGTCATTCTCTCCAAAGAAATCCCAGGGTTGATCTCCTTCAGAATGGACTGGTTGGATCTCCTTGCAGTCCAAGGGACTCTCAAGAGTCTTCTTCAACACCACATTTCAAAAGCATCAGTTCTTCAGTACTCAGCCTTCTTTACAGTCCAACTCTCACAATCATACATGACTACTGGAAAAACCATAGCCTTGACTAGATGGACCTTAGTCAACAAAGTAATGTCTCTGCTTTTGAATATGCTATCTAGGTTGGTCATAAAATTTGTCACTACTTCCACATTTCCCCCTCTATTTGCCTTGAAGTAATGGGACCAGATGCTATGACCTTTTTTTTTTTTTTTTAGTTTTAAGCCAGATCTTTCACTCTCCTTTTTCACCATTAATCAAGAGGCTCTATAGTTCCTCTTCATTTTCTGTGATAACAGTGGTATCATCCACATAGCTGACATTGTTGAACTTTCTCCTGCCTATCTTGATTCCAGCTTGTAACTCATCCAGCTCTGCCTTTCTAATGATGTGCTCAATTCAGTTCAGTCACTCAGTCGTGTCCAACTCTTTTCCACCCCATGAATCACAGCACGCTAGGCCTCTCTGTCCATCACCAACTCCCAGAGTTCACTCAGACTCATGTCCATCGAGTCTGTGATGCCATCCAGCCATCTCATCCTTGGTCATCCCCTTCTTCTCCTGCCCCCAATCCCTCTGACCAACACAACAGTTCAAAAGCATCAATGCTTCTGCGCTCAGCCTTCTTCAGAGTCCAACTCTCACATCCATACATGACCACAGGAAAAACCATAGCCTTGACTAGACGGACCATAGTCAGCAAAGTAATGTCTCTGCTTTTGAATATGCTATCTGGGTTGGTCATAACTTTTCTTCCAAGGAGTAAACATCTTTTAATTTCATGGCTGCAGTCACCATCTGTAGTGATATTGGAGCCCCCCAAAAAAAGTGTGAGACTGTTTCCACTGTTTCCCCACCTATTTCCCATGAAGTGATGGGACTGGATGCCATGATCTTCATTTTCTGAATGTTGAGCTTTAAGCCAACTTTTTTGCTCTCCTCTTTCACTTTCACCAAGAGGCTTTTTAGTTCCTCTTCACTTTCTGCCATAAGGGTGATGTCATCTGCATACCTGAGGTTATTGATATTTCCCTTGGCAATCTTGATTCCAACTTGTGTTTCTTTCAGCCCAGTATTTCTCATGATGTACACTGCATATAAGTTAAATAGCAGGGTGACAATATACAGCCTTGACGTACTCCTTTCCCTATTTCGAACCAGTCTATTGTTCCATGTCCAGTTCTAACTGTTGCTTCCTGACCTGCACACAGATTACTCAAGAGGCAAATCAGATGGTCTGGTATTCCCATCTCTCCCAGAATTTTCCACAGTTTATTGTTATCCACACAGTCAAAGGCTTTGGCATAGTCAACAAAGCAGAAATAGATGTTTTTCTGGAACTCTCTTGGTTTTTTCATGATCCAGTGGATGTTGGCAACTTGATCTCTGGTTCCTCTGCCTTTTCTAAAACTAGCTTGAACATCAGGGATTTCACGGTTCATGTATTGTTGAAGCCTGAGTTGGAGAATTTTGAACATTACTTTATTAGCATGTGAGATGAGTGCAATTGTGCAGTAGTTTGAGCATTCTTTGGCATTGCCTATCTTTGTGATTGCAATGAAAACTGACCTTTTCCAGTCCTGTGGCCACTGCTGAGTTTTCCAAATTTTCTGGCATATTGAGAGCAGCACTTTCACAGCATCATCTTTCAGGATTTGAAATAGCTCCACTGAATTCCATCACCTCCACTAGCTTTGTTCTTAGTAATGCTTTCTAAGGCCCACTTGACTTACATTCCAGGATGTCTGGCTCTAGATTAGTGATCACACCATCGTGAATATCCGGGTCTTGAAGATCTTTTTGGTACAGTTCTTCCATGTGTTCCTGCCACGTCTTCTTAATATGTTCTGCTTCTGTTAGGTCCATACCATTCTGTCCTTTCTCGAGCCCATCTTTGCATGAAATGTTCCCTTGGTATTTCTAATTTTCATGAAGAGATCTCTAGTCTTTCCCATTCTGTTCTTTTCCTCTATTTCTTTGCCTTGATCGCTGAAGGTTTTCTCATCTCTTCTTGCTATTCTTTAGAACTCTGCATTCAGATGCTTTTATCTTTTCTTTTCTCCTTTGCTTTTCACTTCTCTTCCTTTCACAGCTATTTGTAAGGCCTCCCCAGACAGCCATTTTGCTTTTTTGCATTTCTTTTCCATGGGGATGGTCTTGACCCCTGTCTCCTGTACAATGTACAATGTCACTAACCTCATTCCATAGTTTATCAGGCATTCTATCAGATCTAGGCTCTTAAATCTATTTCTCACTTCCACTGTATAATCATAAGGGATTTGATTTAGGTCATATGTGAATGGTCTAGTGGTTTTCCCCATTTTCTTCAATTTAAGTCTGAATTTGGCAATAAAGAGTTCATGATCTGAGCCACAGTCAGCTCCTGGTCTTGTTTTTGCTGACAGTATAGAGCTTCTCCATCTTTGGCTGAAAAGAATATAATCAATCTGATTTCGGTGTTGAACATCTGGTGATGTCCATGTGTAGAGTCTTCTCTTGTGTTGTTGGAAGAGGGTGTTTGCTATGACCAGTGCATTTTCTTGGCAAAACTCTATTAGTCTTTGCCCTGCTTCATTCCACCTTCTAAGGCCAAATTTGCCTGTTATTCCAAGTGTTTCTTGACTTCCTACTCTAGCATTCCAGTCCCCTCTAATGAAGAGGACATCTTTTTTGTGTGTTAGTTCTAAGAGTTCTTGTATGTCTTCATAAAACCATTCAACTTCAGCTTCTTCAACATTACTGGTTAGGGCATAGACTTGGATTAGCGTGATACTGAATGGTTTGCCTTGGAAACGAACCTGACATTCCAGGTTCCTATGCAATATTGCTCTTTACAGCATCAGATCTTGTTTCTATCACCAGTCACATCCACAGCTAGGTATTGTCTTTGCTTTGGTTCCATCCTTTCATTCTTTCTCGAGTTATTTCTCCACTGATCTCCAGTAGCATATTGGGCACCTGGGGAGTTCAGCATTCAGTATCCTATTATTTTGCCTTTTCATACTGTTCATGGGCTTCTCAAGGCAGTAAACAAGCAGGGTGACAGCAGATAGCTCTGCTATACTCCTTTTTCAATCTTTACCCAATAAGTTATCAAAAACAGGGTTCTAACTGTTGCTCCTTGACCTGCATACAGGTTTCTCAGGCGACAAGAAAGATTTTCTGGTATTCCCATCTCTTTAAGAGCTTTTTGAAAGTTTTTTTATCCACACAATCAAAGGATTTGGCATAGTCAAAGAAAGAGAGGTAGAAGTTTTTTTCTGGAATTCCCTAGCTTTCTCTATGATCCAGTGAATGTTAGCATTTATCTCTGTTTCCTCTTCCTTTTCTAAACCCCAGCTTAGACATCGGGAAGTTTTGGTTCACATAATGCTCAGGCCTAGCATGTAAGATTTTAAACATGACCTTACCAGCATGGGAGACGAGTGCAATTGTCCGATGATTAGAACATTCTTTGATACTATTCTTCTTGGAGATTGGGATGAGGACTGACCAGTCCTGTGGCCACTGCTGGGTCTCCAGATTTGCTGACATATTGAATGCAACATCTTGATGGCATCATCTTTTAGGGTTTTGAATAATTCTATGGAATTCCATCACATCCACTAGCTTTATTAACAGCAGTGCTCCCTAAGACCCACTTGAGTTTGCTCTCCAGAATGTCTGGCTCTGGATGACTTACCATACCATCAGAGTAATCAGATCATTTAGACCTTTTTATACAGTTCTTCTGTGTATTCTTTCCACATCTTCTTGATCTCTCCAGTCTACTAGGTCTCTACAGTTTCTGCCCTGTATTGTGCCCATCTTTGGGAAAATATTCCCTTGATAGCTCCAGTTTTCTTGAAGAGATCTCTAATCTTTCCCCTTATGTTGTTTTCTTCTAGTTTTATACATTTTTCATGGAAGAAGGCCTTCTTATCTCTCTACACTGTTCTTTGGAAATCTGCTTTTAATTGGATATACCTTTCTATTTCTCCCTTGCTTCATACACATATATCTTTACTGCCAATTCAGTTATATCTGAATGGACTTCTATCTTAAATTAATGTTTAGGAGACTATTACAAGAAATTATACCAGACAGAGTGTTATCTTAACAAAATATTCAGCAAGTTCAGGATTAGCCATTCCTTGAGCAGAGAGGTTGACTTTACAAGGCATCTAACTGAGAGAGATTACTTTATAATGACACAGAAAATATGAAACACCATAAATTTGTTTACTTAACAGATAATTTAAAAACTTTGTGCTAAGCATGATGTTATATAGTGGATATATACCAGTCAATAAAACAGAGATAGCCTGTCCACTCATAAGTTTACTTTGATGGAACTCAGGATTGAAAGACAAATAAAAATAGATAAGTCAGCAAAATGAAAGTTATTAAAGCTATTATAATTTCTTTGATTAAAAATGGCAAATTCTTAGATAAAGATTAATAGGATGAGCAAGAGCAAGGCTTATTAATGTAGTCACACTAGACAGAGATTGAGAAAAAATAGTATATTATAATGGGAATCAAATAATGAGGCAAAGCCAGACCTGTATAGAAAAATGGAAACAATAAAAGCAAAAAGTCTAAAATGGATGGGGTGCCTTGGGAATTGAAAGTAAACTAATTTGCTGAAGCATATTAAAAAAGAGTATTTGAAGTGATGTTTGAAAAAATAAAAGGAAATCATGATGGGTATTATAGACCATGTTAATAAATCTGCATTTTATTTTCAGGTTTATAGAAAGTAATTGATTAGTTTTAATCAACAAATTAATAAAATCAAATTTATAATTAACAAGGATCATTTTGTTATATGGAGCACTTTTAAGTTTTGTAATATGCTTTGAAAATTCTTTGATATTGACAAAGTGGTTTGTGAGTGTGTACGTGTATGTGTGTGTGTGTCTGAGAGAGAGAGAAAGAGAGAGAGAGCTAACAATGTATTACAAACATGGGAAAGGTATGTTTAAAGCCAACAGTGCCTGAATCCATCATTTCCACTCCTAGAGTGGCAAATTAAGAATCCAAGGATAAAAAGAAGCCATAAAGATGTCAAGTTCAACACTGTAACCTTTAAGCTGATTGGCTAGAAATAACATAGTTAAAAGTAAGAACCAATCATAAGTGCACAATCAATACTAGTAAGGTATAAACTGCTGTAGGTCCTACCTTTTCAGACACTTCACTCCCTCTCAGTGTCTATGTTGAGAGCTTTGTACTCAGCATACATTTATTTCTCTCTGAAATAAAACCTGTGTGCTTGCTACCAAGAACATTTGTGTGTTTGCAAAGTTTATTCTTCGATTCTGAGAACAAGAACTCAGATTCCTGTTTCAACACACTACTAGACATAATGCCTTGCGTATTAACTTGCATCAGTCATGTCCAACTCTTTGTGATCCTATGGACTGTTGCCCTCCAGGCTCCTCTGTCCATAGGATTCTTCAGAATACTAGAGTGAGTTGTCATGCTCTCCTCCAGGGGATCTTCCTGACCCAGGGATCAAGCTTGTATCTCTTATGCCTCCTCCATTGGCAGTTATGTTCTTTACCACTAGAACCACCTGGGAAGCCCAACTAGACTTAATAGCATCATTTATTCCCTTTCTTCATTTGTCGACTACAAATTGGCACTTGCCAAGCTCATTTGTCAGTGACTGATCAACAACAAAGGCATTTGCCCTCTGTCTCTGTGGGGCCTGAGCCCTGTGCTGCTGCAGCTACTGACCTTCAAAACACCACCTAAGAGGAAATCAGGGTGGAGAGTGAGGCATTCTGCTCCAGGAAAACTGGTGAACAGGTCTTTAGATAGTCAGACATTTTCAAGAAATGATTTCATGACCCCAATCTTTGCATCTCTTCATATCTAGAGAATCACTAAATCTGTTAGGGGAAGCACAATAACTAAAACTACCCACCCTAGCCAGGCACTAGAGTAACCACTTCTGTGAGTTATTCTACAACAGGA
Organism: Procapra przewalskii; assembly: GCA_006410515.1. NCBI lineage: Eukaryota > Metazoa > Chordata > Mammalia > Artiodactyla > Bovidae > Procapra > Procapra przewalskii. Next base: position 392,160 of record SJYF01000064.1, on the reverse strand, counting down.
GGTCCTGGTAAGGAATATGGAGTTAATGTTAATAAGCCACCACCAACCAGAAAAGTCTGGGAAAGGTTCAAATGAGACATCACATGTTAGACTACTTCCCAGAATCTTCTCACTGGTATCCATCTTGGCTGAGCAATGGGTATGCCACCAAGAAGGACTCTGAGTCAGAATGTCTGGCTAAAGACAATCCAGAAACTAATCCCATCACCATAAAATCCAAGACTGCAAGACACATGACACAGCAGTTCTCCTGGGCTCCCTTACCCTTCTCTTCTCCACCCAGGTGCCCCTTCCCAGTAAAATTTCTTGCTTTGCCAGCATCTGTGTCTCTTTGACAATTAATTTCTGAGTGTTAGACAAGAGCCCACTTTTTGGCCTTGGAAAGGGTCCCCCTTCCTGCAACAAATTCCTTCGTGGTGACTAGGAGAAAATCTTTGTAAAGCATGCTTGATTGCACTGAACACCTCCTTAACAAAAATCTTACATATTGACTTTCCTCCACTGCATCTTTGGAGCAGCCTCTTAGAGCTATTTGTGGTACTGAACCCCAGGCTGCAGTCCTCATTTTGCCCCAAATAAAACTTAACTCACACCTCTCACGTTATGCATCCTTTTAATAGACAAAACAGTGGCAGACTTTATTTTCTTGAGTTCCTAAATCACTGCAGACAGTGATTGCAACCATGAAATTAAACCATACTTGCTCCTTGGTAGAAAAGCTATGACAAATCTAGAGAACATATTAACAAGCAAAGACATCACTTTGTTGACAAAGCTCCTTATAGTCAAAGCTATGGCTTTTTCAGTAGTCATGTATGGATGGGAGAATTGGACCATAAAGAAGGCTGAGTGCCAGAGTTGATGCTTTTGAACTGTGGTACTGGAAAAGTCTCTTGAGATTCTCTTGGACTGCAAGGAGATCAAACAAAATCAACCCTTAATATTCACTGCAAGGACTGATTTTGAAGATGAAGCTCCAATACTTTGGCCACCTGATGCAAAGAGTCAACTCACTGGAAAAGACCCTGATGCTAGAAAGTCTGAGGGTAGGAGTAGAAAGGGGTGACAGAGGATGAGATGGTTGTATGGTATTACAGACTCAATGGACATAAGTTTGAGCAAACTCAAGGAGATAGTGAAGGCCAGGGAAGTCTGTAATGCTACAGTCCATGAGGTTGCAAAGAGTCAGACATGACTGAAAGACTGAACAACAACCACAATAGATCATTAGGTATTTTACTAGGCACTGAGAGAAGAGCACAAAACACAATTCTCAGAGAAATTAAGTTCCAGTGAGTAAATAGAAAATGATAAAACACACAACCTAAATATAGAATGAAATGCCAGGTTTCAAAAGAGTTATAAACCAAGTAAAGAACCGTTCTGATGTTGTGGTTTGTCTTAGAGAGTGCTGTTTGGACTATCAGGACTCTCAGATAAGACATTTGTAAAGAGATCTAAATGAAACAAAGTCATAAATGAATGGCATGAAATCCTAAATAAAGCATTTTAAGCAGTGGGACTAGATTTCTCTGAAATGGGAACGTGTTTAAAACACTGATGCGAAAATTGGGAGTTCAGAGAGTGGTTCAGTGTTGGTTGGAAGTGCAGAATAATCATAAGATGTCAGATCAGTCAGGCTGCTTGTGGGCAAAGTATATGTTATCTGTGTAGGATAAGATCTTATTTTCCACTCCCAATGTTTTCTCTTTAAAAAGACCCTAGTTCCCTACTGCCTTCTCTCTTTTATGTCTTGTGAGCCATAGAGGACTTAGAAAGAGTGTTCTGACTTATTTGTTTAGAAGATGACTCTTGCATGCACTAGTTATATTCTCTCTCTGTTCTTTTATTTCTTGGAAAAGAGTCTGTCTTCAGTCAGCCTGATTTTTCCATTTCTTTGTTCCACGAAAAAAGAAAGGGGAGAGGATTTCTGCTCAAGCAGGTTTTGGATAGGGTAAGATGCTGTAGTCTTAGAGAGTGAGCTCAGATATCAGTGACAAGAATCTGATTACCTTTTTATCATAAATATGATGAGAAATAAATGCAGGTTTCAGTTTTAAACAATCAGCTAAACCAAAATTATTGGAACTCTAAAAAAAAAAAAGAAAGAAAGAAAGAAAGAAATCCAAGAAAGGAAATCAGTGTGCTGGGGTGAAAATCTCCAAAGTAAAAAGATGGCTATTCTTTGATTTGGCTACCACACAATATCTTGTTAAAGGTTTAAAAAAGTACTTTTTTGATATTAGGCTATTATTACCTTTCTACCAATGGGTTGGAGTGTTTCACAGTAACTCAGGTAAAACAAGTATAAGTAGTGACTTTCTCTTCTTTAGAGCTATAGAACAAGAGATCTCTTTAGAGAAAGATATCAAAAATTCGGAGACATAAAATACCCTCTTCAGGCTATATAAGAACCTATCTCTTTGAGTTACTTAAAAGAAAAGATGTTGAACATAGATCCAAACTGTGAAGGAGTTCATTATCACATGAACTTGACTCTGTGTAGTTTCACCACGTATCCATCTCAGCCAACATTATAAGCAAGGGGAAGAGCTGTCTCTTGTCTATTATGTTTTCAACAATGAGTCCGGAATCTAATACAATGTCTGGAATATTTAACACACTGTCACTAGATGAATCAATATTATTGTGTGTTTGTGTGAACAGAAAATCTGGTCTAGCATCTGCTTCATTGTCCTAGTCTGTACACGTACAATGATCTGCATATGGAAATAAGTGGCTATTGTGCTTTACTTCCTGAGTTTTATGTCTAAATTGTAAATTTTATATATAATATTAATATTTTTATATATTTTAGAGGGATCTATGGGTATATTAATTTTAGACAAACAGCAATCTTCAAACACATTTAGAACATAAATTTCAGAATGGCTCCCTTAGCATTGCCTGAAAACATCTCACTTGTTGGCAATAGAAAGCTATTTCCCAAAGCACCTTTAACCCAGACTCCCTATCTAAAAACACAAAAGCACAAATGAGTTCACAGTAATTCACAAAAAGTCAATTAAGCTGTTTTAGAAGAACAAGGAAATGAAATGTCTTAGCAATAAAAAAATATGTAAATCAGGTTTGAAAGCAACAGACCGTGTTGCAAATTGTAGTCTATTTCAGCCAGACTTTTTGTAGTAGCAAATTCAACACATTAACATTCTTCAATACTTTCAACTTTAGTTTCTACATGTTATCCTTATTTATCAATACATAGGGGCTCCTAGAAGAAATATAACTTCTTTCCTGCAGTTTTCCTGCTTCCCCATTTCTTCATATCATTTTTATGCTCCTTGCTTCTATATATTTATTCATGCTTTGATTATTACAACTTTAAAAATTTAACCCACAATATAATCAATCATTTTTCTCCTTAAACTCTCCCATTTTCCTATCATACTCTAAGTTTGCNNNCTAAGTTTGCACAGATACTTGTCAGAGTCCTACTCATATTGCTATTCTATTTATCTATCATAAGCCTAGAATTTTATAGAAGCCAAAATAAGTTGACTTATTTAATGATCTGTGAAAAAGAGAAAACAAAAAAAGAAATTAGACAATGTTAATGTTAATAAAAGTAATAACTAAACATTTACATGACTATTAAGAGTTGCAATCAGATTTGTAATTTTAATCAGCTTCCCTGTGGCTTGGGTAAAGAATCTGCCTGCAATTCAGAGGACCTGGGTTTGATCCCTGAGTTGGGAAGACCCCCTGGGGAAGGCAATAGCAACCAACTCCAAAACTCTTGTAGAGAAAATTTCATGGACAGAGGAACCTGGAGGGCTGAAGTCCATGAAGTCGCAAAGAGTCAGACAGGACTGACCCACTAACACCCTCATTTTTTTGTAAAGTTAACAAATTCAAAATAATTAATTGTTTACGTGTTAGCCATAATACTGCACATTTACATAATTATTTTAGATCCAGATACTCAGTATAAATCTACCAGGGATTTAGTCACATGACAATGTTTATACTGGTTTGGCAAAATACAGCTTTCAATGCACTTTACTGCAATGATTTTGGTTCAGGTTCGGACACTATCATACAATTCTTTTTGTCTTGTTTTCTTTTTCTATTGCCTCCTTTCTTGTATTTTCTTTGCTTTTTGCTCTTTCCAAACCCTATCACTGAAAAATATCTCAGGAATAGTAAAATTACTGACTTTGTATTTTCATAGTAAAATAAGAAGCCTACATTTTAATGCTTAAAACATAGTAAGATGTAAAACTGACTAATAAATATAACCTGTGACTAAAACTTGTTAATGATGACTGATCAGACAAAAAATTGAAATCCATTACATTTTTTTCCTAATAGGAGAGTTCATAATATATGTTAATCACTGGATACCTCAAAATATTCACAAAATTATATTTTGAGAATATTAAATCATAAAAATCATTTAATCCTGCAATTTTGCTTAAGAAGAAAGAGATACTGAAGATATCTTTGGGTTGTCAACTTATAGATTTTTAGAATGTTAAACGTTATATAGAATTTCAATATAGTCCTTTTACTCCATAGAGAAGGAAACTGGATTCTGAATGCATTACACACTTCATGCATTTTTCTGCAAGTAGTGTATGTGCTGGCTTAAAACCTTCAGTCTGTTCTTCTGGCTTCTGGCTCCTGGCTCTTCTTATTATAATGGAATTGGTTTGAGAACAATTCTTTTATTGTATTTTTCAGAAAAACAAATGCATGTTATATTTTTTTTTCAAAATCAGAAAATAAGTACATAGAATTTTTGAAAACTTTCCATTCATATATTACATACTCTATGCTTAAGGTTCTTTACAGTGGTATTTTGTTTTGATAAGATAAACTACATTTTTCTGTCACTTTGGAAAGAAAATTTTTGACATTTCCATCAGATTAGGTCTATGAAATACAGGAAACTTTCTATATTGACTTATTTGAATGTAGAATTCACATCTTGCTCTGTTTTACCCTGAATTTAT
>SJYF01000064.1:308558-319571 GCA_006410515.1 Procapra przewalskii | reverse complement strand
ATCTAGGCAATATGACTTACATTCAATATTAATCTAGTGTACAACATAATTTAATAAACTCTAAATTTTAATACATTTTTAACTTGAAAAATATTGAAAACTCAATGAAAATGTTTATCCTTAGCAACAAAGAAATTATTTTCATGTAGATTAAGAATCAAATAGATTGCACTAGTCTTTACATTTAAACATTTGCATTTAATTAACACTAAATGACCATATTCAGAGTTACAAACACTCCCCAACAAATCTTTGTTGATGGATTAAATCAGAGAACACATGAAGAATACATGTTTTAAAATATATTGTTTCAAATGTCAATATAAAGCAGTAATAGCAACAGCTTTAGAAATAAAACTATTTTAAAAAATTGTCAGTTTAGAGTATTTTTCTAAGTGTTTGATTTTTCTAGATTATTAAACTATACATTAAGTCTTTAAAATTAAACATAATAATTCATGAAAAGAAACCCAAGGAACATAAAGTTTGGCAAAGGAAAGGAAGAAAGGGGAAATGAGAATAAAAATAAAGATCAAGGAAGATAAAGCAGGAAAAGGCAGGGAGGAGAAGACAGCTTTATTGAAGATCTCTGTGTCAGCTCTCTTATAACAGACGCTATAACACAGGTAACTTCATTTCTCCGTATCCCATTTTAGTAGGAGGGCAACCAAGACTTGGTTAGGCCAAGTAACCTACTCAAGTTTTTTTTTATACTAGTTTTATTGTTTTTTGCAAGTGTTAAATATTCTTTATCATCAAATTATATATCATAACTGTTTCAATGAAGCAGTGTTATAACAATGATAAATAAGTTAATAAACAATAACAATAAAACTAAATAAGTAGAACTTATTTAGAAGTCTAGATTACATACCAAAAGATCTACATTTGGACAATAATTTATTACCTATTTACTTTTCATGGGATCTTGGAAATTTGCTAAAGCATTTGGGAAAAATAGCAAAGGTGAAAATATTCAATCATGTGTCTACTTCAGATCTAGTTTATCATATTAAATTAGTATTTAAGCTCATTCATGGTGGTCTAGTTATCCTCATGTTGCTTGATTATGATGTTTGTCCACAAGCAAAATGATTTTTTTGCTATAGATTAAAATCAGTGAACCAACCAAAGAAACATAAAAAAAGAAAAAGCACATAAATCATCCTGACAGAGTCAGGATGGCTCCCCTTTAAGTATAGGATCCTCCAATACCTAGTGTCTCCCCTTTATAATCACTCAAGTTATCATGGGGAAAGGGCAGAGGCTTCAGGGGATTTCTATAGATATGAGACTCTGTGGCCCCTTGATTCCACTTGACACAGTAGCTGCATGCTAAAGTAGTATTCTGTCATAATCACTGATTTTAACACTCTCTATTTGTATTCATTTGTGGATTCAGTGTAGAAGGCATTTTTTTTTTAACCAAAGTCACATGTTTTTAATAAATGACATGGATTCACATTATGTCCTAAAATAAAGAATACACTTCTCTTTTATTTTTAGAGTTCCTATACCTTACCAAGTTTCTGAAAGAACAGCATAGTTAATGCTTTCAGGGAGTTTCTTTAAGGGTACTGATACAAGATCTATTATATGCCAGAAACATGGCTTCAACTCCTATCAAGCCAAACAGCATTGTTCTAATTTAGTATCAACTTCAATGTGATGATGTTTCTGTGGAGATTTGCCAATTACCTGCTGTCATCATAGGAAGTGACTTTGGCTCAGGTATTTAGTCAGGGAGCAAGTCACGGGGGACATTCCAAAATGAGCAAGGCAATCTCTGTCATCAAGGATATGGAGAATTTTCTGTAGACTATGAGTTTGTGTGTTTCACCCTGAGAAAAAGAAGGTCATACTAAATATATTTTGCCTTAGATTGCACCATTTTCAGTAAATGAATCATGGATAACTTGTAAGTAAAAACTGGCCTTGAGCAAATTTTACTCCCTAACATTAGTTGTTATTTGCTGTTTCAGAGTTCTCATTTCTAACTCCAATTTCCTTTTGGAGAATCACTGCACCTCAATTTGTGTAACCTTGATAGAGTTGTAAATCTCAGTGAGTATTCTCACAGTGGAGAATCCTCTTAGGGGAGTTCCCAGAGGGTCCCTCTATTGGATCAACCCTTTTCCCAGTGCTTTCCTCCACTTCCAGGTGATAATTAGCACTTAGTCAATCAGATGCTCTAACTGAGCATCTTAAATATTTACCCCATAACCATGAACACAAAGAAAGAAATGGCTTTGAGTTCATTATTTGCAACTAAGAACTCTGACTGAGCTTCCGCTCTCAACTGCATGATCATGACTCCTTACTGATTACACAGTTTTAACATGAGCATTGAGACTTGTGAATGAATTATTTAATCAGAAAATTACTCACTAGAACCCACGGAACCTCACTTTGAATAATTTGTAGAGTTCCTGGAAGTAGGCAATGCACCTTCTAAGGGACAAGAATGGATGTTAACAAGAAAGTTATTTTCAGAGAGGTAGTTTTAACAATTGTCTGCCAAATAGTTCTGACTTACTTAGAGACTCCAGTAATATGATATGGTTATACTATTTGGCCCCTCTAGAGTTGATGGGGCCTCATGAGTAAGTGTGAATGAGTGTGTTCAGAAGAAATAAGTGCCATATCTGGGTCACAGTTTTTAATTGCTAATGTAAGATCCTCCAGGACATACTTTCCCTGTCACTTAGTAACCAGTAAAGCTAAAATGGTAGCTCTTCTGTCAATTCAGGTCCCCCAGGGACTGTGTTGAGCAATAATCTGATGCCCCATGAAGGATGTGTCAACTGGGTGAAGAGTAATCTTCGATTGCTTTGGTTACTGAGATTTAGAGGCTGATATTTCAATATAAAACATCATAACACAGCATACCCTGACAAAAACAATAAGCTATCTCACTAATAACATATGTCAGGGGCTCAGCTGAGTTGGAGAGAAAGACCTGAGTTGTCAGCTGTCAGTGAAAACAACAAGCCAAACTGAATGTAACAGTTAAGCCTTTAATCACTAACCATGATATTTTAAGCTGGCGGTTAAACCAGAGAAAACATGTACACCTCCTCTTCCAATTTCCCCCTATTGATGGTCCATTGGATCAGTCCAGTCATGGGCATGGTATCACTGAAGAGAGAGCCTGGAACAAAAGTTTCCTATAGTTTGATGAACTCAGGTGGCAAGGGCAAGGGTAAGGGAATGTCTAGGAGTGGGAACAGAAAAGGCGATGGCAACCCACTTCAGTACTCTTGCCTGGAAAATCCCATGGACGGAGGAGCCTGGTAGGCTGCAGTCCATGGGGTCGCTAAGAGTCAGATATGACTGAGTGACTTCATTTTCACTTTTCACTTTGATGCATTGGAGATGGAAATGGCAACTCACCTCAGTGTTCTTGCCTGGAGAATCCCAAGGATGGCAGAGCCTGGTGGGCTGCCGTTTATGGGGTCACACAGAGTTGGACACGACTGAAGTGACTTAGCCGCAGCAGCAGCAGCAGCAGGAGTGGAAAAGTACTGAGAACTGAGCCAGAATCAAAAGCGTCTTCAAGTTTTCCCTCCCCTCTCCCCTCTTAAAAGGCCTCAGCAGAGACACCTGAGGAAGGTCTTGGCCAAAGACCCCAGATCAAAATGATTCTGAGTAATGAAATTGGGCTAGGAATTTCAGATGCAAACCAGAGTATGGCCAGCAAAGAGGTCTGAGTTCTTGACTGCAACTCCCTTCAGAGAATGCAGTAGATTGACTCTGCACTAAGCCAACGCGGGGACTACAGCTTTCTTTTATGATGCTCCTGGTAAAGACTTGAAATTATCTATAATCAGGTCTGAAAAATCACTCCTTGGATTTTTGGCCAGGAGCCAAACTTCTGAATATATACTTACAAGACCAGAAATGTATGTGCTTTGACACTAGAAGTAGGGAATTAATCATCATTATTATTTTTAATGACCAGAATTTTTTTAGCCAATTAAGTTATAAGTTATCTAAGGTTTATTTACGTTATCTAAGGTTTTGTAAGTCTTCCCTATAAATGGTGGCTCAGATGATAAAAAATCTGCCTGCAGTGCAGGAAACTTGGGTTTAATTCCTAGATAGGGAAGATCCCCTGGAGAAGGAAAATGGCTACCTACTCCAGTATCCTTGCATGGAGAATTCCATGGAGAGAGGATACTGGTAGGCTATAGTCTATGGGGTCGCAAAGTGCTGGACATGACTTAGCAACTAACATACAGTTGGCTGTGTAACAAAGTGCTCCAAATTTTAGTGGCATAAACAGTCATTTTAATTTGCTCACAGTTTGAGGGTAAGGAATTTGGAAAGGACTGACCTGAATAGTATATCTGTGATCCTTTTGGTATCAGCTGGGCTAGAGTGTCTGAATGATGACATTCCTAGATATCCTCTCCATTCACATATCTGTTGCCATGGTGTTTGTCAGTCTCTCTCTCTATGTGTGTCTCTCTTTCTGCAAATTAGTCATGATGGTTTATCTTCCAGGGTCTTCCATGTACTGTGATTTCTCACAACTTGGTAATTCCAGGGTAGTTAGATTTCTTTTATGGTGGCTGGCTTCCAAGAGGGAGAAAGAGAAGCTAATAGGAGGCTATCTAGAACTAACACAGAAACATGTCTGCCCTTTATTTATTTATATTTTCTTATTAATGTAGTCACAAAGCCCACTCAGTTTTTTTTTTGAATTGTATTATCATGTCTTTTTATTTTATTTTGTTTTACATGATAGTATACATGTTTTTATGCCATAAAGAAAATTAAACTCTACCTTTGGCTGGAGGAATGGCAAATCACCATAAGCAGCACATATGGAATGGGAGATATTGTTGTGGTTACCTTTGGAAAACAAATCTGCTGTGCATCCCATGTTGGTGAATTTAGGAAGATTGGAATACTAACTAGTTCAAGAACATCTGTAACAAAGCATTTATATGTCCTAAGAGCAAAAATATATATAAATTACCATAATCAACATATACATATAACATGTTGTGAAAGAATAAATAGGATGAAATGTTTATTTTAAAATGTAATGCTTATTTCTAAGGGAGACTTTAGTTTTTTACTGCTTCTATAAAATTTCCCACAGACTCAGGGCCAATGGCATCTTCTATTTTGTATCTCACAGGTCTATGGCTCACAGGTCTTAGCTGGTTTCTCTGCTCTAGGTCTTATATGGCCAAAATCAAATTAACCACAGCTCTAGGTTTCCTACTAGAGATTGAGGAAGGATGCATTTCTTAGCTTATTCAAGTTGTTGACTGAATTCAATTTTGGGGTTTTTTTTTTTGGTAGTTATCAGATTGAAGTCCCTGTTGTACTGCCGGCTGTTATTTCAGATAAGTTCCTTATACTTTCTCTGTGGACCCCTCCAGCAACAAAGACTTGAGTCATTGCTGTGATTTCAGTCCCACTAGCTTATTCATGGGCCACCTCTCTTCAAGTCCAGGTGAAGATGTGCTTGTCTTTTAAGGGCTCATGTGATTATAGTGCACCTACCCAAGTAATCCGTAATAATTTCACTATTTTAAGGTCTGTAAATGTTAACACTTTTGCCATGTCACATAACACATTCTTAGGTTATCAGTGTTAGGGCATAGATATGATTATGGGGATATTCTGTCTATCACAGAAACAACAAAACACGTTTACCTGGTCTAGACAGATGAAGATAATACTTTAGTGCTACAGAAGTTGAAGATGTGACAGAAGGTGGACTATCTTGAATTTATGCAGAGAATTCTGAACTAAATCTGGGTTGACTAGAGCTATAAGAATGTAAGTAGAGCAGAAAATAATATGACCTTCTTTGTATTTTTAACAGTTAAATTCACTGCAGATGTGGAAGAGTATTTAATTAGAGGAAACTGATTCAAGGTTTAAATATCAGGAAGAAATAATGATCTTATATATTGTGGCTTAATCATAAGCTTGAAAAGAGAAAAAGAAAACAATTTCAAGGGGATAGGAATAAAAGTATTTGGTGATCAACTTTTTTTTAGTTATGAAAGGATCTCAGTTGGCATACAGTTTTAAGTGTATCTAAAAAGATGAGAAGGGCATGGAAAAATAATACTTTTGGTTAAAAGCATTGATAATGATTTTGAGATGTGGTTAGGCTATCCTTAAAGAGATATCATTGAGATAACCAGATTTATTAATAGATCATGAGTTTAAGAAAGATAAAATATGCAGAGGTATTTATGGTTTTGTATTGCCTTTAGATAACAATTATTATATTTATAATATTATATTTATTCTGATATATATTCTTATATTTAGAATACCCATGCCTTCTAGAAGTCTATAAGGACACTTTGGAAAGTGTTTTCCATCTTGTCTTAGTCCATTTGTGTTTCTATATAGAAATACCACAGACTGGGTAGGTTATAAACAACAGGAATTATTTTTTCACAGTTGTAGAGGCCAGAAAATCCAAGATCAAGGTAGCAGATTGGCAGGGCAAGGGCCCTCTTCCTGGCTCATGCCAGCAGCTTCCCACTGTGTCCTCACAAGGTGGAAGAAGCAAGAGAAATCTGTAGGATCTTTTTATTTAATGCACTAGTCCCATTTATGAGGGCTCTACCATCATCAACTAAGAGCTTCCCAAAGAACTCATCTACCACTAACATCATCTTTGGGGCTTCGCTGTATGATTTCATTGTATGAATTTTGAGGAACCATGAATATTCAGACCATAGCACTCCTTTTCACAGAACATTTCCTCAATGACATATTACATACTTTTCCTTACTAAAATTATTGTGTTTTCTTCTAATTGGCTGGTTTTAATAATCTTTGAGCAAAAGCATGTCTTCAGGTTTTTATAATTTATCTTTCTAGCATTTAAATCTCCTTCTTAATTGGTAACTACGGTTTTAGTTACAAAATCAGTGGTGTCTCTAGAAGTTTTATTTTGCAACATAAATGGAACTTGTCTATTGGAATTTACACAAAAATGGAAATAGCACTGTCAAGTGGGATTAGGCTAGATCTGAAATAAAGTGTATATGTATACATAGGAACATACACACACACATATACCTCATGAGTTTAAAATTGTGAAAAGGTAATAACAAGAAGTCACACAATGAAAAGCCAAACAGACTTACGTGGTCAATAGAATTTTGTAGTGGGAAATTATTTTAACCTTTTTAGCCTATTTAAACTGTCCTCAGATCAGGGTTATTCTGACATAGATGCTCAATAGATAGGTCCTAAGGAAGGCTGTTGCACTTTTATAACTAATACTATTGTTTCCTTATCCCATTATTCTGCTTGCCTGTTTCCACATTCGTAGAGCAGTTATTTTAGGACTTTGTTAAACTTTTCCACAAGACTTTCTTTTTGAAGAGTATACTGAATAGAAAAATGGTCTAGGTTGTAAGATCTGATATGTATGTATGTATATATACATATATATCAAAATATGTATAAAGATTTGAGCCATTATTGGACAATTTTGTCTTAGATAAAATGGGTTATTATGGGAATTATTTTTATAGTGGATGCATTTGATTTCTTTTTATCTTTGTTTAGTTCTGGTGAATTATAGTTTCATTTGGATTTGTTTTCTTGCTGTTTTCTTTTCTTTTCTTTTTTTTTTAGGATTACTATTTTACAATGTGAAGAATTTCAGAAAGACCACTATGAAGTTTATAAACAACAATAAATAACTTGAATTAATATCCAAATTAATACAATAATTTAAAATTGGAACTTAATAGGTAAGGTCTCTAATGGCTAAGAAAACAACAACAAGGAGGGCATCATTTACTGACAAACTCATTATTGTTGAGTATGCTATTTTCTAACTGTCTCCAAGTCCTAGGAACACATTAAGCAGAACCTGGCCTTGGTACACACTCAGGTATTTGCATGAAGACTATTGTAAAATGCTTATATCAATTAATAACAATTATTTAACATCAAATAATATCGATTTTGGACATATTGCCTGCCCACCTATGTTTGGTTTTCACATAATGCCATCTAATTTTTATTGCAGATTTGCAATTATTGATCAAATGTTGACTGATTCTATATCCACTTCCAACATTTCCTTATATTTTATTCTATAATAGTGGGATTCAATTTTGCATTTTTGCTCCCAATTTCTAAATTATAAACTGGTGCCTTATTTCTTCTACTCACTCAGGTAATTCTGCTTCACATTCTCATTCTTTGAATGGACTCCATTTATTTACTGAAGTAGTTTCTTAATCTCCTGCAAAAAAGAGAACAGAGACAGAACTTGATTTGGAGTATATTGATGTAGTAATGTCACACTTGACATATGACAGTTTATTTGGTTTACAAATGGATACAAACAAAAACATCAAAATGCAGGGCAAAAAATTATTGGCAATATTGGCTATTATTTATACTGAACAACAGTTTTATTTAGATGTTAGGAAGAAATCAATATATTACTTGAAATTCAGTGAATTTATTAAATCTCTTTTTGTTTAGTTTGGCAATAAAAGTAAATTGCAGAATAAAGAAAAAAAAAGCTCTGCAGTCAAACACTCATCCACTTTCTATCTAAACTTATACATATGCATTTATACAGCCACACAAATCAGTCACATATGTAAGATATCTAATGATTTTCTGTTGCTTAAAATCTAGAATCCTATTTAATTCACAGAACATTAGAGCTAGGAGAGCCTTAAACATTACATCATCTGAGCCTGTCTTTTCATTGCCAAGGTCACAGAATGAAAATGATTTAAAGTGGAGTCAATTCATCTTCCAAGCTCAGTTTCCATTTTACTAGAACAGTTTGTCCCATCTATATAGAAGACTAAAAAACAATATAATAAAATCACATTTCTAAAATCCTAAGATCATTTTAAGGGATAATGTTTTCCCCCAAGTTCCGGAAACTTGTTATCTGACTTTTGATCCTCAACATATTAGAGGCTTTGCTAACATCTCTTCTGGTGCTAAATCATCCAACACAAGCAAGTTCTTCCCTTTAGTGTGTGAAGTACCTAGAATGAGTTTAGAAAATTAAATGCATTTGGTGAAAGTGATACATATCTAATATTTTTAATATAGACATATATATAATATCCACATTTAATTTAGAGGAATATGATTAGAAGAAAAACATCTTTATTCTATGTATACTCCTAGAATGGAAACCACCAGTATAAGTTGCTGACTCATGAAATACTATAGGAAAACAAATGTTGAATGAACTGAGGCTACATTTAAGAGTACTATACTTAAAACAAGTCTAAGTCCATAAGACTTTTAAATTCGTTTATATTTTGAAGTTAAGAAACTTCGTCAGATGAGCTCTATTTTCAACCACTCTACAAAATATTCCTTAATTTATTAGTTCATAGAATATTTCTTTAGTGCAGTGTATGTTCCTGACACTTTTACACATTATTTTTTTGGACAAAACAACCAAACACTCTCCCGTTGAGAATTCTGTTGAGAATTCTGTTCCTATGTCTTAGAAACTCAAACCTATAGTCTTTTTAAATTGAGCAAGAGTTAGGTAAATCTGTAAATAAAATATATTTTTAGTCAATTTACTTATTTTTTTTTTCAAAAGAGTATTCCATCTGGTGTAGACAGGGTGTTAAATAACTGTGATTTACAAGTCAATATGTAGTTGACAGGATTCACCATGAAGGAATTAGAAATGAAGACTCTAGAGCCAGTCGACTTGGGTTCAGATTTGAGCACTGCCAAAGGAAATAAACACTGACTATTCATTGGAAGGGCTGATGCTAAAGTTTAAGTACTTTGGCCATCTGCTGCGAAGATCCAACCCATTAGAAAAGACCCAGGTGCTGGGAAAGATTGAAGGTAAAAGGAGAAGAGAGCGGCAGAGGATGAGATGGTCAGATAGCGTCACTGACTCAGTGGACACAGGTTTGAGCGAACTCTGAGAGATGGTGAAAGACAGGTGAACCTGGTGTGCTTCAGCCAACGTGGTCCCGAAGAGTCAGAATGACTTACCGACTGAACAACAACAAAAGTCCTGTGGGAACAGATGGTGCTGGGCATGAAGAGGCTAAATGACTTAGTATGAATCATAAAGTTATCAGACTATTAGACAAATGAAGAATTTTACTTTATAGCTTTTAAAGGAGAACATGCTTTAGTCAGATAAGCTAGTCAGGAGTTTGTAATAGCCTAAGATGAAACTTAGGTAATTTTATCTTCTCCTTTTATCTATCAGTGGGCTTCCCTGATAGCTCAGTTGGTAAAGAATCTGCCTGCAATGTAGGAGATCCCAGTTCAATTCCTGGGTCGAAAAGATGTGCTGGAGAAGAGATCTTCCCCAACCTTCTCCTGGAAGGCTACTCACTCCAGTGTTCCTGGGCTTCTCTTGTGGCTCAGCTGGTAAAGAATCTGCCTGCAAAGCAGGAGGCCTGGGTTTGGTCCCTGGTTGGGAAGAACCCCTGGAGTAAGGAAAAGGCTACCCACTCCAATATGCTTGCCTAGAGAATTCCATGGACTGTAGGCCATGGGATCACAAAGAGTCAGACACAACTGCACATTCAGATTTAAAGATAAAATTTACAAGACTTTAAATAGAAATCTTAAAATAAAAATTTTAATTTTTTTTTGAGCCACTTTTACTAAAACTTTTATGTATAGAGTCACTGAATCTACCCTATGAGGTGTGAATTATTATTATTCCCCATTGGAAAAAGACAAAGTGCAGTTTGGAGGCTGTATTAGTCAAGATTCACCAGAGAAACAGAACTAATGAGGATCGTCTGTATCTGTTTATCTATCACCTATTTTGTTATCATATACCTAGTGGCCTATCTTGCTATCTATCTACCTAAAGAGATTAAGGAATTAGCATATGTGATTATGGAGGTTGACGAGTCCCAAGATCTTCAGGAGGTTGAAGACCCAGATAATGATGTAGTTCCAGTGTGAAAGCCAGTAGGCTTAAAACTCATCAAGAGCCAATGATTCAGTTAAAATTCAAAGGCAAAAAAAAAAAGATATATA
>SJYF01000064.1:229465-243365 GCA_006410515.1 Procapra przewalskii | reverse complement strand
TATCTTTGGATCCTGTTCATATGTATATACAATTTACTTTTATATATTATTATTTTGTGAATGACTCAGAAGAGGAAAACTAGCTGAAATTCTTTTTGCAAAATATTTCAGATACAGTATTTATAACTATTGATTAGATATTTGAAGGAAAAATAAGCTAGTGAAACTTCTTCTCTGACATCCAGCATTTTTAATATTTTACTTTTAAATTAAATAATAACCACCTGTATTTCCTGTATTTGCTTTTCTATTTGAAATAAAGTATAATAATGTGCTTTCCTGTTAGCTCAGACAGTCAAGAATCTGCCTGCAACTGAGCTGCAGGAGTTGCTTGTATATTTTTTAGATTAATTCTTTGTCAGTTTTTTCATTTGCTATTATTTTCTCCCATTCTGAAGGCTGTCTTTTCAGCTTGCTTATAGTTTCTTTTGTTGTGCAGAAGCTTTTAATTTGAATTAGGTCCCATTTGTTTATTTTTGCTTTTATTTCCAGTATTCTGGGAGGTGGGTCATAGAGGATCCTGCTGTGATTATGTCGGAGAGTGTTTTGTCTATGTTCTCCTCTAAGAGTTTTATAGTTTCTGGTCTTACGTTTAGATCTTTAATTCATTTTGAGTTTATTTTTGTGCATGGTGTTAGAAAGTGTTCTAATTTCATTCTTTTACAAGTGGTTGGCCAGTTTTCCCAGCATCACTTGTTAAAGAGATTGTCTTTTCTCCCTTGTATATTCTTGCCTCCTGTGGGAGAGGGAGAGGGTGGGATGATTTGGGAGAATAGCATTGAAACATGCATAATACCATATAAGAAATGAACCGCCAGTCCAGGTTCGATGCAGGATACAGGATGCTTGGGGCTGATGCACTGGGATGACCCAGAGGGATGATACAGGGAGGGAGGTGGGAGGGGGGTTCAGGATTGGGAACACGTGTACACCCGTGGCGGATTCATGTTGATGTGTGGCAAAACCAATACAGTATTGTAAAGTAATTAGCCTCCAATTAAAATAAATAAATTTAAATTTAAAAAAAAAAAGAATCTACCTGCAATGCAGGAGACCTGGGTTTGATCCCCGCAATATTCCCAGGGAATATTCCCTGGGAAATGAATAGCTAGCTACCCACTCCAGTATTCTTGCTTGCAGAATTTCATGGACAGAGGAGCCTGGCAGGCTATATAATACATGCAATCATATGGATATTAATTTAGTATATTAAGTATTACATACTAATACATTTTCTGTGATTTTTATTTTGTTAATATTTTATCATATTCCAGTAAAATTATCTAAGGTGGCAGATTCTAATTTTATATTATCACTTTGCATATGTAACCAGGCATTTTTCTAGAGCAAGTTACTCAACAAATAGGTACACAGTTCCTTCCATTGAGAGTCCCAAGATTCTAGGAACATAAACTAAACTGACAAAGCTTCATTATAGACAATGTATATTCTAGTTCAAAATTGTATCAGTAATTGAGCTCTTATTCAATTTCTAATCAACTTTTTGATATTCTACTTTGCAATATTTGGACTAAGATTTTTCAAACTAAACTCTTTTTTCTCGTCATCTGACCTCTTTTATTTTTTGCCAAATGAACACAGTATAGGAAAGAAAAAGATGGGTTTCTTTCTGTTTGATTGCTCTTCCAGTTGATTTCACTATGTTGTTGAATATTTGCCTTGGAAGAAGCACTTTGATCCATTTGCCAACTTTGTATAGCATTCACAACTAGTCTTGTTATATTCTCTCAGGACTATCATTACTATCCAGACAGTGACCCCCTGCTCTGTAGGCTTACAACTCCTAAGGTAATCAGCACCAGAAAGTACCCCTTCTCTGGTTGACAAAAACTCTCCTTTTGAGTGTCTATCCTTGGATAATCCAAATATTATCTGTTTTACATGAGTTTTCAGTTTATTTTTCCTTACACCCCCAAATTATGTAACATCAATTAAATAGCCTATACTAAATTTTCTCTGTTGAAATACTTAGTTTGGTTTCACTTTCCCTGCCTGTGTTCTAATTGGTATTAGATTCAGTACTTGATATTAGAAATGATCCCAAGAAAACAGAACCATAAACATGCGATTATGGATTTGTTTGGTTATGTTTTGTCTTGGGGGCAGTACTGAGTTTTTTAAACTGAAAAATGGAATATTAATAGATGGTTTTGATAATAAAATTTATTAAATTAATATGTTAGAATATTAATATTAACATGTTTTAGATTCTAATAGTTATAAAAGAGATGTGGAATAAAACTCTGTAATAAGCCAAATAAATATAAAAGCACGTTTCAGATATGCATAAAGATGTTTGTTTACATTGATGAATTGGCTCTAAGAGTTTGCTTGATTGTTTGACTGAGATTTCAACTTATTTTTGGCTACATTCAGTGAAGCTGCGAGGTCAATACTTTCTTCCTATAGTACAGGAGAACAGAATGCAAAGCCTTAAGGAGCTAGAAATTTTGTAATTATGTTTAACGTATGTTATGCCTATCCATTCATTCACTGTATTCTCTAATCAAAAGAGTTAGTCTTTCACCAAGGCAATGAGAACTACAGTTTTGAGAGAGTGGCATCTCTTCTTGGAAGGCTGGGTATTGTGGAGGGAGACGCTATTCTTAAGATGGGCTTCAGGATGGCAACAGTATCCAAGATAAGCAGCTCAGGATGATGAGATTGAGTGGCAACAGTTAATACCAAAAAGCAATGTTATTATTTCCCTAATGAGTAGTTACAACAAATTGGAAAAAATATTTGACAGGGGGAGGTAGAATCACATCTCTGAGGGGATTTAAAAGATTACTGTCAGCATAAAATACTTGAAAATTCTGGATTGGCGATTGGCTTGTATGGAAACAGATGAATCTCAGAAAAAGATTGAATGTGAGTTATTGTTTAGATTTATTTTTGCTGGAGGAAATTATACAACTGTTGATCAAGGAAATGCTTTATTATTTTTTCCAGCATAGAAGATCCACCAGAGGCAGACTGCTGTTGCCTGACAGATACAACTGTATACGTTCATAGTCTGTTTCAGGGCTATATTAATGTTTCTTCTTTTGTCATATTCTAATCTTCTTTTGTCATAATCTTTTATTAATGAGAGCATTAACAAACCACAGAACAGTTCACACAGCTCACCTATATTTATGAAACTTTGCTTATGAAATATAATGTTCAGGAAGTAGCAATAGCCATAAAATGTAGTAAAAAGTAAGAAAAGTGTGAACCAAATGTTAGAGTTAAATCTCATAAAAATGAGGGTCTTGCCATCTCATTAAATGATATGAATATCCACTGAACTACAGCATATAAATACAACCTATCCAAAGGCACTTTGTATCATCTACTTCAAAGACAATATGTTATACATACTTTGCGTAACTAGTAAGACTGACAAGGTTTAGTGAGTGAGGCCGAGGGCAAGAGAAGACTCTTTAGGAAGTGCCATTGTAATAACAGCTATGATGTCATATGAACTTCTGCACAGCAGTTCCATTAGTATTAATATATAAATGTCAGTGGAGAAATTAAGGGCTATTCTGTGAAATACTTGGCAAAGCCCAACAGGGCACTGAGAACTCCTAGGATTGTTATGAAGCAACATATTTCCCACTTCTAACTACAACATTTAAAATTTTCCATATGAGAAATACTTTCTGGCTTCTAACTGGGAATTTTAATTATCACAAGACATCAGATCATGCAGCTTATCCTAACAATTTGGTTGTGTATCTTCCGGCTACCAAATCATAAGCCATCAATCATCCTGTGTAAATGATTCATTAGATATCAGGTTCAAGCAGGTAAATAATGTACAAAGAAGTTTAATGAGCAGGGGGCTCAGATTCCTTTAATATCTTCTCTTGAAACATTGCCACTCCTCTGCTCACAGCCTCTTGCAGAGTTCCTTATGACAAATTGACTGAAAGGGAAGTAACATAGGCCTTACACATAATGTATCTAGTCATTGAAGAGACTGCTGCAGTAATGTAACTTCAATCACAAGTGTGTCCTTGAGAAGACAATGGTAAATGGAAATCATCTGAGTGGGCAGAGCATCAATCCACAACGTTTTTTTAGATTCTTTATCTGAATCAATAAGTAACTAGATATACACATTTATAAGCATTTATCTGTGGACAGTGGCTAATGGTTTGGCTGTATGATCAGAAATTTGGAAAATGAGTCTGAAATAGAATTGGAAAGTTGGTGACAAAGGCTTCAGAGGACTATATCAATACCTTATTGGACTGAGAAGAATATGAAGCCATTTGTCTACCACTGAATGCTTACCTGACAAAAGTTCACCTAATTCAGAAGAGGCTTTCAATAATCAGCTGGATAAATGACCCTGCTTTTGGATATCAATTTCTTTTCTCTAACCAACTTAATATTTATTTATAAATTGGCTGTGGTAGAAAGGATAGCAGTTCTGCATGGGCCAAACAGTATGGAATTTCATCTATAAGACTCATTTCACTTACCTCCACAGCTAAATGTCTAACTTGGCAACATCAGAACAAAAGATACTGAGGCTTTGATATGGCTTTTCTGCTAACGTTTTGGTAGCATCAGCATCTATAGATTTATTGCTTTTGAACAAAGGAAATATTTGAAGCAAATTAATGTGGAAATGGCCTTGTGCCATAAAATTCACAGGCTTTTTTTCTCACACACTTAATCATCGCAACTGCTGCTATGACAGAAAAGAGAATGACCCAGCAAAGGTTCAGTTAGACTGCCAGTTGACAAGTAACACCATGAAGCTTTACTATTCTATATTATAGGTGTGTGATCTATGTTTTAAGATAGATATCAAAATATGGGCAATAGTCTTCCATTGCCAGAAAGTATAGATTCAAAAATCAAGGAGTGAAATGAGAGAAACTTAAATTACTATTGCTTTAGCTTTCTATTGTTGCCATAACAAATTGTCACAAACTCAAACATTCACTTAAAATAGTATGAATTTACTATGACAGAATTCTGTCAGTCAGATGTCTGGTGGGCCTGCCTACTTTCTTGGCTTAGCATCCAAGAAGACTGGACTCTTGCAGCAGCAGATGCAATCTTTTCTAGATTGTCTGGAGACAAACCCACTTCAAAGCTCATGCAGAAATTTTGGGTCAGAATCCAGTTCAATTTGGTTGTAGGACTAAGGTCCCATTTCTTTTCTGGATGTCAGCCAGGCTTTCTTCCCATCTTCTCATTCAATTTATATATATACTCTATCTCATTGTATTTGTACTCTGTCTCATTGTCTTTCTCTTCTGTCTCAAAAGTAACAGTGAGTATTCTCTTACCTTAAATTTCAATCTCTTTGACCTCTGGAGCCTACTGCTTCATTTCTCCTCTGCACCTGTCCAAATGACCCTTCTGCCTTCATCTTCTGTTTTTAAAGATTCATATGAATACATTGAACCTGCCTAGATAATCCAAGATAATGTCATATTGTGGTCATCCGATTAGACATTACTAATGTCTCCACAGAATTACCAAGATTAATGTTTGTTGAATAACTAGGACATGAGTATCTTGGTGGGGGAAGACATTTTTATAATCCTATCATACTGTTACACCTAACAATTCATTTAGAAAGCTTTCCCTGTACCAAAACATTAGTATTTTTCTTTCTACCACAGCATAGAAAAATGGTTCACTGGACCTGAGATTGAAGTTATCACTTTGCCATTTTGAACCTCTTGTTCCAGTGAATGAGTAAAGACTGGGATAGTTATGGACTGATGTTATTGACTGTCATACTCATAAGTTAGATATGTTGCTGATACACATTGGGGATAAGGACGAGTGTGCTAGACCCCACAGATTTATCTTAGTACCACAGGTTAACTTAGTATGGTTTAACTTAGACCCAACAGGTTTAACTTAGTACTTCCATGTTTAAAAGTAAATATTAATAAACTAATAATACATTAATAAACTGCAGTAACCTATAAAAGCCAGAAGTCAAAAATGTTAGATCTTTCAGAAATGAATTTTTGAAAGTCAGATTTTAGATCATCCCATAAACTAAACAATATCAGCCTACTGAGAATGTAAATTGGTAATAAAAAAAGGATTAAAAAATATTGGCTGTATCAACTATGGGCTTATTGTTTAGAGGAAAAAAAACCTTATTGTAGCAGGTATGCATATACTCACTTTTCTGGTAACACACACACAAATGACTATACCATCCAGTTTTTTTTTTTTTTTCCACCTCTTATTTTTCTTTTATTACTATGTAAAAGGAAAGTTGTTTGTTAGTAGTGAATTTTACACGTAGCCTTTATATTGCAATGTATAAATATGAGAGAGCTGTTATAACACCAGTAGAGGACTAATTAAAATAAATAAGAGGTGGATAATATGATATTTTCTGAGTTGAATAAAATGAGTCTTAGCATCTTGTGCTATCTCTTGGAAAGCATCTTGTTGTCTCTGCAAGCAAAGCAATTGCATCATGTTAGGCAAAAGGATAAAGTTGTATTTGTTACTGGATATAAGTTCATTATAATGAATATAAGTATAGATATTTGAATGAACTCCAGGAGATGGTGATGGACAGGGAGGCCTGGTATGCTGCAATTCATGGGGTTGCAAAGCGTCAGACACAACTCAGTGACTGAACTGAACTGAAGTGTGGATATAGTGTACAAAAAGGATGAAATATATTGGTTATTAAACATTTATCTCTCTGCTGCATAATTTGCTACCCAGCTTCTTAACCACTAACCAGATACTATCCAATGCTTAGCAGTCTAAGTCTCATTTCCACTGGCCCATTTCTCCAAGTTCTTAAAGTACCACCAACAGTCAGTTTATTGTCTTCCCAGAAGTTTGAGCCTGTCTTTGTGGACCAATTCTTTGAGTTCTTAGATTCTTGGGGTCTTTGCCTCTTTTTTTTTTTTTTATGATGCCTATAGTGGTAGCAGGATGATGGCTGAAGTTGCAATGTCTGTGTTACTTGAGTGTTGTCTTTTATTTTTCCAGTACTCCAATATTTGTGAAAATAATTCCATCTATTTAATTCTATACTGAAATATCCAGCATGGTTTCTATTTTTGTTTGTTTGTTTTTTGTTTTTAAGTACTCTCAGAGAAAGAGAAAGAGTTAATGAACAAGGCAATATAATAGTTAAAAATGAGGTTAGAGACAGTGGATCAGAATGAGATGAAGACAAAAAAAAGAAGGCAGGAAGAAAATCAGAAGGAGGGAGGAGAGGAGGGTGAAAAAGAAGAGAAGGAAAAGAAGGGAGAATTTCACATAGTAGAATTAGGAAGGGAATAAAGCAATAGGGTAGAAGTTGACTAAGGTGACTAGCAAAACTTCATACAGTATGAGTGAGGAAGAGTTTCCCAGGTGGTGAAGTAAGGAACCTGCTTGCCAAGGTAGGAGATGTAAGAGATGCGAGTTTGATTCCTAGTTTGAGAAGATTTCCTGAAGGAGAGCATGGCAACCCACTCTAGTATTCTTGCTGAAAAATCTCGTGGTCAGATGAGCTTGGTGGGCTAAAGTCCATAGGGTCACAAAGAGTGGGATATGACTGAAGTGACTTAGCACACCCACAGCATGATTGAGGAAAGACTTCAGGAATGAGACATTTGAGTTAACACCTAACATAAGTAATTCAGGAGTAAGAGATCAGGAGAAGAAACTCACAAAGAAGGAGCAATAAGTGTAAAACAATACAGTGGAAGTGAGAAATACATTTAAGGGACTAGATCTGATAGAGCGCTTGAGGGAGGTTCATGACATTGTACAGGAGACAGAAGTCAAGAACATTCCCAAGAAAAAGAAATGCAAAAAAGCAAAATGGCTGTCTAAAGAGGGCTGTGAAATACCTGTGAAAAGAAGCAAAAAACAAAAGATAAAAGGAAAGATACATTCATTTGAATGCAGACTTCCAAAGAATAGCAAGGAGAGATAAGAAAGCCTTCCTCAGTGATCAGTGCAAAGAAATAGAGGAAAACAACAGAATGGGGAAGACTAGAGATCTCTTCAAAAAACTTAGAAATACCTAGGGAACATTTAATGCAAAGATGGGTTCAATAAAGGACAGAAATGGTATGACCCTAACAGAAGCAGAAGATATTAAGACGAGGTGGCAAAAATACACAGAAGAACTGTACAAAAAAGATCTTCATGATGGAGATAATCATGATGGTGTGATCACTCACCTAAACCAGAAATCCTGGAATTTGAAGACAAGTGGGCCTTAGGAAGCATCACTACAAACAAAGCTAGTGGAGGTGATGGAATTCCAGTTTAGCTATTTCAAATCTTAAAAGATGATGCTGTGAAAGTGCTGCTCTCAATATGCCAGCAAATTTGGAAAATTCAGCAGTGGCCACAGGACTGGAAAAGGGCAGTTTTCATTCCAATCCGTAAGAAAGGCAATGCCAAAGAATGCTCAAACTACCATACAATTGCACTCATCTCACATGCTAGCAAAGTAGTGCTCAAAATTCTCTAAGCCAGGCTTCAGCAATACCTGAACCATGAACTTCCAGATGTTCAAGCTGTTTGTAGAAAAGGCAGAGGACCCAGAGATCAAATTGTCAACATCTGCTGGATCACCAAAAATGCAAGAGTTTTCCAGAAATACATCTATTTCTGCTTTGTTGACTATGCCAAATCCTTTGGCTGTGTGGATCACAAAAAAACTGTGGAAAATTCTGAAAGAGATGGGAATACCAGACCACCTGATCTGCCTCTAGAGAATCTGTATGCAAGTCAGGAAACAACAGTTAGAATTGGACATGGAACAACAGACTGGGTCTAAATAGGGAAAGGAGAATGTCAAGGCTGTATATTGTCACCATGCTTATTTAACTTATATACAGAGTATATCATGAGAAACACTGGATTGGAGGAAGCAAAAGCTGGAATCAAGATTTCCAGGAGAAATAACAACCTCAGATATGCAGATGATACCACCCTTATTGCAGAAAGTGAAGAACTAATGAGCCTCTTGATGAAAGTGAAAGAGGGGGGTGAAAAAGTTGGCTTATAGCTCAACATTCAGAAAACAAAGATCATGGCATTTGGTTCCATCACTTCATAGCAAATAGATGGAGAAACAGTGGAAACAGTGTCAGACTTTATTTTTGGGGGCTCCAAAATCACTGCAGATGGTGATTGCAGCCATGAAATTAAAAGATGTTTGCTCCTTGGAAGAAAATATTATGACCAAACTAGACAACATATTAAAGAGCAGAGATATTACTTTTCCAACAAAGGTCCATCTAGGCAAAGCTATGGTTTTTCCAGTAGTCATGTATGGATGTAACAGTTGGACTATAAAGAAAGTTGAGCACAGAAGAATTGATGCTTTTGAACTGTGGTGTTGGAGAAGACTCTTGAAAGTCCCTTGGACTGCAAAGAGATCCAACCAGTCCATCCTAAAGGAAATCAGTCCTGAATATTCATTAGAAAGACCAATGTTGAAGCTGAAACTCTAATACTTTGGCCACCTGATGCAAAGAGCTGACTCACTTGAAAAGACCCTGATGCTGGGAGAGATTGAAGGCAGGAGGAGAAGGGAACAACAGAGGATGAGATGGTTGGATGGCATCACCGACTCAGTTGACATGAGTCTGAGTAAACTCTGGAAGTTGGTGATAGGGAAGTCTGGCGTGCTGCAGTCTATGGGGCTGCAAAGATTTGGACACTACTGAACAATTGAAATAAACTGAACTGCATCTAAGCAAGGACACCATTGGCATCAAAAAAGGCTGTGAAGCACTTCAATGGAGGTAAATGAATAAAGTAAAGAATGTAGAAGATGAAACTGAAATATATAAGGAGAATATCATCAGGTCAGGCCTCCAAAATATATTTTAATCTATGATAAAACTTGGGGAGCAGGTGAATGTGTGCATTTAAAAAATGAAAATTCTAAGCTAAAATAAATAAAAATGAGCTATTTTGTCTTTTGTCCTAATTTTTTGCCTTCTATGGGGGTCACACAGAGCTGGACATGACTGAAGTGGCTTAGCAGCAGCAGTAGCAGCAGCATAGAAAATGTATACTAAACAAATTTATGATTATTGGCTAATGATATTTTGTTTTCTGTATCTATCAATTGTTCAACTCAATATCACCTCAGTCCAAGAAATATTAAATACTTATTAAGGGAAGAGATGATTTCCTAAGTTCATATGTTTCTATAACCTATGTTGAGAAACAAAACTGATGCTCAAAATTGTATGCTGGATTTAATTTCACTTTTTAAAGTTCAGGATTGAAATTCATATCTAGCATTTGTTAATGGCTTTAATTCCAAACAGGAAAAGACACCTGATTACTATGTATTCAATAAGGGCTCTGAATCACAGTAGTGGGAAATACTAGCATAACTCAAAACTCTAGTTTCCTGCTGGAGAGACCAGACCTCTGGCCAAAAATGAGTAGCAAGGAAATACAATCTGCTTGCTTATTACAAAAATGTTTGAACAAGTAATGTCTGTTCCAGCAGTGGACACAATAGCCTGGTGTGATAATGATAAATGTTATGGTGATTTTCCCATCAGCTTAGTAAAGACATATCAGTTTCAGCATGGAGCATGACATAGTTTAATTCATGCTGCAAAGCAGAATCAGTATAAGGATTTGAGCACTGGGAGAACTGTTATAGAAATGCTTACTTCCCCATTCAAAGTTTTGAGCCTAAATATTATTGAAATCCAGATGGCTGATTTAAAGCATACCACAAAGGATAATTGTAGAATGTCCCCAAAGTATTAGGATGTAATTGAAGTATCATTTGACTTTTCATTTGCAAGATAAGCAGTTTTTCATGGCATCCTTCATATATTTGCATAAAAAGGATTTCTTAGTGGGACCAGAAAGTTTAGTAGTGAAATAAAACTTTTGAAGCAGTAGCAGTCAAGTTGAGAAGCAGTTTTCCAGACAAGACAAGAAGAACAAAACATGATAGATAAGAGGATGAAGACCTCTAGCAAAATAAATCAGTTTCATCTACTGTAGAGGGAATTTGTTCAGTGAAGTTTAATTCTCTGATGACTATTAATTCACATAATTTTGCAGTGTGTATGACATCCATGCTTCATTGTGTCAGTGAAGCCATTGAATATTTGAGTGATAAACTGAAAATATTAGAGATTGATGATCCAATTAATGAGATTAGCAGAAGCAGAGTAGAGGGCAAAAAATTTAAGTGAAAGGAGATAAAAGTTCTCTACCTATTTTAAAATCTATTTATTTTTGTGGGCGTTAGCAGGTGAAAAACATTGAAAATGCACTGAAAGTTTTATATTTACCAGTAAGAAAAATAAAGCCATTTTAATGGCTGTCATTTTATTATTTTATTTTCACTAAAAAAGTCATAGAAGCAATCACTATGGCTACATATCATATTTTTGCTACATAGTACATTAAGATAATTGCACACCCTAATGAGGAGGCCTTACAAATAGCTTTGAAAAGCAGGGAGGGGAAAACCAAAAGAGAAAAGGAAAGATATACTCATTTGAACGCACAGTTCCAAAGAATAGCAAGGAGAGATGAGAAAGGCTTCCTCATTGATCAGTGCAGGGAAATAGAGGAAAATAATAGAATGGGAAAGACTAGAGATCTTTTCAAGAAAATTTAAATTAACAAGGGACTATTTCATGCATAGATGGACTCAATAAAAAATGGTATGACCCTAACAGAAGCAGAAGATATTAAGAAGAGGTGGAAAGAATACACAGAAGAACTATACAAAAAGAATCTTCATGACCCAGATAATCACGATGGGGTGATCACTCAGTCAAAGCCAGACATCCTGGAATGTGAAGTCAAGTGGGCCTTAGGAAGGATCACTATGAACAAAGCTAGTGGAGGTGATGGAATTCCTGTTGAGCTATTTCAAATCCTAAAAGATGATCCTGTGAAAGTGTTGCTCTCAACACGCCAGCAAATTTGGAAAACTCAGCAGTGGCCATGGGACTGGAAAAGGCCAGTTTTCATTCCAATCCCTAAGAAAAGCAACGCCAAAGAATGCTCAAACTACCATACAATTACACTCATCTCACACACTAGCAAAGTAGTGCTCAAAATTCTCTAAGCCAGGCTTCAGCAATACCTGAACCATGAACTTCCAGATGTTCAAGCTGTTTGTAGAAAACGCAGAGGACCCAGAGATCAAATTGCCAACATCCACTGGATCATTGAATAAGCCAGAGAGTTCCAGAAAAATCATCTATTTCTGCCTTATTGATTATGCCAACACCTTTGGCTGTGTGGATGTTCAATACAGGATACAGGATCCTTGGGGCTGGCGCACGGGGTGATCCAGGGAGATATGGGATGGGAGGTGGGAAGGGGCTTCGGCATTGTGAGATTGGGTACACCTGTGGCCAATGCATGTCAGTGTATGGCAAAACAAATACAGTATTGTAATGTAGGGAAATAATAATAATAATAATAATTTATAAATAAATAAATAAATTACAGCTCTAAATTTCCATGTTTTTATAAAAGATAAATTTGTCTTTATTTTTCAATAAGTTATGGTTGAATAACATTTTAAGATGAATTTAAAAAAATTGGTTAGGCTGTAATGTTAATGAAACCATGCTCCTAATTACAATAATTCCTGTTTTGACCTAAGTTCTAAAACAGATCATTCCAAGTCCTACTGACTAGCCTTGCAGAAAAATGCTCTGATTCAGGGGTAAGGCGTAGGTGTGACAGATAAGTGAAAAAAAAACCAAAAAAAAAAATGGATCACAATAAACTGGAAAATTCTTCAAAAGATGAGACTACCAGCCCATTTTACCTGCATCTTGAGAAATCTACATGCAGCTCAGGAAGCAACAGTTAGAACTGGACATGGAACAACAGACTGGTTCCAAATAGGAAAAGGAGTACGTCAAGGCTGTATATTGTCACCACGCTAATTTAACTTCTATGCAGAGTACATCATGAAAAACGCTGGGCTGGAAGAAGCACAAGCTAGAATCAAGATTGCTGGGAGAAATATCAATAACCTCAGATATGCAGATGGCACCACCCTATGGCAGAAAGTGAAGAAGAATTCGAGAACCTCTTGATGAAAGTGAAAGAGAGTTAAAAGTTGGCTTAAAGCTCAACATTCAAAAAACAAACATCATGGCATCTGGTCCCATCTCTTCATGGCAAATAGATGGGGAAATGGTAGAAACCATGGCTGACTTTATTTTTTGGGCTCTAAAATCACTGCAGATGGTGATTGCAGCCATGAAATTAAAAGACACTTGTTCCTTGGAAGAAAAGTTATGACGAGGCTAGAAAGCATATTAAAAAACAGAGATATTACTTTTCCAACAAAGGTCCGTCTAGTCGAGGCTATGGTTTTTTCCAGTGGTCATGTACAGATTTGAGTGTTGGACTATAAAGAAACCTGAGCACTAAGAATTGATGCTTTTGAACTGTGGTTTTGGAGAAGATTCTTGAGATTCCCTTGGACTGCAAGGAGATCCAACAAGTCCATCCTAAAAGAGATCAGTCCTGAATATTCATTGAAAGGACTGATGCTGAAGCTGAAACTCCAATACCTTGGCCACCTGATTGAAAAAGCTGGCCCATTGGAAAAGACCCTGATGCTGGGAAAGATTGAGGGGAGGAGGAGACG
Organism: Procapra przewalskii; assembly: GCA_006410515.1. Classification (NCBI taxonomy): domain Eukaryota; kingdom Metazoa; phylum Chordata; class Mammalia; order Artiodactyla; family Bovidae; genus Procapra; species Procapra przewalskii. Next base: position 229,732 of record SJYF01000064.1, on the reverse strand, counting down.
GGGGCGACAGAGGATGAGATGTTTGGATGGCATCACTGGGTCAATGAGTTTGGGTGCACTCAGGGAGTTGGTAATTGACAGGGAGGCCTGGGGTGCTTACAGTCCATGGGGTCACAAAGAGTCAGACACAACTGTGTGACTAAACTGAAACTGAACTGAACTGAATTGATCTTTGAGAGAATCATCTTTGTCCCACAAGTCATTTTAGGACTTTATGAATAGAGAATATGCTGCCAATCTATATCCCTCCAACTTTTTCCTGGAAAA
>SJYF01000063.1:2220197-2235346 GCA_006410515.1 Procapra przewalskii | reverse complement strand
ATATGTGTCAGTATACTGTATTGGTGTTTTTCTTTCTGGCTTACTTCACTCTGTATAATCGGCTCCAGTTTCATCCATCTCATTAGAACTGAGTCGAATTTATTTTTTTTAAGGCCAATGCATGTCAATGTATGGCAAAACAAATACAGTATTGTAATGTAGGGAAATAACAATAATAATAAAAATTTAAAAAAAAAGATTCTGGGAACCCAGAGCAAGAAGCCCACATACTATGTACCTAAATATTTAAAATAAATCCTTCAGGCTAAAAAAATAAAACTATGCTTTTTCCCCCTCCTCTTGGCACCATCCGATACTATGAGGCATCTGGCCTGTCTGTGTGTAGACATCTTGCCCACAAGTCTGAGGTCTGCATATTTCTGTCTTGGAGTCCCTAGGCTTTGATGCATACATTAGAAAGAAAACTCTTAGAAAAGGCTTGTGAATATGCATAAGGATGAGATTATTTCCAACTGGTGGAATGTTTTCATGCAAGTAGGGCACTTAAGATATGAACTCCCAACAGTGGAACGGGAAAGAAGGGAGGAAGTGTGTATGAGGTGTGGACAGAAGCAAAGGAGAGAGTGAATGCTGGTGTGAGTGAGAAAATGGTATGGTGAGGAAGCTGGTGGGGATTTTGTGAGACGAGGGCCTATGGCTGATTAGGAGGACCTAAACTGATGTAAGGAGGCCGAACTTTATCCTGCAGGTAGTGGCAAGTTTTTGAATTTGTGAGCATGGAAATGACACAATTGATTAGATCTGTATTTTAGGTCACCAACTTCAGTAGCAAAATTGAAGGTGAATTTTAGTTAGTTAGTGACCAGTAGAGAAGCTGAATAGTCTTTCAAATTTCCTGCCTCTGAAACATCTTTTCACAATTCCCTCATGTGCATGCTAAGTCACTTCAGTCGTGTCTGACTCTTTTTGACCCTATGGACCATAGCCCATCAGACTCCTCCGTCCATGGAATTCTCCAGGCAAGAACACTGGAAATGAAGTCGCTCAGTTATGTCCTACTCTTTGCAACCCCATGGACTGTAGCCTACCAGGCTTCTCTGTCCATGGGATTTTTCAGGCAAGGGTACTGGAATGGGTTGCCATTTCCTTCTCCAGGGGATCTTCCCAACCCAAGGATCGAACCAGCATCCCTTAGGTCTTCTGCATTGGCAGGATCCCTTAGGTCTTCTGCATTGGCGGGATTCTTTACCTCTAGCACCACCTGGAAGGCTGCAATTCTTTCACAGTAGTGGAATAAAAGTTATTAGTTGGAAGGTAGACTGTCCTGTGTAGAAAGACAAATGGTGAGTTTAATGTTGCTCCCTAGGTCTACCATTATACAACATACATCGCAGAGGAATAGCAACATTATCTCAGCAGGCACTTGCCTTCAGAAAGATGTCCAGATCTGTTAATGCAGAACCCATACAATGTCATAAAAGATGTTTTGGTTTTTGGAGTTTTGGCAATAGGTTTTTTGGTGTGTGTATGATACTGAATACACGGATGTTGAAAATCTGAACCCTGCTGGCTATCTACAGTGTTTGGTGAGGGGCAGAGAGAAACAGTTTTCAGCATGACTCTGTCCTGAAGGAGCTGATAAAAAGCAGCAAGAGGGAGAGAGAGATAAAGACAGTTACCTTTGGGATCTAATTTGGGAACCTGGAGAACATTGCAAAACAAAATCTGTGTACACGTGGGGAAAGTAAAATATCTAGCAATTATATTGTGTTACTTTAGGCATACTTGTGGACTTTAAAAAGGCACATATTATTTATAAGGAACACTATAATTATACTCATTCCATGAAATGCATTATTTCCTGGACTACCTGCAATAACTCCTTTGAGACTGGCTGCGAAAGGTCAAATTATTGTTCTAATTTTAGTCTGTTGACCCCGACACAGCGCTGAGGGTTGGTGACAGTCTTCACTGCCTGTCAAATAGGCACAGTCACATGCTGTGAGGAAATGTCAGGATATTTTTAGGGTGACGTCCAGATATTGCATATAAAGCTTCTCAATTTTAAAAAAAGGCACGTGATTTGGGTTTGTTGTCTTATCTATTTACTTTGTGAAATTGAATGCAGAGCTGTTGGAGATGTTGGTGTTGCCCTCCCTTAATCTATATACTTACTGATGACGTCAGTGACATTTCCTTTTTTCTTTGCTCTGGTTATCCAGCCCTTCGCTCTGCCTTACAGCTTTTCCTGCTGACCCTTTCTCTATCTTCTGTGCTTGTCATATTTCCTGCCTGCTCACAAAGGAAGATCAATGAAGCAAAAGCTGACCATCAAGAAACTTGGATTTTTATCATCTCAGCTCAGTCACTGATTAACTGCATTAACACTGGGCAAACCCTATTACCTTCCTTAACCTAAATTTCTTTCATCATTACAAAATGGAGTATGATATAGGTGACCTCCAAGGTACCCTTCAACTCTGACATCTGTGACTCTACCAAACCTGGAAAGTAATTATTATAACAGTTGTAAGAAGTATAATTAAAGGAAAACTGCTCAAAAATATGAAATGCTTTTGTGGTAATACTACAGAGACATCATGAATGCTGTACAACACTCCATGTGAATTAATTTTGTTATATTTTTATGAAGGTCTTTTCTCCCCCTACCCCCCAAACTATTTGTCAATGGGGAAATTTACTCTATTTTTTCCTTTAATCACCATATGTTACTGTATTCAAAATTTAAGGTCACTCACTCTGGCCACTAATTATGCATGCTAAAATTTCTTGTGGAAGAATATTCAGAGAGTTCGTTGGTACTGCAGCTATTAAATTCCATGGATAATTGATCGGCTGTATAACAGATTCTTGTTCTCCATCAAATAATAAATGAAGAGCAATTATCCAGAAATTAAACATTTTGCAGAGCATTGATTACTACAAAGAAATTGAGATTTGGAAGGCAAGATCTGAGTTTCAGTTCTGGATTCAACAATTCTTAGTTTGCACCCCAATACAGCTGGGTCCAACTGACTCAGAATCATAGCATTCTATTTACTTGTTGAGGAAAATATTCCTGAAAGAAAGCGTGGCGTAATTTCTAGCCAGAAAATAGAGTAATAGTGTTATTCATGAAAAGCAAAAGGCATTTTAGAAAAGTTATTAAGCAGAAATCAATGGGACCAATTGGATTTATGATCAAGGGAGTTATATTTGACTAATACAACTCCTGGTTAATAAGATTCAGGCCAGAATGATTGTGGCAGAAATAAAGTCAGAAGTCATTTGAGGAAGGGAAAAGTGGAGTAATGAGCATAGTATTAGAATATATGACTTTGAGGTGGTAGAAAAGTTATTTGTGGACATGTCTGACAGAAACTGAATGCAAACCCTGGCTGTATATGTTGAGGTGCTATTTGTGCAGAAGCCTTTTCAGTAGATCTCTGAGAGAGCATACAACACAGATTTTTAGACTTTAGTGGGGATGAGAATATTTTGGAGTTGGTGGTTCTGACCTCAGAGGTTCTAATTCAGTAGATTTAGAAATTCACATGGGACAAAAACATTCACATATTCTACTAGCACTCCTAGGATTTTTATGCAGAAAGTCTGTGTGCTACATTTTAGGGCAGTGGTTCTTAGGCTTTAACATGCATCAGAATTAACTGACGGGGTTGTTAAACTACAAATTGCTGGGCCTCAATTCTATGGATTCTGATGCAGCAGACCATGGGGCCAGACAAATTACTACTCTAACAAGGCAAATCCTGACGCGGCTGGTCAGGGGAGCATGTTTTGAAAATGCCTGCCTTATGGTGCATTGATTTCACTGACACAGACTTTAAAAGAGATTCAGGAGCAGAATTCTGGAAAGCAATTACATTCAATGGCAGCACAAAGAAGGGGTGCATGCTTATAAGCCCAGAGGAAAGCACCACAGGAGGAAGGTGGCTGGAAGATGCAAGTGAATGAGGGACTAGGAAAGGGAGCAGTGGTCTGGAACAGTCTAAAAGGATGCGGGCAAGTCATAGGAAGAGAGAGAGTCTTTAAAATGAAGGTCATATCACTTGACAGCATCAAATCTACAACTACACGCAGAGCAGCTCTCACTGAAATGGACCTGAAGACAAGCAGACTCGCTCCTCTACAACCGAGGCTGTAAAGAAAGAACCATGCTGGGCTCGATAGGAGGGGAGAAGAGATCTAGTTGGGACCTGAACTCCCAGTGGGTGACTCAAAGAAAATGGGAGTATCATAGGCTCAGAGAGTCCCCCCCTGGGGAGTGAGGGGTTCAAGGCACACACTAGGCACAGCAGTCAAGGGATCTGACACCAGGAAGACAAGCCCTTTAGTTGTTTGCAAACCAGAGAGATTTATGAGAGGGATGTAAGAAGCCTAGAATCTTGCTTCCTCCTGGGAACACTGTGGAGTCTATATTGATAATTGCCTCCTGTTCTGGCCAGCTTGCAGGACCACCTGGACATGACCTCCAGCACCATTGGGCTCCTGCTCCAGCATCTCCTGCTTTCCTGCTAAGATGGAGGCAGCCATTGCCAGGAAGACTGTGCCTATTTGAAAGGAATGGAACTGACTTGGGCTCTGACCCTGCCTCTGACCAGAGTAGGAGCCTGTGTAGCCTTGGGAGGGAGTGGACCAGCTCCGGGGTGGAGGCCATCACCGCGGGTATGTGCATCCACATGCAGACCTGGGAACACGTGGAAACAGATCAGTAGTGTGACTCCAGTTCTTCAGTCCTGACCTCATCTCTAACCAAGATGGTGCACCTGGGAAATAGTAAAATGAGTGCAGAAGTGCAGCCCAGGATCTCAGGCTCCAGCCGTAGCCTCAATCATCATGGAGATGGCTATCACATCTGGGAGGAAATCCAACACCCTCCATGCTCCTCCTCCAGCTCCTTGGGCCCTGGCCCCACCCACGATAGGGCAGTGGTTGCCCTCTAGCCCTGGCTCATACCTGGCTCTGACTCTAGCTCTTCTGATTCCAGGCCAACCTCTCAGCAAGGTGGTTGCCAGATCAGCAGGAGGGACGATTCAGTCTGAGATCATTTCAGATTCAGTTCTCCTGCCAAAGCTGCTGGGCATACATATGCTGCAAAGGGATGCTCCCACACAAGGATATGCCTTCAAGACTGGGATAGATAACTGTTTCACCTAATTTCATAGAGATAGAGAAAGTTAAACAAAATGAGAAGACATAAGCATATGTTTCAAATGAAAGAGCAAGAAAAAAACACCCTGAAAAACCCTAATGAAAGAGAGATAAAAAATTTACTTGATAAAAAGTTGAAGGAAATAGCAATAAGAATGCTAAGTGACTTGGGAAAACAGTAGATGTGCAAGTGAGAATTTCAACAAAGAACTAGAAAATATAAAAAAGAATCATTGAGAACTGAAGAATACAGTGAAAGTGAAAGTGTTAGTTGCTCAGTCGTGTCTGACTCTTTGTGACCCCATGGACTGTAGCCTGCCATGTTCCTCTGTCCATGGAATTCTCCAGGCAAGAATACTGGAGTGGGTAGCCATTCCCTTCTCCAGGGGATCTTCTCAACCCAGAGACTGAATCCAGGTCTCCTGCACTGCAGGCATATTCTTTACTATCTGAGTCACCAGGGAAGCCTTATAACTAAAATGATAAAATATGGTAAAACAGAAGAAGGGGAAGTAAGATTACTTATAATAATAATACTTATAATACTTATAATCTTACTTATAATAAGTAAGATACAAGGATGTAATGTACAACACAAGGAATATAGCCTGCATTTGATACTAACTTTAAATAAAGTATAGCCTATAAAAATTTCCAACAATTATGTTACATACCTGAAATTAATATAAACTTGTAAATCAACTGTACTTCACAATTTAAAAAGTTGAAAAGAGGTGCTCAACATTAGTAATTATTTGGAAAATGTTAATCAAGCCAAAAATAAGATAACTGCAACATACCTAAAGTAGATCTAAAATTTAAAAAACTGAAAAGTTTTTAGTATTCACATGGATGTGGATCATTTGGAACTCTCATATACTGCTGGCAACAATGTAAGACAGTATAATCATTTTAGAAAGTGGAATGGCAGATCTCTATAAAGTTAAACGTGTACCTACCATATGACCCAAGCAAAAACCTATACATAAATATTTATAGCAGATTTGCTTGTAATATTAAAAAGTGGAAACAAATAGGTATCATTCAACAGGTGACTAGAAAAGTAAAACTGAGGTACATCCATACAATGGAACACTGTACAGCAATAAGAAAAATGAACTATAAATTCATGTGTAAACATAGATGAATCTGAAATGCATTTTGCTAAGCAAAAGAACTCAGATCTGAAGGGTTACATGGTATATTACAATTATATGACATTCTGTGAAAGGGAAAAACTATAGGAAGGAAATAAAATCCAAACAAATGATGTCTGGAACCACTGGGTGGGCAGAAGAGTTGTCTTTAACGGTGTAGCACATGGGAATTTGGAGGCAGGGGGACTGGGCATGGGTTGGGGATCAGAACTCTTCTCTATGGATCCACGGTGGTAAATACATGACACCACATATTTGTAAATCCTTTAGATGTATACATCACAAAAATAAACAACCATTACTGCACATTACCAGAAATTCAACAAGGAAGAGAATAAAGATGGAATACAGGATATATGGAAAGGAGAAAAAATGAAGGCCATCATTAACTAATTGGATGTCAGAAAAAAAGATGTCAAAATCAGAGGTTTTTTGAAATAAAGAGAGGGGAGAAATCTTCAACTACTTGTTCCACTGAGAAATCCTTGCTTTCCTTCTTTTCTCTAGTGCATTTGCAGTAAAAATTTTCATTACATGTTTGGTCAGCTCCTAATATGGCTAATGAGTACCTCAAGTAACTAAAATCTTCTCAGAATAAAAGTATCAACGCCATTTGGGGTTTCCAGGTGGCACTACCGGTAAAGAATCCGCCTACCAGAGCAGGAGACATATATCCAGGGTTTATCCTGGGTCAGAAAGATCCCCTGGAGAAGAGAATGGCATCCTACTCCAGTATTCTTGCCTGGAAAATCCCATGAACAGAGGAGCCTGGTGGGCTACAGCCCATGGGGTCGCAAAGAATTGGACATGACTGAACAAATGAGTATAACTCCATGTGTTGTCCTATGTTTTCCCACCTAAGCTCTCTTTCACATTTTTCATGTTCCCAAATCCATCTTTGAAATTTCCATGCATATCCATTATATCTCCCCAAGACTCTCAGTGGATAATTAGATAGCCTCTTTCAATATCTTGAATATTGACACTTTTGTTTTATTTGCCAATGTACAGAATAGAATAACTGATTCTCTATCATCCTCCAAAAGTGAGCAATGGGGTTGTTTTTAGTATGATCAAGAACTTAGAAATTTTAAAATATTTTATTATGTTTTCATCAATTAAATTATTGTTTTCTTGATATTCAAATTATCACATTTTTTCTTTTTTTAACAAATTATTCATTTTAATGGAAGAAATTACTTTACAATATTGTGATGGTTTTGGCTCTACATCAACATGAGTTGGCCATAAGCATACAGGGGTCCCCTACCTCCTGAACCCCCTTCCCACTGTCCTTCCCACCCCATTCCTCCAGGTTGTTAGAGAGCACCAGTTTTGGCTTTGGGTTCCCTGTGTCATACATCAGACTCCCACTGGCTCTCTGTTTTACATATGGCAATGTATATGTTTCAATACTATTCTTTAAATCATTACATTTTTGTTCATGTCCAGGAATACTTCAAACTGGACATGTCCTGCTGATCGTTTGTTGTTGTTCAGTTGCCAAGTCATGTCTGACTCTTTGTGATCCCATGGACTGCAGCACACCACGCCTCCCTATCCCTCACCATCTCTCAGAGTTTGCCCATGTTCATGTTCACTGAGTCATGCTCAGTGGACTTAACTGAGTATATTGGTGATGCTACCCAGTGATTTCATCTTCTTCTTCTGCCTTCAATCTCTCCCAGCAACATGGTCCTTACCAGTGTTTCAGTTCTTTACATTAAGTGGCCAAAGTATTGGAGCTTCACCTTCAGCATCAGCCTGCCGATGAACATTCAGGGTCGATTTCTTTTACGATTGACTGGCTTGATCTCATCGCAGTTCAAGGGACTCTCGAAAGTCTTTTCCAGCACCACAGTTCAAAACATCAATTCTTTGGTGCCAGCATTCTTTATGGTCCAGCTCTTACATCCATACATGGCTACTGGAAAAATTATAGTTTTTACTATATAGTCCTTTGTCAGCAAAGTGATGTCCTTGCTTTTAATTCATTGTCTAGGTTGGTCATAACTTTTCTTCCAAGGAACAAGCATCTTTTAATTTTTTGGCTGCAGTCACCATCCCCAGTGATTTGGGAGTCCAAGAAAATAAAGTCTCTCACTGTTTCCATTGTTTCCCCATCTATTTGCCATGAAGTGATGGGTTGGTTTCCATGATCTCAGCTTTGCTTTTTGAATGTTGAGTTTTAAGCCAGTTTATTCTCTCTCCTCTTTCACCTTCATCAAGGAGCTCTTTAGTTCCTCTCCAGTTTTTTCTATCAGAGTGGTGTCATCTGCATGTCTGAGGTTATTGATATTTTTCCCTGCAATCTTAATTCCAGCTTGTGATTCACCCAGGCTGGTATTATGGCCTCTGCATATAATTTAAATAAGCAAGGTGGCACTATATACCCTGACATAGTTCTTTCTCAATTTTGAACCAGTCCATTGTTCCATGTCTGGTTCTGACTATTGCTTTTTGACCTGCATATGTTTCTCAGGAAGCAGGTAAGGTGGTTACAAGGTTTAAAAAGTTACAAGCTGGAAATTATAGGGTGTTCAGAATTACAGGAAGTTTTCTATTCTCTTTTTGAAGCACCCTCCTTTTGTTTCCAGTACATGATTATTCTTAACTTATCTGGATGATTCTTCTCAGTCTTTTTAAATCTTGATTTTCCATACAATCTCAATATATACACACTCACTGGGTAATCATATCCATTCCTCTAAACGATACCCATATGACAATATATTTCATCATAAGATACCAGCAAAGGTCTCTTTTATAAACTCTCTATTCCTCATCACATTTCTTCATTCTTTTTTCTTTTTAAAACTTTCCCTCCCTTACACCTTGTACCTCTCTCCATCCCCTGCATCTCTGTAACCCGGCTCCACCACCATCCGTGCAGATTTAAGCCAAAAATCTGGGATTCCTTTTGGAACCCACCTATTTTTCTCATTCCTAATTTGCAGCTCTTTGCTGAGTCATGTCAGTATAAACCGCTACCAGGGAGGTCTACCACACCCTAACCTCAGAGGTCTTTAACACTCGTAATGGGCATACTGCCTTGACTCTTGGATCTGCTGCTTTTAATCTGCTGTCATAGAGCAACTGGCAGAATTTTTAGAAATGCTTAAACACTGATTTCAGCCTAAAACCCAAGGTTTGTCATCTCATTTAGAATGAAACCCAACCCTTTCTCACGTTCTTCCAGGCCTCTGTTTACTTCTCAGCCCTGATCTGCTACAGTCTCCCCTTGTTTACATTTTGCTAGCCAAACGGCTGAGTCTACTCAGAAACATGGCCTTCCCAGGTGGCGCTAGTGGTAAAGAACTCACCTGCCAACGCTGGAGACATGGGTTTGATCCCTGGGTCAGGATGATCATCTGGAGTAGAAATGGCAACCCGTTCCAGTGTCCTTGCCTGGAGAATGCCATGGATGGAGGAACCTGGCGGGCTATGATTCATAGGGTCGCAAAGAGTTGGATTTGACTTAAGCGACTCAGCACGCAGGCCCGCACTCCTTAGACACACCAGGCTCATTTTTCTTGTTGGGTCTTTGCTCTCTCTAGTGCCGCTCTTTGGAAGGTGAAGTGAAGTGAAGTAGCTCAGTAGTGTCCAACTCTTTGCGGCCCCATGGACTGTAGCCTATCAGGCTTCTCCGTCCATGGGATTTTCCAGGCAAGAGTGCTGGAGTGGATTGTCATTTCCTTCTCCAGGGGATCTTCCTGACCCAGGAATCAAACCCAGGTCTGCCACATTGCAGGCAGACGCTTTACCATCTGAGCCACCAGGGAAGCCCTTTGGAAGGTACTCCCCTCCAATACCTCTTATTTCAAATAGTTGTCTTAGCAGTTTCCTCATTCATTTGGAATTTATTGCAAATGTTTATTAAATAATAGAATGAACAAGCAGATAAAGCTGAATAAATTCATATTTCTTTCCTTAAGTTTGTACTCCTTCAGAATTCCTCTGTATTGATGTCAGAATGAAATCAAGCACCAGGAGTAAAGGGAGAGGAAAGAACATGAAGAAAGGGAATGCTTAGTACTATTATTGTAGTTTAAGTAATAGAAAATTCAGTGAAACACATGTAGAAAGTAAACTGGCATGCCTTGTTGGAGTCTTATGTGAATGTTAAACTTTAGATTGTTGACAATTACAAGGACACAGGATATTTAAAATCTATAGCTTGGCAGTTTTAATTGATATGGAGACATGCTACTGTGTGTCTATGCTCCTAACAGTGTGCTAAATATTCACTTAAGTGTTCTGTGATGTGAGACATAAAAATTTGTGAAAAGAAATTGAAAACATTATTTTCATATATATGTGATTGCATGTTAACAGAATTATTAACAATTATTTGGTATTCCTTGGATAACTATAAGAAATAATGTTTTCAGGGAATTTTATAACAGTTAACAGTTTTGTTCTCTATACAGTTCAGTCACTCAGTCATGTCCACCTCCTTGCGACCTCATGGACTGCAAAATGCTGGGCTTCCCTGTCCATCATCAACTCTTAGAACTTGCTCAAACTGATGTCCATCGAGTGGGTGATGCCATCCAACCATCTCATCCTCTGTTGTCCCCTTCTCCTCTCACCTTCAGTTTTTCCCAGCATCAGGATCCTGTCCATTGAGTCAGTTCTTTGCATCAGGTGGCCAAATATTGGAGTTTCAGCTTCAGCATCAGTCTTTCCAATGAACACTTAAGACTGATCTCCTTTGGGATGGACTGGTTGGATCTCCTTGCAATTCAAGGGACTCTCAAGAGTCTTCTCCAACATCACAGTTCAAAAGCATCAATTCTTTAGCGCTCAGCTTTCTTTATAGTCTGATTCTCACATCCATACATGACTACTGGAAAAACCATAGCTTTGATTAGATGTACCTTTGTCAGCAAAAGTAATATCTCTGCTTTTTAATATATTGTCTAGATTGGTCATAACTTTTCTACCAAGGAGCAAGGATCTTTCAATTTCATGGCTGCAGTAACCAAAATAATCTGCAATTATTTTGGAGCACCCCCCCCCCCAAAGTAGTCTCTCACTGTTTCCATTGTTTCCCATCTATTGTCCATGAAGTGATGGGACCAGATGCCATGATCTTTGTTGTTTGAATGTTGAGTTTTAAACCAACGTTTTCACTCACCACTTTCACTTTCATCAAGAGGGGCTTTAGTTCTTCGCTTTCTGGCAAAAGGGTGGGGTCATCTGCATATCTGAGTTTATTGATATCTTCCCCAGAAATCTTGATACCAGCTTGTGCTTCATCCAGCCCAGCATTTCATATGATGTACTCTGCACATAAGTTAAATAGGCAGGGTGGCTGTATAAAGCCTTGGCATACTGCTTTCCCAATTTGGGTCCAGTCTGTTTGTTCCATGTCTAGTTCTAACTGTTGCTTCTTGAACTGCATACAGATTTCTCAGAAGGCAGGTAAGGTGGTCTGGTATACCCATCTCTTGAAGAATTTTCCATAGTTTGTTGTGATCCACACAGTCAAAGGTTTTGGCATAGTCAATAAAGCAGATGTGTATGTTTTTCTGGAACTCTCTTGCTTTTTCAATGATCCAGTGGTTGTTGGCAGTTTGATCTCTGGTTCCTGTGCTTTTTCTAAATCCAGCTTGAACATCTGGAACTTCACAGTTTACATACTGTTGAAGCCTAGCTTGGAGAATTTTGAGCATTACTTTGCTAGCATGTGAGATGAGTGCAATAGTTTGAAAATTCTTTGGCATTGCCCTTCTTTGGTATTGGACTGAAGACTGACCTTTTCCAGTCTTGTGGTCACTGTTGCATTTTCCAAATTTGCTGGCATATTGAGTGCAGCACGTTCACAGCATCATCTTCCAGGATTTGAAATAGCTCAACTGGAATTCCATCACCTCCAGTCGCTTTGTTTGTGGTGATGCTTCCTAATGCCCAGTTGATTTTGCATTCCAGGATGTCTGGCTAGGTGAGTGGTCACACTATCATGATTATCTGCATCATGAAGATCTTTTTTCTATACGTCTTCTGTGTTTTCTTTGCCACCTCTTCTTAATATCTTCTGCTTCTGTTAGTTCTCTTCCATTTCTGTCCTTTATTGTGTCCATCTTTGCATGAAATGTTCCCTTGGTATCTCTAATTTTCTGGAAGAGATCTCTAATGCTTCCCATTCTATTGTTTTTCTCTATTTCTTTGCACTGATCACCGAGGAAGACTTTCTTCTCTCTCTGTTGCTATTCTTTGGAACTCTGCATTTAAATGGGTATATATTTCCTTTTCTCCTTTACCTTAGCTTCTCTTCTTTTCTCAACTATTTGTAAGGTCTCCTCAGACAACCATTTTGCCTTTTTGCATTTCTTTTCCTTGGGGATGGTCTTGATCACTGTCTTCTCTACAATGTCATGAACTTTCAACCATAATTCTTCAGGCACTCTGTCTAGCAGATCTAATTCCTTGAATCTATTTGTCACTTCCACTGTATAATCATAAGGGATTTCATTTAGGTTATAACTGAATGATCTAGTGGTTTTCCCTACTTTCTTCAATTTAAGTCTGAATTTTGCAATAAGGAGTTCATGATCTGATCCACAGTCAGCTCCCGATCTTGCTTTTGCTGACTGTATAGAGCTTCTCCATCTTTGGCTGCAAAGAATATAATCAATCTGATTTCGGTATTGACCATCTGGTGATGTACATGTGTAGAGTCTTCCCTTGTGTTGTTGAAAGACGGTGTTTGCTATGACCAGTGCATTCTCTTTTCAAAATTCTGTTAGCCTTTGCCCTGCTTCATTTTGTGCTCCAAGGCCAAATTTGCCTCTTACTCCAGGTATCTCTTGACTTCCTACTTTTGCATTCCAGTTCCTTCTGATGAAAGGGACATCTTTTTTGGTGTTGGTTCTAGAAAATCTTGCAGGTTTTCATAGAACCATTCAGCTTCAGCTTCTTCAGCATTACTGGTTAGGGCATAGACTTGAATTACTGTGATATTGAATGGTTTGCCTTGGAAACAAGCAGAGATCATTCTGTCGTTTTTGAGATTGCAGCCAAGTACTACATTTTGGACTCTTTTGTTGACTATGAGGGCTACTCCATTTCTTCTAAGGGATTCTTGCCCACAGTAGTAGGTATAATAGTCATCTAGATTTAATTCACCCATTCCAGTCCATTTTAGTTTGCTGATTCCTACAATGTCAGTGTTCACTCTTTCTATCTCCTGTTTGACCACTTCCAATTTACCTTGATTCATGAACCTAACATTCCAGGTTCCTATGCAGTATTGTTCTTTACAGTATCAGATTTACTTCCATCACTAGTCATACCCACAATCAAGTTTTATTTTTGCTTTGGCTTCGTCTCTTCATTGTTTCTGGAGTTACTTCTCCACTGACCTCCAGTAGCATATTGGACACCTATTGACCTGGGGAGTTCATCTTTCAGTGTCCTATCTTTTTGCCTTTTCATACTGTTCATAGGGTTCTCAAGGCAAGAATACTGGTTTGCCATTCCCTTCTCCAGTGGACCACATTTTGTCAGAACTGTCCACAAGAATCCATCCATCTTGGGTGGTTCTACATGGCATGGCTCATAGTTTCATTAAGTTAGGCAAGGCTGTGGTCTGTGTGATCAGTCTGATTAGTTTTTGGCAATTTTGGTTCTTTATCTGTGAGTTTTGTTCTGCTGTCTTATTGGAACAGAGCAGGACCATATGGTACTTGCACCCGCTCCCCCCCACAGCCTGTCCTATGTCTGCCTTTTACCTGTGGAAAACTTTAGTCAAAGAATAAGTTTAATTAAAGAAGTGTGAAATTCTGAAACAAAGGAAAACAGACGAAAGAGATCACAATAATAATGCAGTATGAAGCAGTCAAGCACCTTTAGCTCTTTCTCAAAGGCTAAAGATAATATTCTGAGTCATGACCTGTGAGTGATCTTATAGATACGAAAACACCAGTTGGAGAAGTTAGCTACATGATGACCACAGTTTACCCAGGACATGAGCTGCCACTTCTGAGAATTGACCACAAACAATGGGAACAAATGGACCCTTGAACTGAAGAGTAACTGTATCTGAACCAATCAAGATGAAGCTGGTCAGACCACTGATGACAAATTTGGAGTTGACTGTCGGAGATGACTATGCTGTTTCTGCATGGAACATCCTTCCCTCACTCTGTCTATAAAAGCTCTGACCCCTGGCTTGTCAGGGGAGGGGAATTGGCCTTTGGATAAATGTCTGTCTCCCTCACCTCCCCTGACCATTGCTTGCATCTGAAATAAAGCAAAGTTTCCTTTCCATCAAGTTGGCCTGTTTATTGGCAGTGAGTATCTAGACCCACAAATTCCTTTTGGTAGCAATTTTTCCTCTGTTATTTCTGATGAGAAATTATGGACATTCAAATTGTTGTCCCCTTCCCTGGTGGCTCAGACAGTAAAGCATCTTGCTTACAATGTGAGTGACGTGGGTTCGATCCCTGGGTTTGGAAGAGCCTCTGGAGAAGGAAATGACAACCCACTCCAGTACTCTTGCCTGGAAAATCCCATGGCTGGAGGAACCTGGAAGGCTACAGTCCATGGGGTCACACAGAGTTGGACACGACTGAAGCGACTTAGCAGCAGCAGCATATATAATGTATAATATTTTCTCTAGATGCTTTCACTGCATTTTTGCTTCTGATTAAAAAAATTGTTTTTTAGCAGAGTGACTGTGATGCCCCTAAGCATGTGGTTTCCTTTGCACTTACTCTACTTGGAGTGTAGTACTGAGCTTTTTGAATCCATATATATATTTATAAAACTTGAGAATCTTAAATTTATTATTTCTTCAAACTTTTTTTTCCTATTGTATTCTCTCCTCTCCTTCTGGAACTTCAATTATACACG
>SJYF01000063.1:2183638-2196481 GCA_006410515.1 Procapra przewalskii | reverse complement strand
TCCATCTTTGTATGAAATGTCCCCTTTATATCATTAACTTTTTGAAGAGATATCTAGTTTTTCCCATTCTGTTGTTTTCCTCTATTTCTTTGCACTGATAGCTGAGGAAGGCTTTCTTATCTCTCCTTGCTATTCTTTGGAACTCTGCATTCAAATGGGTGTATCTTTCCTTTTCTCCTTTGCCTTTAGCTTCTCTTCTTTTAATAACTATTTTTAAGGCCTCCTCAGACAGCCATTTTGCTTTTTTGCATTTTTTTTTCCAATGGGGATGGTCTTGATCCCTGTCTCCTGTACAATGTCATGAACCTCCATCCATAGTTCATTAGGCACTCTATCTAGCAGATCTAGTCCCTTATCTATTTTTCACTTCCACTATAAAATCATAAGGGATTTGATTAAGGTCATACCTGAATTGTCTAGTGGTTTTCCCTACTTTCTTCAATTTAAGTCTGAATTTGGCAATAAGGAGTTCTTTATCTGAGCCACAGTCAGCTCCTGGTCTTGTTTTTGTTGACTGTATAGAGCTTCTCCTTCTTTGGCTGCAAATAATATAATCGATCTGATTTAGTATTGACCATCTGGTGATGTCCACGTGTAGAGTTTTCTCTTGTGTTATTGGAAGAGGGTGATTGCTGTGACAAGCGCATTCTCTAGGCAAAAGTCTATTAGTTTTTGCCCTGTGATTCCATACTCCAAGGCCAAATTTGCCTGTTACTCCAGGTGATTCTTGACTTCCTACTTTTGCATTCCAGTCCCCTATAATGAAAAAGACTGCCGGGAGCCAGCATGGGGAATCCCGTCCGTGGCAAAGGTTATAAGGAAAGGGGCCTGACAAACGCAAAGGCGGGATCAAGCCTCAGGGGTCCCCCTGGATTTTCTCAAGCATCTACTCCACAAACCAGAGTCTGCCTGCTTTTCTATATTATGCCTTTCACCTACTCTTCTAACATTAACGGGGGGCTGTCCCCCCACCACCTTTTTCTGGAAAAAGTTAATTTAGAGCTTTTAGATAATAAGTCTCCTGGACATAATAAGAGTGTTTCAATCCCAAAACCCTTCTGATGGCTTTCTAGCCTCCCTGATAGGTTTGTCCAGACTCTTACAGCTGCACGTGTGATTGTTTGCGGCCTCCTGACTGCGAGAGGCACAGGAAGCTTAAAACATCCTAGGAATGTAGGGGTTTCCGAAGACTCAAAATCATTAGAATAGGACTGATTAAGGGTTTCACTGTTGATCCAATACTTGCTGCCCAGTTTTCATATCTTTTATTTGTAGATATAGTTGGTAAGTAGAAAAAACAGATAGTAGTCCTGGTATTAGCAACATTAGATTTTTGAGTTAAGTACTTTCTTTGTTATAACCCACTGCACCTTTGTTCTACAGGAATGTAACTTTATTTAGTACTTTGAGGGTGATGCAGATTAAAGAAAAAACAATTCAAGGGAAAATGAGTTTTCTGGTTGATAGACATTTATCTAGGAAAAGAGCCATAAAAATGTTAACAGGCCCCCTGGCCAGAAGATAATGTAAATCACCTAAGACCTTTTGAATATGGGAGGGTATGCAAAAAGAAAGCCTGGTCTCAATAAGGGTCAGGACTGCTGCCCCTGCATAACTCTGCATATTCCATTATTTTTATGGACAACTTGGGGTCTATAAGCTGCTTTTGAAAATAAAGTTGTGGGTCTGGAACCAATGCTTTGCTCTCCATGTCATTCTTTTCTCCCTTTTCAGGCTGAATTCCAGTCTGGAATACAGAGGCTCTCTGTGCCTACTTATTTGTCCTGGCTTCTAAGACCCACGTGAGCGCGAGCCCAAGGCAGAGCACCCTCCACTATTCAAGCGGGCACCGGTGACCTATGTAGACAGTGCAAGCCCCTTGTCTCAGAGCTTTATTGGTTTCCTGTGTAAATCAAGTTATTCAGCCTCTTTTCTCCACTAATTTTCCTACTACACTATTCTTTCCTAATCTCTTTATATCTTTAAATAAATAAGTCTCTCCTCACTGACTCTGTCCCCGCTTTGAAATATCCTGGATCCACCTGGGCTGGACCCCGGCAAAGGACATCTTTTTTGGGTGTTAGTTCTAAAAGGTCTTGTAGGTCTTCGTAGAATCATTCAACTTCAGCTTCTTCAGCATCACTGGTTGGAGCATAGGATTAGACTACTGTGATATTGAATGGTTTGCCTTAGAAATGAACAGAGATCATTCTGTCATTTTTGAGATTGCATCCAAGTACTGCATTTCGGACTCTTTTGTTGACCATGATGGCTACTCCATTTCTTCTAAGGGATTCCTGCCCACAAAGTAGATATAATGATCATCGGAGTTAAATTCACCCATTCCAGTCTATTTTAGTTTGCTGATTCCTACAATGTCAATGTTCACTCTTGCCATCTCCTGTTTGGCCACTTCCAACTTGCCTGGATTCATGGACCTAACATTCCAGGTTTCTATGCAATATTGCTCTTTATAGCATCGGACCTTGCTTCTGTCATCAGTCACATCCACAACTGGGTATTGTTTTTGCTTTGGCTCCTTCCCTTCCTTCTTTCTGGAGCTATTTCTCCACTGATCTCCTGTAGCATATTGGGCACCTACCGACCTGGGGAGTTCCTCTTTCAGTATTCTATCATTTTTCCTTTTCATACTGTTCATGGGGTTCTCAAGGCAAGAATATTGAAGTGGTTTGCCATTCCCTTCTCCAGTGGACCACATTCTGTCAGACATCTCCCCCTTCCATCTTGGGTGGCCCCATATGGCATGTCTTAGTTTTACTGAGTTAGACAGGATATGGTTCGTGTGATCAGATTGGCTAGTTTTCTGTGATTATGGTTTCAGTGTGTCTGCTCTCTGATGACCTCTTGCAACATCTACCATGTTACTTGTGTTTCTCTTACCTTGGACATGGGGTACCTCTTCATGGCTGCTCCAGCAAAGCACAGCCACTGCTCCTTACCTTGGATGAGGGGTATCTCCTCATGGCCACCCTTCCTGACCTTGAATGTGGAGAAACTCCTCTCGGCCCTTCTGTGCCTGTGCACCTGCTGCTCCTTGGATGTGGGGTTGCTCCTCTTAATAAACCAGTAATAGTAAATACATAGTAAATAAACTAGTAATAAGTAATGCATTTCCTTGAATTCTTGAGCCATTACAGTAAACTGTTGAACCTGACAAGTAGGTTGTGGGGATCACCAAATAGTAGTCAAGTCAGAAGCATGGTTAACCTAGAGAACACAGTACTTGCAACTGGTGTTTGAACTGGAGGATAGCCTTATGAGACTTGGGCTTCCCTGGTAGCTCAGTTGGTAAAGAATTCTCCTGCAGTGTAGGAGACTCTGGATCAATTCCTGAGTTCAGAAGATCTGCTGGAGAAGGGATAGGCTACCCACTCCAGTATTCTGCTGAAATAAGAAACACCAGTATTAACTTGTCCAGCAAGTGGTCACCATGTGCAGAGATATAACACCATTTCTATTTGCTGGTGCTTATGAATTAGATGCATAATTTATCAGAATAATCTGTTGCAATATCTCAGGACTTTGAAAATGGGCTCAAAGTGTAACAAGAAATCACAGATCAAAATAACCCACATAAGATGACCCATTATTTCATGAAGTATGTACTGATTTCACAGAGTCTAGATATTAGGTTAGTACACTTTGTTCCACCCGAGAATATAGTCATGAGTATGGGTATATTATCTCTCCCCTGGCCCTGCCACTTCCCACCCAAAACTGAGATTGGATTGATGGGAAGCCTTAATTTTTGTACCCAGTATTTGTTTTGTACCATAATTTCAAACCTATCCCTCACCAAATCTCTTTCAAAGTAAAATTTTTAATGTGTGTGTGCTAAGTCGCTTTGGACTCTTTGTGACCTCATGGATGGTCATGGGAGGCTCCTCTGACCATGGGATTCTCCAGGTAAGAATACTGGAGTGGGTTGCCATGGCCTCCTCCAGGGGATCTTCCTGATTCAGGGATCAAACCCATGTCACTTATGTCACCTGCATTGACAGGTGGGTTCTTTGCCACTAGCGAACCTGGGAAGCCCATTCTTACCAATTATGTATGGCTTTAACTACCAGCCTTTACAGATGATCAAAACTTCAGAGCAATGATTTCTATCAGAGATAACCAGTGAGATTCCTGGGATTACAGAGGATAGCTGCACTGCTGCTGCTGGTTAGTCACTAAATCATATTTGACACTTTGCAACTCCATGGATGGCAGCCTACCAGGCAGGAATATTGGAATGGGTTGCCATTTCCTTCTTCAGGGCATCTTCCAGACCCAGGGATTGAACCTGTGCCTCCTGTATTGGCAGCTGGATTCTTTACCACTGAGCCACCAGGGAAGTCCATATGTAAGACTGGTACCTTCCCTTGAGGCTCTGGGACAGAGTGGAGTGGGAATCAAATTAGCTGTTATGGAGGAGATAACATTTGAATCGACTCTTACAAAACAAGAGTGAATCACTCAGTTGAAAGAGATTAGAAAGAGCAGTTTAGGCAGAGAGTGCAAAACGTGTAAAGGCTTGAAGATATGAGTGAGCATGGCACTTTCAGAGAACTGTAAATTAAGCTACGGAATATGGTACACAAAGTGAGGCAAGGGAGCTTAAATAAGGCTGGACTGACCTTAGGTCAGAATATGAAGTTCCTGATATGCCATGTTTAAGAGTTCAGAAGGCCGTTGGCAATCTGTAAATGATTTAACCAAGGGGTATGACATGATCTTATCTATATCTGTATCTGCAGTGGACTTTAAAATATTGGATTGTTAGAGGTCAAGACAAGAAGCAGAGAGTGCAAGAGTGAAATTATTAATAGGAGGCAGCTACAATAATCCAAGCAAGAAGACACGAGTATTAAATGACTGCAGCATTACTGAGAATGGAGGATTCAAGATGGTGGTGGTTCTAGGAGCCCAGTAAATGAGAAGTACTTGGCTTCTGCCTTAGGCAACTGAGAAAATAGTGCTGTAACTCAGGATATAAATGGCTGAAGAAAGGACCCTTCTTGATTTAGCATGACCAGTTTCAAGGAGCAGTGAAGGAAATTGATGAGGTCAGGCCCCTGGATTTGATGGCCATTAGAGAATTTAGAGGCAGTGAGCTAAGTGAAGTGAGAGATACTGTAAACAAAGTTATAAGGGCTTCAAGGAGAGAGCAGGAGTGAGGAAGTGGAAAAATCTGGTTTAGACCAGATTGTTTTTTTTTTTTTTTTAGACTTTTGGCAGAGAGATGAAGGTGAAACGTGAAACATAATGGTTGATGGAAGGAATTACAGGGTAAATGGAGGTCTTGCAATTAATTTTAAAAATTATAAATGAGATCTATGCGTGCTTTTAAACTGAGTGGGAGTAGGGAGAGACTGAAGAACAAAGAGGAATTAGGACAATTAAAGAAAAAAAGGCCCACAAGAGCCAGAAAAAGATGGAGATAGTAAAAAAAAAAATGGGTTTGGGTTTGGGAAAAATGACCATGAATGAATCCTTTTCTCAAAGTCAGAAAGGCAGAAAAATGTTGAGGTGAGAAAGGTGAAAGAGTTTTGTACAGAAAGACTAGTGGAAGTAAGGAGTTTAGAGGTGGAGCAACAAGAAGCCCCAGCATCTCATGTGAATGGTGTCCATCTCCTGGGGACACACTCTTGCTCATGCAAGCAGTTTGGTTTAGTGGTTTGGGGGATATGACTGGGAGTCAGTGAGTGATGGCTGATAGCATTGCAAGCATGAGCAAGCATACATTTGGAATCAGTTAGCATGAATTCATAGAAGATGTCTCAGCATTTTTATTTCAAAAAGCTTTTTCAGGGTTTAGTTGACCGTTGGGGAAAGAAAGACTAGGCGAAGAGCAAGACAGTGATCTGACAGCTGTCACCATACATCTCATTTCTCGTGTTCTGCATCCACTTTACATAATGTATATTTTTCAACTCATTTATGGTGTCCAAGTTTATCATGGCTATGTCTCACAGTAGCAGTGCTTACCAGTAGACTGCTTTCATGACGGAAATGAACAAACAGGGGTAGGAAAGTCTGATTGTGCTGGACAATGGATCTTCTACATCCCAGCCACATCAATGGACTTACTCTTTCTTGGATGGAAAATTTCTGCTTTTTCCTGCCTCTAGACCTTGTTTTTTCTCTCTCCCAGAACTTCCTTCTTTTTACCATCTGAACATCATTAAGATCTACCTCAAATGCTCCCTTGGAAGCCTTCTCTTGTCACTTCACTGAGAATAGATCTCTCATTTCTGAATGTTTCTGATACTATGCACAACTTTTATGGGCTGCAACATGTTTTATATTATTTTGTGGATTGTTTGCATGTCTACCATCCTCATTTAGTTTGTGTGACCCTTGGCAGAGCAACCATGTTTTAAATGTCTTTGGATCTTAGCCATCGATGGGATCTTCCAGGCAAGAGCACTGGAGTGGGATGCCATTGCCTTCTCTGAGACTAGAGACTATCACATAATAATTGTTCAATAATGTTTAATTTTAAAAACATACAAATAAACAAAGGAAAGCTGCTAATTGGTAACTGTGAGATGTAATGGCATAGTGAAAAGACCATCAGTTTAAAAGCAGCTTTGAATTTGAACACTGCTGGTAATCAGATTGCTAATGCTGTGATCTCAGATTAGCTACTTAACCTCTCTGAACTTCCATTTCCTTCTCTATAAAGTAGGGGTAATTATTGTTTTACAGATTTGTTAGGGAAATTAGACACGAGGTAGTCATTAAGCAAAAAAACCTGGTAGGTAGTATGTATTCAATAAAAAGGGTTCAGTTCAGTTACTCAGTCATGTCCGACTCTTTGTGACCCTATAGACTGCAGCACGCCAGTTTTCCCTGTCAATCACAAACTCCTGGAGCTTGCTCAAACTCATGTCCATCGCATTGGTGATGTCATCCAACCATCTCATCCTCTGTTGTCCCCTTCTTGTCCCGCCTTCAATCTTCCCTAGCATGAGGGCCTTTCCCAATGAATCAATTCTTCACAACAGGTGGACAAAGTATTGGAGTTTCAGCTTCAGCATCAGTCCTTGCAATGAGCTTCAAGGTTGATTTCCACTCAGATGGACTGGTTGGATCTCCTTGCAGTCCAAGGGACTCTCAAGAGTCTTCTCCAACACCACAGTTCAAAATAATCAATTCTTCAGAGCTCAGCTTTCTTTACAGTCCAACTCTCACAACCATACATGACTACTGGAAAAACCATAGCTTTGACTAGATGGACCTTTGTCAGCAAAGTAATGTCTCTACCTTTTAATATGCTGTCTAGGTTGGTCACAGCATTTCTTCCAAGGAGCAAGTGTCTTTTAATTTCATAGCTGCAGTCACCATCTGCAGTGATTTTGGAGCCCCCCAAAATGAAGTCTCTCACTGTTTCCATTATTTCCGCATTTATTTGACATGAAGTGATGGGTCCAGATGCCATGATCTTGGTTTTCTGAATGTTGAGTTTTAAGCCAGCTTTTTCACTCTCCTCTTTCAGTTTCATCAAGAGGCTGTTTAGTTCTTCTTCAATTTCTGCCATAAGGGTGGTGTCATTTGCATATCTGAGGTTATTGATATTTTCTCCCAGCAATCTTGATTCCAGCTTGGGCTTCACCCAGCCTGGCATTTTGCGTGATGTACTCTGCATGTTAAATAAGCAGGGTGACAATACACAGCCTTTACTTACTATTTTTCCTATTTGGAACCAGTCTGTTGTACCACGTCCAGTTCTAACTGCTTCTTCTTGACCTGCATGCAAATTTCTCAAGAGAGAGGCAAGGTGGTTTGGATTCCCATCTCTCTCAGAATTTTCCAGTTTGTTGTGATCCACGCAGTGAAACATTTTGGTGTAGTTAATAAAGCAGAAGTAGATGTTTCTCTCTCTGGGACTCTCTTGCTTTTTCGATGATCCAACAGATGTTGGCAATTTGATCTCTGGTTCCTCTGCTTTTTCTAAATTCAGCTTGAACATCTGAAAGTTCACGGTATATGTATTTTTGAAGGGTGGCTTGGAGAATTTCGAGCATTATTTTGCCAGCAGGTAAGATGAGTGCAATTGTGTAGTAGTTTGAAAATTCTTGTCATTGCCTTTCTTTGGGATTGAAATTAAAAACTGAATTTTCTAGTCCTGTGGCCACTGCTGAGTTTTCCAAATTTGCTGGCATGTTGAGTGCAGCACTTGCACAGCATCATCTTTTAGGATTTGAAATGGCTCAGCTGGAATTCCATCACTTTCACTAGCTTTGCTCATAGTGATGCTTCCCAAGGCCCACTTGACTTCTCATTCCAGGATGTCTGGCTCTAGATGAGTGATCATACCTTCATGATTATCTGGGTCATGAAGATCTTTTTTGTATAGTTCTTCTGTGTATTCTTGCCATCTCTTCTTTATATCTTCTGCTTCTGTTAGGTCTATACCATTTCTGTCCTTTATTGTGCCCATCTTTGCATGAAATGTTCCCTTGGTATCTCTAACTTTCTTGAAGAAATCTCTAGTGTTTCTAATTCTATTATTTTTCTCTATTACTTTGCACTGATCACTGAGGTAGGCTTTCTTAACTCTCTGTTGCTATTCTTTGGCACTTTGCATAAATGGTTGCAACTTCAAATTTTCTCCTTTGCCTTTTTCTTCTCTTCTTTTGTTAAATATTTGTAAGGACTTCTCAGACAACCATCTTGCCTTTTTCATTTCTTTTTCTTGGGGAAGGTCTTGAATACTGCCTCCTGTACAATGTCACAAATCTCTGTCTATAGTTCTTCAGGCAGTCTGTCTATCAGATCTAATCCCTTGAATCTATTTGTCACTTCCATTGTATAATCATAAGGGATTTGATTTAGGTCATACCTGAATGCTTTAGTGGTTTTCCCTACTTTTTTCAGTTAAAGTCTGAATTTGGCAATAAGCAATTCATATCTGAGTCACAGTCAGCTCTCCATCTTGTTTTTGCTGACTGTATAGAGCTTCTCCATTTTGGCTGCAAAGAATATAAGCAATCTGATCTCAGTGTTGACCATCTGGCAATATCCATGTGTAGAGTCTTCTCTTGTGTTGCTGGAAGAGGGTGTTTGCTATGACCAGTGCATTCTCTTGAAAAAACTCTGCTAGCCTTTGCCCTGCTTTGTTTTGTACTCTAAGGCCAAATTTGCCTGTTACTCCATGTATCTCTTGCCTTCTTACTTTTGCATTCCAGTCCCCTATAATGAAAAGGACATCTTTTTTTAGGTGTCAGTTCTCGACGGTTCTGTAGGTCTCCATAGAACTGTTCAACTTCAGCTTCTTCATCAATACTGGTTGGGACACAGACTTGGATTACCATGATATTGAATGGTTTGCCTTGGAAATGAACAGAGATCATTCTGTCATTTTTAAGATTGCACTGGAGAAGGAAATGGCAACCTACTCCAGTATTCTCACCTGGAAAATCCCATGGATGGAGGAATCTGGTAGACTACTGTCCACAGGATCTCAAAGAGTCAGATACAAATGAGTAACTTCACTCTCACTTTCACTGCATTTGGACTTTTTTGTTCACTATGATGTCAACTTTCTTCTAAGGGATTCTTGCCCACAGTAGTAGATATAATGGTTATCTGAGTTAAATTCAGCCATTCCAATCCATTTTAGTTCACTGATTCCTAAAATATTCACTCTTGGCATCTCCTGCTTGACCACTTCTAATTTGCCTTGGTTCACGGACCTAACACTTCACGTTCCTATGCAATATTATTCTTTACTGCATTGGACTTTACTTCCATCACCAGTCACATCCACACAGGACGTTGTCTTCACTTTGGCTCCATCCCTTCATTCTTTCTGGAGTTATTTCTACACTGATCTCCAGTAGCATATCAGGCATCTACTGACCTGGGAATTTCATCTTTCTGTGTCTTATTTTTTTGCCTTTTCATCCTGTTCATGGGGTTCACAAGGCAAGAATACTGATGTGGTTTACCATTACCTTCTCCAGTGGACCACGTTTTGTTAGACCTCTCCACCATGACCTGTCCATCTTGGGTGGCCTTACATGGCATAACTCCATAGTTTCATTGAGTCAGACAAGGCTGTAGTCCCTGTGATCAGTTTCATTACTTTTCTGTGATTGCGGTTTTCATTCTTTCTGTCCTCTGAGGGATAAGGATAAGAGGCTTATGGAAACTTCCTGATGGGAGAGACTGACTGGGGGAAATTGGGTCTTGTTCTGATGGTCAGGGCTGTGCTCAGTAAATCTATAATCCAACTTTCTCTTGATTTCTGTGTGGCTGTGTTCCCACCCTGTTGTTTGACCTGAGACCAAACCATGGGTGGGGGGTGGTAATGAAGAAAACGGCGACCTCCTTTAGAAGATCCAGTGCATGCCACACTCAGTGCCCCGACCCTGAAGCAGGCTGCCATCATCCCACGCCTCTGCCAGGACTCACAGGAAAGTCTGATTCAGTCTCTTGTGGGGTCACTCCTTCTTTCTCTTGGGTCGTCGTGTGCACAAAGTTTTTATTGTGCCCTCCAAGAGTCTGTTTCCCCAATCCTGTATAAGTTCTGGCAGCTCTATGGTGGGGTAATTGGCGGCCTCTTCCAAGAGGGCTTATGCCATACCCAGGTCTGCTGCACCCAGAGCAACTGCCCCATGGCAGGCCACTGCCAACACGTACCTCCAGAGGAGACACTCAAACACTAAGGGGCAGGTCTGGCTCAGTCTTTATGGTGTCTCCTGGGGCACACAAGGCTTTGTTTGAGCACTCTGAGCATCTCTGGCAGGTATGGGGTCTGATTCTAAATGTGATTTTGCCCTTCCTACCATCTTGCTGGGGCTTCTCCTTTGCCCTTGGACATGAGATATCTTTTTTTGATGGGATCCAGCATTCTCCTGTTGATGGTTGTTCAGCAGCAAGTTGAAAATTTGGAGTTCTTGCAGATGATGAGTGCATATTCTTCTAGTCTGTCATCTTGTAGGGAAAAAGAAAATAAAGAGGCAGCTATTTCTCTTATTATTTGCTTTATGATTTGTCCTTTTATTCTTAAAACTTAAGTAGTGAAGTTGCAAAGACCCACATACATTTATTACTACATTAAATACATTAAATAGTAACAAGAGGAAGCCAGAAATGAACTATTGACATGCTTTAAACTGAGCTGGAAGAAACCCAGGACATTCTGTTTGTACTCTGGTCTTGAATCCAGTTAGGAACTGATTGCAGCTGCTGGATGGATGCTCCATAAGGACATCAGGTGCTCCCAGCCTTGCTGCTCAGGGCAAGTGCTTATCCAGGGGTCCATACTAACCCCTCAGAAAATGGCTTCATGCACAGATGGTCTGGGCTTTACTTCATTTATTTTGTGTAGTTGACCACAGCCAACCTGTCACAGGGAATAATCCTACCCTCACCAGATGGAGGGTTCAATTCACCATTGTCTCTTTCTCATTCTCACAACTATAGGAACATGAAGCAATCTTTCTACCCAGCAAACATCTTTTACATTAACAATAAAGCTCACAGTTAATCTGGAGGAATTTTTTGCTCAGGAGTTCTGGAATTAGTACATGTGTTGTTGGGTGAGCAGCAGGGTACTGAGGTCTGCTACCTAAAGTGAAAACAGGCCACAGTGCAAGAGAAATACTGGGGTAATTGGACACATGTACTCAGGGAACCATGAGGTTGCCAAGGAGAAATGCACTGTGAGGGGCTGTTTAGAACAGAGCAAGTATTTTAGGAAGAGAACAAGTATCCAGTTCTATTTTGCGAGACATCATCTGTAAATATCTTTCCATCCAGGGATGAAAGATTATATGCAAACAAGCACGCCAATAACTCTTTTCAACAAACACTTGTCTAAACTTGGCTATGAAACTTAGCATTGTCAAGGAAGTTGTTGCAAATGATGTGCTTGTCGTTGCTAATATCAAACAGTCCTGAGCTGGCTAAACCACGCTGTCCTCAGAATCGCCTTCTTGGAAGATGTGTAGGTAGAGACGTGGCTGCAGCAAGCTCTCTGACTAGATTACTGGAGGTAGCATTAATAATCTGGGTGATACAGGGGTTTTAGGCGCAATTAGTGCTGTAGGAATTTCCAAAAGGTCATCCTCTGGGCTTCCTCCTCCCCAGGGTCATGTCCTGAGATTCTGCTGCATATTCTCTGCTTCAGTTATCCTCAGCTCCTCGCGGTATCTCCAGCAGGCCATGGTCCTGCTTTCGCCTCCAGCTCCTCTCTATATGCTCTTTCATCTGCCTGGACATGCCTGCTATGCATTTCCTCTCACATAATTCTGAGGTTTTCACCAGATCTCAGAAGTGCTCTGTGATAGGATGTCAAATTCCTCTCTTCAGGAAATTCCCCCTAAGATGCCTCTCCTCTGTTCTTCTCTTATTTGGTATTTCCCTGAACATAACACATGTCACATGACATATGATGACTATCTTCTTATTTGTCTGTCTCCCCATTAGTCTGAAACTCCCTAGAGACAAGTGCTGGATCTCATTTGTAGTTAAATTCTCTGTGTCCAGCAAGTTACTTGGGACACAATGGGTGATCAGTAATTGTTTATTTAACAAATGAATGAAAAAATAAATAAGTGTACTCCCCAACAGCCTAAGAATACCAAAAGTTGACATGAAGCATTGGCATGATGCTAAAGAAATCAGTCATAAGGGAGGTGAAATAAAAATATCTGGAGGAAATGTTTTACTTTTAAAAAGTAGTTCATTTTATTTATTTTTATTTATTTATTTTTTAAGGTTCTATTTTATTTTATTATTTTTTTACATGATAGTATACATGTTTTTATGCCATTCTCCCAAACCAACCCACCCTCTCCCCCTCCCCCAGAGTCCAAAAGTCCA
>SJYF01000063.1:2158087-2176653 GCA_006410515.1 Procapra przewalskii | reverse complement strand
TGGTCATGTATGGATGTGAGAGTTGGACTGTGAAGAAGGCTGAGTGCCGAAGAATTGATGCTTTTGAACTGTGGTGTTGGAGAAGACTCTTGAGAGTCCCTTGGACTGCATGGAGATCCAACGAGTCCATTCTGAAAGAGATCAGCCCTGGGATTTCTTTGGAAGGAATGATGCTAAAGCTGAAACTCCAGTCCTTTGGCCACCTCATGCGAAGAGTTGACTCATTGGAAAAGACTTTGATGCTGGGAGGGATTGAGGGCAGAAGGAGAAGGGGATGACCGAGGTGAGATGGCTGGATGGCATCACGGACTCGATGGATGTGCGTCTGAGTGAACTCCAGGAGCTGGTGATGGACAGGGAGGCCTGGTGTGCTGCAATTCATGGGGTCGCAAAGAGTCAGACACGACTGAGCGACTGAACTGACCTGAACCTGTAATAAGCAAGCTGTTCTTGGAGGGCTTCAGGGTATAAGTCCGAGGTGAAGAAGCTTTGTTTCATAGCTGAGTTTAAAGAAAATAAAAGTATGCTCTTTTCTTGAGTAAAATGTTTTCTAAGTAATTTTAAATTTTGCTCTAGATGAAAAGTTTCAAGCAAAAATGATATAGAAACCATACAAGATATTTCTGAATAATCAAAATGTCTCTGGGATTTCTCATCTAAATTTCAACAAATACTTGAGACATGATAATATGAAGTATTCATAACAATTTCAGGGACTTACTACAATTAAAAATAAATAAAATGCAAGAAAACAAAAGAGAATATCAACTGTCTCAGCCCAAGAATAAAAAGCCTGTGAGTAGTTTCCCTGGGAACTGAAAAGCGTCTGATCTGTGCCACATTGATTCCCCATTGTTAGATGAGCGAATGTCATTTTGCAAACACAAAGTGCATTAGACAGACACTTACTGTCAACTTTCCAGAAAAAGCCACCCCTTAGGTGGAAATTCAACATAGCTAAGATTATTGTTCCAAAATAGAGAAACTTGCAGGGTGATAAGACTTGCCTGTACCACCCACATTCTGACACTTGCTTTTGATTTCTCCAAAGGCTTTGTTTACTGATTCAATCATGACCGGATTCAGGTCACTGGGAATTCCCCACTGGCAGCTTCAACTGTTAATTTGTTTTAATTTAAAGATGATTTGAATAAAAGCTGATTGTTCAGGTTGTCAGTACTATGAACATATAGAAAGAGAGATACCCACCCCGCCCCCCACCACACACATGCACGCACACAATTCCAATAGGAAGATATTGTTGTACTTCTGATAAAGTTTTGTTCTTGTTGTTCCATCACTAAGTTGTGTCCAACTCTTTGCAACCCCATAGACTAGAGCACACCAGATTTCTCTGTCCATCACTCTCCTTGAGTTTGCTCAAACTCATGTGCATTGAATCAGTGATTGCATCCAACCATCTCATCCTCTGTTGCCCCCTTCACTTGCCCTCAATTTTTCCCAGCATCAGGGTCTTTTCCAACAAGTCAGTTCTTTGCACCAGGTGGCCAAAGTATTGGAGCTCCAGCTTCAGCATCAGTCCTTGCAAAGAATATTCAGGACTGATTTCCTTTAGGATTGACTGGTTTGAGCTCCTTGCAGTCTAAGGGACTCTCGAGTCTTCTCCAGCACTATAGTTCAAAAGCATCAGTTCTTCAGCACTCAGCCTTCTTTATGGTCCAACTCTCACATCCATACATGACTACTGGAAAAACCATAGCTTTGACTATACAGACCTTTGTCAGCAAGGTGATGTCTCTGCTTCTTAAAACACTGTCTAGGTTTGACATAGCTATTCTTCCAAGGAACAAGTATCTTTTAATTTCGAGGCTGTAGTCACTGATAAAGTTTAGTTAAAAATAACTTTTCTGTTCTAAATTTTGCTAAAGGCTCAAAATAATTTCACTTACTGGAAAACTTTTTAAAAATCTTAGATGGATATTTTAAAGAACAGAGATCATTCAGCCAAATGATTTCTTTCTAAAAATGTTAAGAAAAAAAAATAAAAATGTTAAGGAATCTCTTCAGGGGCTCTAAATGAAGCAGTTTTGTTTCTTACCAAGATGCCCATGCTCATTTAGAATGCTGAGTAGATGTATTAGCTTTGCACTTTTGGAGATCTGGGTGGGATGGAAGAACACAGTGGCATTTGGGGTTTGGCAAACCCTCTCAAATTATTTTTCAAACACTTTAGGTTTGGCAAAGGCAGACTGGATTTTGCCAAATGCCTTTTTCCTTACTTTGGAAATCAAGTGTACTTCAAGGAAAATTTAATCCATATGTTTCTGATTTATTTATTCTTCAGTCATCAAATTATTGTCTTGAAACAATGGATTAATGCTCAAGAAAACCTTTTGAATGATTTAATGAAATTGTTGTGAATCCTCCCTGCACTCCATTCCAGTCCCTTTGCCCTGAATGTTAGTGCATGTGATACCAGCATTAAATCAAGCCACAGTTCTGGAAAATTTACAATTTGTTTCCTAGTTAGAACTCTGTGAGTATAAGGTGTGTTGCCCTAAATTTAGAACATTACCAGTTATTTCTTTAGCTGAAAATGGGTTTTTTTGGAATTGACCAAGAATTGCATTTTGGGGTCCCCAACCATGTCAAGCAGTGTGCAAGCCGCTGTAGGGCAGGGGAAGGAGAATGCAGTTATAGAGGGGAAAAGGAAGTTGGGCAGGGCTATAGTAGACAGAGAGCACGTGGCTTTTCATTGGCTGAGTCCTTGCTAGCAAAGAGAAGCCTTTCCTTTTGTTACTGGACTCCGAGAGAGCACTCTCTTTTGGTCTCCCAACTCTTTCTAATTGAGGCTTCTTTTTGTTTATTTTTTACAGGTGATGCTAAGATTAGCCAAGAATATAACCTGTTGTTACTGGATAGGGCTTCTTAAGTGGCTCTGGTGATATAAAGAACCCTCCTGAAATGCAGGAGACGTAAGAGATGCAGGTTTGATCCCTGGGGAGAATCCCATGCACAGAGGAACCTGGCTGGCTACAATCCACAGGTTTATAAAGAGATGGATGCAACTGAAGCGACTTAGCATGCACGTTACTGGATAA
Organism: Procapra przewalskii; assembly: GCA_006410515.1. Taxonomy (NCBI): domain Eukaryota; kingdom Metazoa; phylum Chordata; class Mammalia; order Artiodactyla; family Bovidae; genus Procapra; species Procapra przewalskii. Next base: position 2,173,591 of record SJYF01000063.1, on the reverse strand, counting down.
TATGATTACAGGATTATTCAGTTTTTGATCTTAGTCTTTCCTCTGTGTAAAATTCCTCTTTCCATCCTTCTGAGCAGATGTTCACCCACCACAGCAGGAAATAGTCTCTTTCTGTATCGGGTAACTCTAAATTCAAACTTTTTTTCTTAATTCGTGATTCAGGTTCACAGTAGGTGAAGTGGTTATTATCCAGGGAGGTTATGCCATGGTGAAGGGAAATGTCACCGGTGTTTAGAGTCACTTCTCTAAACTTAGGCTATACTCTTTGCTTGTGTGGGAGTTCTAAAAGCACAGCAAGCCCCAGATGTTGTGAACTGATCTAATTTCTACCTCCAAACCTACTTTTCCCCCTGTCTTTCCTAGCTCAGAGAATGTTTCCAGACTCTCCTCTGAGCCTTCTTGAGGCAGCACCTACCCTCCACATTGTCTAGCAAAGAGATTCGATAAACAAGCACTTTATTGAGTGGAGCTTCAGTTAGCAAATGAAAAGGGCTAAAGTCAAAAAGAAAGTGCGAATCAAATGGATATTAAACGCACACCTCCAATTCTGTTCTGTTCTGAGTTTAAATGGCAAAGTGAGCTTGGTCAGAGCTTGGTGGTGAGATTGGTAGGCATGCCTTCTGATGACACCTGGCCAACCGGAGGCAGGGGATGGCCACAGTGTGAAGCCATCTGATAAAATCACTATCGAGACCCTGAAGACTGCCTGTCCTCAACTGACCCGGAGGTATCCAGGGAGTTTGTTTCCATTCAACTTTTTTTCCATGGGTCTTAAATTCTGTGACAGATTTGTGGTCAAGTTGTCACCAGTAAAAACAGTATTGATTTAAAAAGCTAATAACTTAAAACTGCTACAAACAAAACAAATGGTCCACAAAGCATTCTCCTTTCCTTCAGAAGGTTTTACGATGCATTGTTATCATTAACCAGTCTTTAACTATTAAACTTAAATGGCCAATTGGGACAAACAGTTCTGAGATCATTCTTCCTCCATTGATTAAGATGGGGTGACAGGTATTTGGGAACAATATTCAACCTGCTGAGATTTCTGGGCAGATTCAATGACCCTGCCAGCTCCAGCTGCCTTCTTTTCTACTGCTTTGATGACACCCACAGTCACCATCTGCCTCATGTCACAAAGAGGATAAACTCCTTGGGCTACCTGACAGTGACCTTACTCATAGGAAAGTGACTTTGGTGCAGGAGAAGAACAAGAAATCATAGAGGGATTGCCTTGCATGGGACAATGGCCTAATCTGGAGCCTGGCAAAAGGTGGGATGAATGGACTCTTTCGGTGAAGAGTTCCAGACCAAGAGGCTTGTTCCTCTCCTGGCTGTGCAGGATCTTGCATTGAGCACACAACATGCGGTTTTCAAGTAAACCTTTTCCCATGCTTGTAGTCAAGAGATTTCTGTCACTTTCTGTAGCACTCAGAAGTCTGGGCTGATCACTATGCTCTGGGTTCTTGGTGCTAAGAACTACATACTAGGTGGATGAATCTTTATAATTTTTTTTAGAACATTCAAGAAAGCAAATGCTATAATAGTACATCTTATGAGAGGACACAGTATAATGGGTGATTCTAGCGGAAGCAACTGAGATTACAATGATGAGGAAAGGTTTCCCAGAGGAAGTAGCAGATGGTTTTAGTCTGGGGAGAAGCTGGGAGTCATCCCTTAAGGAAATGAATAGGAACATATAAAAGGGTATTCCTGGCAGAGATACCACCCTAGACCAGGGCATGGAAATAAGATAGCCAGGCTTGCCCAAGAAACCACAAATAGGGGACTTCTCTGGTGGTCCAGTGGTTAAGAATTCATCTTGCAAAGCAGGGGATGAGGGTTCAGTTCCTGGTCAGAGAACTAAGATCCCACGTGCTGCAGGGAAGCTAAGCTTGCATGCTGAGACTATTGGGCCTGCACTCTCGAGCCTGCAAGCTGCAACTATGACCTGATGCAGCCAAATTTGTTTTATAAAAGAAAGAAGCCACAGATAGTTCACTGTGGACTATGAGGAAGGAAGAGTGAACAGTGAGGGAGGAGACATGATTTAAGACCCAGCGCAGAGTGAGTTTTGTATTTCACACTAAGGGATTTGGTCTTTATCACAGAGGCAATGGGAGAATCATTAAAAATTCTAAACTGAAGACTTATACCATAAGATTTGTATATTAGGAAGATTGCCATGGTGACTTTCTGGAAGGGCAGGTTAGAGTCAATAGCATAAGCTTGGAGGTTATTTCTGTGATCTGGTGGAGGCATTCTGAAACCCTGAAGAGCAGGGAGTATAAATTTGAGAGCAAACTGACAACTTGATGACTGATTAGTTAGAGGTGGAAAAGGACAGGGACAGGCCGCAAGCTACTCTAGAGTTTCTATAGCTGAGGAATTGATGGTGCCATTTACTGAAAAGAAGAATTTAGTGAATGTAGGTTTCAGGATAGTGAGTCCAACTGTAGACAGTCTAGGTCTGTGGGACATCCAAATGGAAGCATCCAGATTTAGGTCTATGGTTCAGAAGACAGACATACAGGTCAGGAAATTGTCACCCTATGAATGGCTTTTGCAGTGATAGAAACAAGTTTCCTCTTTCTAGAAAGGTAGATATGGTGGAAAGAGGGCTAAAATAGAGTCCAGTGACAGAGTTTTTCTTCTGGTGGAATATGGCACTGATTTTCTATGAGACATTGAGCCCTTCAAATGTAGGAGAGCTGAATGGGATTAACAATGTCCAGAGTCCTTGGGCAGATTGCCTCCAGGTGTGGCAGCCATTTCCAGGGACCCTCGATGGGATGTTTGACATAGCATCCCAGTCCCCTGGGTTGCGGTCTTGAGGTTGCCTAGCATGATGAAAGTCTTCTGTACCTTCCAAAGCTGCAAAACCTAGAATACAGTCAGGCATACAATCCACCACCCCAGTATCTATTCTAGAGTGGAGGTGGCTGATTATAGCGTTTCTGGAGGATCTAATTCCCAAACCTGGAGTGTGAAAGGTGGGATGATGGTAGAAAGGCCAGACAGGATGGCAGGTGCAGTTCCAAGTGGTGGCTCCAAATCTCTGATTCACAAACAGTAGGCAGGCCTGCTGGTTTGTGGCCAGGGTGGCACCCAAATGATCAGTGATACTGCAACTATTTCAGATGAAGATGTCAGCATTTTGAAATCCTTCATGTGAAAAAGTTCATTCAGTCAGATTATAAATTCACTCATGTTCACAAGAAATTTTAACATTTCCATTTTTCAAGGAAAGAAAAGAAAGGGTTCTTAGATTATGGAAACATGATAACTGTTGTAAATATTCAAATGGTTGTCAAAATTAATAAAATGTTTTTATCACCTACTTGTGTGAACAAAGTTGCTTATTGATGGTGACATCTCAAAAATATAAAGAAATTGCCACTATAAAGCCTTGACAAGAAACGGTGAGTAGGCATTTCAAGAATAAAAAATTTAAAAAATTCAGCATTGCAAAAAAATAGTATTTAATATCTTTCCTAACTCTTTTTTCTCCTTATAAATTACACAATATAAAGAGAAGGCAATTACATCTTTCACCAATACCATAGATACTTCCAAATAGTGTCCAGTTTATCCTAGAAGGTTAGAAAGTTTCATTATCCTTGTACATTGCTGTCACTTCAGTCATGTCCGACTCTGTGCAACCCCATAGACGGCAGCCCACCAGGATCCCCTCATCCCTGGGATTCTCCAGGCAAGAACACTGGAGTGGGTTGCCATTTCCTTCTCCAATGCATGAAAGTGAAAAGTGAAAGTGAAGTCGCTCAGTCGTGTCAGACTCTTTGTGACCCCATGGACTGCAGCCTACCAGGCTCCTCCATCCATGAGATTCTCCAGGCAAGAGTATTGGAGTGGGGTACCATTGCCTTCTCCATCCTTGTACATTATGGGTAATAAAAGTTGGACTGACCTGGGAACGCCAACACTTAAGGCACGAGTTAAAAAAACAATAGTAATCTATGGAAATGAAGTTGAAAAAAATTGGCCTAAGAGTGGGTATCAAATAAGTGTGATATCAAGGAAGCTAAGGAGGAAGAGAGTGTGGTTCATGGTGTCATAAGGCATAGAGAGTTTGCATGTGATGGGAAAACCCCTCTCTGCTGATATCATTGGGAGATAACTGATGATCTCAGTGAGGACAGTGTCAGTGTGGTTCCCGGGGCAGGATGTGGTTTGTACAAGTTAAGGAGTGAAAGGAAGTGAGACTGTAGAGGTGATGAAATAAATATTCACCACTCTTTCAGGAAGCTCTGCTTGGAAGGAATGGAAAGGATGGCAGCTAGGGAGAGAACCATATAGAATTTATAAGAATTGTCAGACTTTTCTCACAGAACTGGAAGAGATGATACATTCATGAGTTGACATAAATGACATGTGAAAGAAAGTGGCTATATTAAAGCTATAGGAAGGGGGTGGGATGGGGATAAGTACTGGAATCGTCTCTGAAGAGTAGGAGGAGAGAAGATCAGAGTACAGGAAAGAGGATTAGCCCCGAACACAAGGGACATGGTTCTTGGACCTTGCAGGAGTGTAGCTTGCTTTGTGGCTGCAAATATTTGAGAGCATATGAACCATAGCTTGGAGAAGGCAATGGCACCTCACTCTAGTACTCTTGCCTGGAAAATCCCATAGATGGAGGAGCCTGGTAGGCTGCAGTCCATGGGGTCGCTAAGAGTCAGACACGACTGAGTGACTTCATTTTCACTTTCCACTTTCACACATTGGAGAAGGAAATGGCAACCCACTCCGGTGTTCTTGCCTGGAGAATCCCAGAGATGAGGAGAGCCTGGTGGGCTGCTGTCTATGGGGTCACGCAGAGTCAGACACGACTGAAGTGACTTAGCAGCAGCAGCAGAACCATAGCTTTGATTTTTCTTAGGGTATTAGGAAGTTAAATTAAAATAGGAGAAGGGAGCTTGAGAAGAGTGGTTAAGTTTGAAGAAATTGTGGCTGGAGACTTGTTTTCATAATGGTGCTAATCTGAACAGCTGGATGATTTTCTCCAGCCATATTCAATGTGTAAAGAGCAGAGAAGAAAAATGGCTGTGCGGATCCAAGATTGAGAGTCTGCAGAGTTTCCACAGTGGAAAGTTAGGTAGGTGAATGGGCTGATGAATGTGCTGGAAGGATGGCTGAAATTACAAACCACAGGGTTTGAGCAATTGCCAGGGACCAGCCCTGGTGGATCCAGGGAATTCGAAGTAGGGACAGAGTTGGAGTCTGGAAAAGGACTATTTAATTATAAATATAAAGAGATTAGGAAAGAATAGTGTAGTAGGAAAATTAGTGGAAAAAAGATGCTGAATAACTTGGTTTATACAGAAAACTAATACAACCTTGAGACAGGAGGTTTGCACCATCTACATTAGGCCACTGGCGCCCACTCAAATAGTGGACAGTGCCCTGCCTTAGGCTTCCTCTCACGTGGATCTTAGAAGCCAGGGCAAGTAAGCAGACTTGGCAAGGCTCCATGCTCCAGATGGGAATTCAGGCGGAAAAGGGGAGAAAAGAATGACATGGGGGAGCCCAGCATCGGTGCAAGACTCTAGACTTTATTTTCAAAATCAGCTTATATACACCAAGTTGTACATAAAGAAATAATGGAATATACAGAGTTATGCAGGGGCAGCAGTCCTGACCCTCATTGAGACCAGGCTTTCTTTTTGCATACCTTCCCGTATACAAAAGTTCTCAGGTGGTTTACATTATCTTCTGGCCAAGAGGCCTGTTAACATTTTTATGGTTCTCTTCCTAGATAAATGTCTATCAACCAGAAAACTCTTTTTTCCCTAGAAGTGTTTTTTCTTTACTCTGCATCACCCTTAGTACTAAATAAAGTTACATTCCTGTAGAACAAAGGTACAGTGGGTTATAACAAAGAAAGTACTTAACTCAAATATCTAATGTTGCTAATACTAGGACTACTACCTATTTTTTTCTATATACCAACTATATCTACAAATAAAAGATATGAAAATTTGGCAGCAAGTATTAGCTCAACAGATGAAACCTTTAATCAGTCCTATTCTAATGATTTTGACTCCTCAGAAGCCCCTACATTCCTAGGATGTTTTAAGCTTTCTGTGCCTCTAGCGGTCGGGAGGCCGCAAACAATCACATGCGCAGATGTAAGAGTCTGGCAGGCAGGCTAGAAAGCCATCAGAGGGGTTTTTGGATTGAAACACTCTTATTATGCCCGGAGATCTATTATCTAAAAGTTCTAAATTAACTTTTTCCAGAAAAAGGTGGTGGGGGGACAGCCCCCTGTTAATGACAGAAGAGTGGGTGGAAAGCATAACACAGTAAAGCAGGCAGACTCTGGTTTGGGGGGAGGGATGCTCAAGAAATTCCAGGGGGAACCCCTGAGGCCCAACTCACCTTGCCCGTCAGGCCTTTCTGCATGACCTTGTTATAAGTGGGATCTCCCATACTGGCTCCCAGCAGGCGACAAAGGGAGGAAGAGAACCAATTTGATATCTCCAAGGTGGTAGTGGGACTAGATGTAAAGCAGGGTTCAGAATATTCAAAGAAGGAAGAGGGAAAGACAATAGATTGTGCGCTGTTTGAGGGGTCTTAGAGGACTTTATTTCCAACGAAGCTAAAATTCTGCAGATGCTGGGGAAAGGTTTTGGGGAGGGATAAATGGCAATGGAAAGAAAAAACCAAGAGTGGAAGTACAAGGCAGTAAGAGGAAAGAGAGGACCCTGGACGTTTGCATTCAGGTGGAGTCGTAGGAGATGTAGGATCTCAGTCATGAGAGGGATCTGCGGATCCTCAGGTCTTGACGTCTGGGTGGAGAGAAGGTTGAACGGCAGATGAAGGGGCCCCAGGAAGCTGCTGTGGCCTCTCCATGGGGCCCTAAGCAGGATATGGAAAGGACAGTTTCCATCTCCCAGGAGATGGCAAGGGTGATGAGAATTCAGCCTTGGGAGCCACCTGCTTAAGGGGATCACTCATCCTTCCAGCCTCAGCTCAAAGCGCAGATCCTCCAGGGTGCTCTCTCTCTCCATCAGGTAGTGAGCAAACATTGTTTTTGATCAGGAAGGATGCCAGGAAAAGAAACTGGAGGCAGCAAGGCGGTGGGGCAGGAGGTCATTCTACCTCGGTGTCGTATTAGTTTCACCTTCCAGGAACAGTTCTGGGCTGAAGGATCCTGAGTCACGGTCAGCAGGTCCAGCTGGAGTGCCACAGGACCCTGGGACCAGCGCCATGTGAAAACCCAGAGACACTCCCAGAGTCCAGCCCCTAGCCTCCAGGCTGGTCCAACTAAAACACAGCTTTGGCTCAAAAGAAAAAGGCATGTCACTGTCCAACTTTGCCACTTGAAATAAAACTAGTAAAACATCCTCAGAATAGAGGTAGGATGGTTGTTCTTGATTCACCCTTTTTGTTCCCTGAAGGAGTTAGGGTTTTAATTACTGTATTCTAGATCTGATCTAAGGCTGTATATAGCATTCATTTTGCCATAATTGTGTAAGGTGATTTGATGAAGAGGAAGTGCTCATTTTGGGGGAAATGCTATTTGAAACATCTTTTTCAGAAACAGGATAACCCATAAGGAATTATAAAACTTATTTTTAAAAGCTGCCAGACACGAAGTATAATACATATTTTTAATTATAGGCCTTTGAAATGTTTTTATATAAAAATGGAATTTTCTTTTCATCAAATGTTTTGCTTAATTTTTTAAACAGCTGACAGCACTAAGATGATGGGGAGAGGATGAGGGAGGAAGTAGATTACCTTTCAGTAGTTTGCTATTATGTATTTAAATAATAACTGCTATACATTTCATTCTATTTCTTGACCCTCTCCAGTCTTCTGCTTATCAATATTCTGGTTCAGTTCCTTACCCCCCAGTGGGCAAAGGACATATCTTGTATTTCATGGTAACCTCTTCCATACACTATGGAAGGTATAGGCCCTTTGCCCAGAAAAATGCTTACAGGCCTCAGGGGCACATATATATGCACACACATAATTTCAGAAGATACATGCTTTCTGCCTTCACTCTACCTCCTCAAACCCCATCTCAGGCTCCCAAATTAAGTCCCTCTAGAGGCTTCCCAGGTGCCACTAGTGGTAAAGAACCTGCCTGCCTATCCAGGAGACATAAGAGATGTAGTGGGTTTGATTCCTACCCTGACATGGGTAGGAAAAGTCCCCTGGAGGGAGAAATGGCAACCCACTCGAGTGTTCTTGCCTGGAGAATCCCACGGACAGAGGAACCTGGTGGGCTACCATCCATAGGATCACAAAGAGTCAGATACAACTGAGCACATGAGAACATTAAATATTAGATAGGCATTATATAATATGTATGTAATCTTTAATAACTACAGATATTATATGGGGCTGCCCAAGTGTTGTTAGTGGTAAAGAATCTGCCTTCTGATGCCGGAGACGCAGGAGACTCAAGTTCAATCTTTGGGTCGGGAATATCCCCTGGAAGAGGAAATGCAACCCTCTACAGTGTTGTTGCCTGGAGAATCCCATGGACAGAGGATCCTGGAGGGCTGCAGTCCTTAGGGTCGCAGAGTCTGGACAGTACTGAAGTGACTTAGCACACACAAGGACACTCTTTAGAAAGGACATTCAGGACGGAGCACCAGGCAATACCAGGGGGCTGCCTTTCTTATCTCTGTGTCCCCGTGGTGCCTAATGCCTTCCCTGGCATGGAGAAGACATTCAGACTTGTTGACGAGCTACTACATGAAAGTCGTGCTATCTTGTAAGGGTGTGTAGGAAAGAAGGCAGGCGTCTTGAGCCTTGAGTTGTTAGGTGACCTCTGGAGTGTGGGTAGGGTTCTCAGAGCAGAGGTGGATGGCTATGCAGCGAGTTCCCAGCATACCAACAGGTTCTATTCCAAAAGCACGTTTGTAAGTCCAAGAAAGTTAGCCTTGGTGCCCAACTAACACAATCAGATTTAGAGTACTGTACAGCAATAGGTTTATAATGCTTGTAACACAAATAGTACACAAAAACAAACAAATACACAAAATAAAACATTTTTAATCTTACCATACAGTACTTCAAAAGGTATAGCCGTCTCAGCTACATCACCACTGTTTTTACACTTGCTTCTGGATACCCTGGGCTTGAAATGAAGATACTGTACTACTGGACTCTATACAGTACTGAATAGTAAAATATGCAAACGTGCAACCACTTGGAGAGGATGCATGCATGTGACAGGATGCGCCAGACATGTGAACTAACATATATGATTGAACATGGAAGGGCATGCTCACACATTTGAAAGTCCACAACTTGAAGATTCATATGTAAGGGACTTACTGTGCATTGAAGTTTAGCCCTTGTTTGCTCTTAGATCTCAGCCAGCCAATGATACAGACCAAGAAAGAAGCGTTCTTTGGTTAAATGAAAGAGTCCTAAATTTCTGAAGCTGGGCTATGTTGATCATAGGAAAAAGTGGGTTAATCTCAGAAATGAGATGAGCTTCTAAAGAATGATGTGGATCAAAGAATATCTAAAGGAGTGTTGAGACAAAGAGTAAACAACAGAGGGCCCAGCAGGATGCCTACTACCACCACCATTTTCTAGGTGAAGCTTAAACCCCTCCTTGCTTTTATAGGTCAAATTCCCGAAGCCGTGGGCTCAGGACACAGTCACTGCCTCTGTTGCTCCCTCCCAGACAGTGGCACGAGGTCACTCATTCCTTGGTCCTGTCCTGTGTCACCTGGACTAACAGGAATCCTGCAGCATGCGTGTGGCATTTCCACCCAGTATGATTCCACTTAATCACTGTCACAGTCAGGGAAAGCTCTGGCTTGCCTTCTCTGCAGCCTGTCTCAACTGGAGATCTCAGCTCTTGCCAGAAACAAATTCCTAATGTAGAGGACTAAAAGAAAACTGCCTGTGAAAGCTAGTTTATGCATCAAGACAGAGACATAGAGACACAGAGACATGGCTCTAACTGCAATTGTATTTACAGGGGAAAAAATAAACAACAGGATAGATCATCAAATAACAGTCTCCTCTTCTTTATTCCCATCCCAGCTTTCCTTCTTTATTATGCTCAACCCAGGATCTCTTCGTGGGTAGTTTATTTTATCAAAGAAACTGTTTGATCAACTTGGAATATGTCAGCTGAAAACAAATCTATTTGATCTGGAGTGTCAAGAACACTTTGTCTTTAATCTGAAGAAAATGGCTGCTGAGATGATAGTTGTCATAGGGACAGAGGAAAGACATCATAATTTTGATGTCTTCCATCACATTTCACTTGGATTCCATTTAAAACAAGGTCAGTCCCTCATCCACACACCAGCTGGAGGTCAAAAATCACTCTAGAATTTTTTTTTTTTTTTGCTGCTCCCAAATAAAGCCCTGATATGCCAGTTTAGGACAAAAGAAGGTGAGACCTTCCAGTAGGTTCTCTCCCTCAGGAGATTCCGTGGGAGGAATCTGTTTTGTGACTCTCTTGGTAGGCAGGGTACACATGACGCTGATCTGCTAAAGTAGACAATTTTATAGCCGGGAGGAAAAGAGTTATAAACTCTCCACCTCGGTTTGCTGGATTATTTCATCCTCTGTCATGATACAAATATCTATGATGTTAGAGAGAGATGTTTGGTATGAGACATTACACTCTTATCAAAATACGTGCTTGATGTTATTGAATCACACATTGATAAAATATGATCTAAATAGTTGTTAGTAATCAGGATTTGGTTTTCCTTTGGCTTAGTTTTTCCCATCTGGTTTTGGTTTTGTGGTTGCCTTTCCAGCTCTGAGCAAATGTAATAAAAAGCAAGATTAAGAAAATAAAAACACAATATGATTTGTGAATCTCATCCAGTTCAACCCTCTAAGTAAATATATTTTTAGGAAAACAAGCCTGAGTATGATAATATCCTTGAGACTCATGTATTAAATACCCCAACCAATATGCAGCCAAAATGTACGTATTTCATTCTTTTTTTTTTTTTTGTATTTCATTCTTGAATGCTATGTTTAACAGAGAAAAATTATTCTTCCACCCCACCGTGATACTCTTAACAATGACAATAACAGAAAGAAAGAAAAACAAGAAGGAAAGGAAGAAACAAGAGAAGAAAGAAAGGAAGAAAGACAGAAACTCAGTAATGAGGAGAAAGGCATGAAAATGTATTGGTTAGAGTTGCAAGCGATTGAAGCTCCGTTCTTGTGCATAAAGAGCAGTCCACCTCTTGATGCAGAGAGTGCTGGTATTGTCCTCCACCAGATCTCATCTGTCACGACACAGTGAAAGCTAATGCTGTGCCATCCTGGTCGCCTCCAACTTGGGACTATGGAGTCTATTAGTCGTAACATGAACATAGTAATAGTAAAGACAGTTCTCAAAAATTGTGTGCCAGTTGTATCAGGCACTTCACAGACGTTATCTTTGGTCCTCCCAGCAATCTTCTATCGTAGGCTGTGCCAGTGTTATTGCTCCTTTATATAGGGAGAATCAGAGCTTGGGAAGGCTGAAAGGCTCTGGGGTCATAGGGTTAGTGAGAGTATGGGAAAGGACTTGAAACCACACCTGTCTGTCAGCCCTTATCTCTATCTGGGGTCTCTGCGGTGTGGATTAGGCACCAACCAGGAAAAGGGAACCACCTGGAAGGTCTGGAGCTCTCCCTCCGAGTTCTGATTCGCAGCTCGTGCTGTATACTCGATGATTACAGCCCCTCTCTCAATCTGCTTGTCTGCCTTTCCCCCTAGAAGAGCTCCTTGACAGTGAATCCGGAACACTGACAATGACCCACAGTAGGTACTGAAGACATTGTTGGGTGAAATACGCTAAAAGCAATTACGTACCGGAGATTTGTGATAATAATTGAGACCAGTCTTGTCTAGCTAATTCTGCATTCATTTCTAGATGTTTAATTGTTTGTAATTGTGTACCAGCTTTTAAAATGTAGGCAGGTGTAGTCGAAAATGCAATTTGATGCATTATTGCCATTATTATACTTGGCACTTGCAAATTTAATTCTACAGAATTAACTGTTCCATTGTATTGAAAAGAAAAGGAAGTGTTTTAATTCAATATTTTAGTAGGAAGTGAATGCATATTTACTAACTTTATTATCGGAGAAGGCAATGGCACCCCATTCCAGTACTCTTGCCTGTCAAATCCCACTGGCGGAGGAGCCTGGTAGGCTGCAGTCCAGGGGGTCGCTAGGAGTCGGACACGACTGAGCGACTTCACTTTTAACTTTCATGCATTGGAGAAGGAAATGGCAACCCACTCCAGTGTTCTTGCCTGGGGAATCCTAGGGATGAGGGAGCCTGGTGGGCTGCCGTCTCTGGAGTCGCACAGAGTCGGACACGACTGAAGCGACTTAGCAATAGTAGCAGCAGCAGCAGCTTTATTATAAGACTACCATCAAACAATTTTTGAATATCTATGCTGCAAAGCAACAGTTAGTTTCTTGGTAGAACATGTAGTCTTATTTTTGACTTATTTTACTCACGGCATTACGTTGTACTTAGCTCAGTTTTCAGATGCCCTCTACTGGTGATAAATAGTAAGTAGATAATGAGGTGAAAATGAGTTTATCTGGTAGTGTCCCTTTAACAGTAAATACATCTGTTCTGACATTAAATAGATTAAATATAATGAAAAGATAGAATATTTGCTTTGTCTTCCCAGGTTAAGGTAATAACTTTAAAAATATAGTATTAAAAGATATTAGTAAAAGAATACACACATATAATTGATAAATAAGAGAGTAAGGAAAAAAAATGTGTGTGTATCTAGGATCTGGTTCAAGAGAGAGAAAAGAAAAACATTCAATATTTGATTTAAAAGACCACTGTCTTTCCACGATGTCATACAACAGTCAGCCCTCCGTGACTGCAGTTTCCCGATCTGTGGATTTTGATCTGCAGTGTTGAACTTGCAGGTATCGACAGCCAACTGTCCTTTGTCATTTTATAGGGACTTATAGGGACTTTATATAGGACTTATAGGGACTTGAGTATCTGTGGACTTTGGTATCCGTGGGGGAAGGTATGTGTGTGTGTGCGCTCTGGAATCAGTCCTTCTTAGTTATCTAGGGTTAACTGTATTTACCAGGAAGCAAAACAAGAAAACCCATGCCCATGTGAATAAAATCAACCCTCAGCCTCATTAACAAACATTCTCTAGCCAGCTGCTAAAAGCAATAGGTTTTAGTAAGGGGAAAAAAAGAGCAAGTTTTCATAATACCCTGTACATAGTGAGCACTCAATAAATAATTAGTTACTTGCTTTGTACTTGGTAGACAATCTTGTGCTAATACGTCTTGATTTTTTGAATCCTTTAAAAGATATCCTGGGGAAATAAGAATTCTATCATGGAGAAAATTTAATACTCTGCTTTTATATTAAATTATTTTGAACCATCCCCAGGAGAAATTTTCATTTACATTTTGAAAACAGAAACAAGATAACTTTTTAAATGTCCACAGTTATAAAACTCATGCAGTGTTTGTTTCAGTATCATGTCGCACAACTCTGTCAGTTTAGACCACTCATGATTCAGAAAGAGTTTATTATTTTTCAGTGTATTGGAAATGGGTATGAAATGCTGTTATCTTAAATTTGTATAAGACCAAACTGTATTTGTATGATCAAATGGAGTCTGATGACCATTTCCACTTCATAAGGAGACAAAGTAGTTTTGCAACATTCAGAAATGCACAGTAGCAACTCACCATGTTTTTCCCACAAGATGTCACTATGGTACCTATGAAATATCATCACAGATTATTTATCAGTCTGTTAACTTTGTATTTAAAAAACAATCAGAAAAGATCTATGCACAGACATATGACCCTCAAATTAAGCATGCACAGGAAATAACAGAATTCATAGATATCCAATATCTACCATATGACAGCAAACATACTTATTTGGATACATATTGAAACATTAACTATATGCATTGAAAAAGAAGTATAAAACTGATAATATAAAAAAAGATTGTATACCAGATTATCCATTCTTTGGTAAATATTCTAAAAGTACCTGACGTGTCACTCACACTGTGACTCTTCTCACCAAGTATGTGATACAGTCATAGCTGCTTACAGATTGAGTTCACACTTTACTGTGTGTGTGTGGTAGTTATAGGTTGAATACCAGGTGATTTCTGAGTGATGAACAGCTGGCAAATTCACGTCTGTCCTTTGTTTCTGCTTAAAATGAGCTAGAGGTTAAGAGCCAAGAAGTCAGAGCAAAGTTCAAAATTGAGCTCAACCAACCATACAACCTCTGCCCAGTTAATTAACCTCCTGAGTCTGCTTTCTTATTTATAAAATGGGCATAGCAATATCTATCTCATTGCCGATGCTGTGAGAGTAAATGGAGACAATGCATGTAAAGCACCTGGCACAGAAGGGATTACTTAATAAGTAATAGTAGTAATTATTAATTTCAAGAGGAAGTGTTAATGAGAATCACATTTTATGCTTTGATCACAGGCCTTAGCATATGAAAGCCCTGAGTTTTAGTCACAGACGTGGAATGCTTATGTAATAAAATTCAAGCAGATCTATAAAAATTTAAACACTCGTAATAACCGATATTCCATAATGGCCATTAATCAAAGCTTTGTTTGCTAAACCCAACCATTTGTTTGAAGAGTAAACAGAGGTCCTGCTTGGCTTTTTGGAATGACTCTCTTCTGCTGGTGACAGTAATTGAAATTTGCCTTAACTCTGGCAGCTGCACATAGTTAAACATCATTTGGCCAATTGTTAACATGAACTGTAGGGTTCTCCTCGTCCTCTTGCGCCGGTCCCCCGGCGTAGCCTTGTGCTATTCTCCTGTGTCGAAGCCTTCCGTCTCCCGAAGGCTCTGAAGACAAAGTGTACACGTGGCAGGCCTCCTCAGTGTCCAATCAGCTGCATCGGCTTCAGAAGTCCCCGCCCAGACACTCCCACCAGCCGCTCAGCAGCCACACTTTAGACATGAGGAATCTGGATGCTCGGAGGAGGAAATGACAGGCCGAAGGAATGCTGTTTCCAAATGTCCGAGCTTAGACTGGAAGCTAAATGTCTCAGTGGCACCATATCTGGCTGCGGAGGACTCCTAATTTCACCGGAAGGAGAATTTTTTTCTTCCACCTAAGTGCTGTTAAAGACCCAGTCCTGGCTGGGATGGCANNNNTACTTGTCTTTCCAAAGCAGTCAACTTTTACCGAGCTGTTTTAGAAGATGTTTCAATGGCCATAAAAAATACATCTTTTTGTTTGATATCTCTTATTTATTTTTATTTTTCTCTAAAAGTTTTAAGTAAAATAATATCGCTAATCATTTCTGCCTGCGGGCTGCTCTGAGGTCCAGTTCCAAGTGAGGACTCAGCTGCATTAGAAGTATTTATATATATTCCTACAGCAGTTAGGAGTACTGACAGCATAACTTTGCTACTCAAAAGCATGGTCTGCTGGTCAGCAGCGTCCAGTATCACTTGGGAGCTTGTTGGAAATGCAGAATCACAGGCCCCACCCCCACC
>SJYF01000063.1:2146634-2158077 GCA_006410515.1 Procapra przewalskii | reverse complement strand
AGGTTTGAGGAGCACAGTCTACAGCTGTATATGACAGAGCCTCATGGAAACGGTGTTCTGTCCTTCCTGATGCCCTGGCTTGGCTGCCCAAGAGAAAAGCTTGTGATATCTTGGCACAGTTATTGACACGTCTTTGAAACTCCACGAATGATACTTTCTTCTCCTTTCTTAGAATTTTATTCACTCTAGCTTGTCTGACAAGGAGTTAGTTAAAAAAAAAAAAAAAGGACAAACTATCTGGCTTCCTCTCTTGTCAAAGAAATTTTTTTTTCTTTAGAGGATATCTGAATGACATGTGGAAATAAGAAAATTATCTACTCTTAACTATCTTGGTATATTGCCTTTCATTAATATATGCATGCATATATGCATACAAACACACACACACTTATATATACATGTTTGATGTTTTGAATAAGTAATACAGTCTTATTGTTAAAAAATTAAGAAAAGATATATGATAAATCATTTTGCCCATTTGTGCATATATCTGTTCAGTTCTACCCCTAATCCCAATAGATAACCACTGATTAATTTTTGTGTATCCTTCAACAGAAACTTTAAATACAGTCACATAAATATGATGTGTATACATTTTCCACTTTTATCACAAATGATAGCTTTGTTATGCATAGGTTTTTACATTTTATAAAGTACATTCCACATTATATTTTACCGTAGGCATTTCCCATGTTTTCACAGAGCTTTTCATAAACATTTGAAATGGTCTCACAGTAACTCATTGTTATATATTTGCAAAAATTGACTTAACTAGTAGGGGTGACTGTTGCACACTTGGATCCTTTTGGCCCCCCTACCCCCGTCTATTGCAGATAACTCTGTGATGAAATTGTCTGTGCATAGTGTTCCTCCCACCCACTGAATACTCGTGAGCTCTAGGGTAGACACACCCAACAGCTGCTGCTGAGAGCCCAGAGCAGCCCGTACTCTTTTCTTTCCTCAGCTTTGTAGTTCAATTCCTTTTCAATTTTAGGGATTACTCTGTATCCTACTAATATAATTTCTCTTTTCTCTTAATATATGGGAATTTATAACTTGTAACAAATAAAGTGTAACTAATACAGAAAACAATGGGAAAGAGCGAGAAAATAATGGTTCCATCTGGCAAAGTGTTAATTTCGTATTGGATAGTAAAGGAATGGGGTTGCTAATAAGGCAAGCAGAAATGAAAAACAAAGAGGAATCCAAACTCACCTAACCCTGAGGAAATGGCAAAGAAACAACCATGGGAAACGGACATCATAGAGGAGTCAGGTATAGGAGGAAAAAAGATTGGAAAAAGAGAAGCATTTCATAGAAAAGGTTTCTTAAAGTCTGGAGAACTCAAACAGCTGTGGAAACAGTCTGACAGGGAGAAATGCATGGTCTACTTCCCATCTCTGAAGCAACAGGCTAGGAAAGTATCAAACAGAAGAAAGTCCTTGTCAGATGCTTCTGAAGCTTATTTACTAACCAGAGCAAACTCATAGAGCTATAGTTTATCTCTGGGAAAATACTGGAGCAGGAGGCAGCCGACCACTGCAGCGTAACGAGATGAGAAAATATTGGGATGAACATAGAGGAAAACACGAGTGCGGAACTGCTGGAGAATGCCCCTGCTTCGGGTAAGGTAGGTGAGAACAGCAAGAGCCGAGGAATTCTGTCCTCAAGAGGGGGAGTGAAATCCAGTCTACTCCTATCCAATAGTAAACTCAGCCTCAGAGAGTCAGTCGGTCAGCCAGGGGTTAGAGGAAAATTGAAGCCTTAATTATTTGTGATATATTCCAACTGGAAGAGGGTCTCAGAAAAGACCTGGGGACTAGAGGGATATATATATATATATATATATGGAGAATGAAATGGCTACCAACGCAAGTATCCTTGCATGGAGAAGTCCATGGACAGAGGAGCCTGGTGGGCTGCCGTCCATAGGGTCTCAAAGCTTCGGGTACTACTGAGGGACTAACACTTACCACTTATATATCTATATATATACACACACATACATACATATATATATACACAACATATATATATATATACACATATTAACTAGCATATTAAATAGCAGAACTTATAGGATACAGTCTTAAGGAAGCTATAATTGTGCTCCCTCATTCTCTTTCATGGTCCACAGGAAATCTGCAACTTTGACACAGCATGAATGGGAGTTCACTTACTCCTCAAATGTTTCCAGAGACTGCACTGCTCTATAGGTCAATCCAACCAGCATCTTGGTCTTTAGATTCCTCAGTCATGAATGGGATGCCGATACCATGTCTTCCTAACTCATCAGTTCACTTCAGCCGCTCCGTCGTGTCTGACTCTTTGCGACTCCATGAATTGCAGCACGCCAGGCCTCCCTGTCCATCACCAACTCCTGGAGTTCACTCAGACTCGCGTCTATCAAGTCAGTGATGCCATCCAGCCATCTCATCCTCTGTCACCCCCTTCTCCTCCTGCCCCCAATCCCTCCCAGCATCAAAGTCTTTTCCACTGAGTCAACTCTTTGCATGAGGTGGCCAAAGGACTGGAGTTTCAGCTTTAGCATCATTCCTTCCAAAGAAATCCCAGGGTTGCTCTCCTTCAGAATGGACTGGTTGGATCTCCTTGCAGTCCAAGGGACTCAAGAGTCTTCTCCAACACCACAGTTCAAAAGCATCAATTCTTCGGTGTTCAGCCTTCTTCACATTTCAACTCTCACATCCATACATGACTACTGGAAAAACCATAGCCTTGACTAGACTTATAGCAGGTATATTTAGTTCCAGAAGCCATTCTTCACTGGACCTCAGGGAAAGGATACACCACCCCTCCCAGGGGTTGATAGATGGGGAAACAATGGAAACGGTGGTAGACTTTATTTTCTTGGGCTCCAAAATTACTGCAGGTGGTGACTGCAGGGATGAAGTTAAAAGACACTTGCTCCTTGGAAGACAAGCTATGAACAACCTATTTGTGAGAGGGAAATCTCTCACGGATACCATCTCCTGCTCTAATTCTCACCAGTCTGAAGGTGCATGGCTAGCTAAGAGCTATAAAACTACTGTTCTGCAATTCATAATTTGGTGGTTTGGCACCAACAATTTTATATCTGATGTGATTAAAATACTCCTTTTTGTTGTTTTTCACAGTTGATAGGCACATGCATACGTAATTAGTTCATGTGCAAGTTCACAGCAGTTTTAGAGTTGCTTTGTAACATCAAAGATATTGAGAAACCTTTGTGACATGTTATTCTAGGAACAATATAACCTAGAAGGGTCTTGAGTTTTCTTCAATTTCGTTTTTATACCAAAGGAGTTGCATAGCCTTGAACACTGAAACTTTCAGTTTGGAAGTATATTTTATTTTCCAGAGGAAAAATTCAATACAATATTTTAGAGGAACAAAGAAATGAATGCCACAAGTGAGAAAACTGGTTAGGTTGGGGATTGTGCAAGTTTGGGTAAGTTGCTGGATGTCTGTGAGATAAATCTGTGTGAGAAATGTCATTTTGGGATTATATTTTTTATGTTGTGGGAAGGAGAGAGATGAATAATTGACCCTTGCCATTTTAGTTTCCACAGGTTTTTCCTACAAGTAGAGAAAATGCATAAACACTAAATGCACACATAAAACTGCTCCTTAGCAGATGTGGATTATATTCCAAAGGGACACATTTAGAGAGCATCACCCGAATGACTTATTTATTTTTTGTCCCCTAAGCATGGCTCAGGGCAGATCTACAGTAGAATCATGTACAGGTTTACAGCTCTCTGTGATTATTCTTTTGCTGCTTTAACCCTGAGTGAACCTTATTTTGAGTAAACCTCCTGTACAATCTATCTTGAGCAGATTTGTATATTGGGGTTGGAATATTATTTTCTTAATACTAAGTATGTTTTCCAGTTTACAGAAGTGTCACTATGAATTTCTCTAATATTAAATCTTCTTCAGCATAATTTTAAAAATTAAAGTTACATAAAGTTGGTCTTGACATATTTTTAGTAACCTGGAGTTTCCTCAGAGGACACAGGGGTGCATACAGTATCGAGGTGCCCCCAGCACCTGATGGGCAGTGGAGGACAGTAGACAGGGAGGGCGGATGCAGACCTATTCTCGAACTCACCTGAGGCCAGCCCTGACATGAGGGGTGTGGAAGTAGCAAGGGGATGGGGTCGGACAGTCATTAGGGATCTCATGTGGGCAGGTATGAGATATGAGTAAAAATTACTTTTTTATTAATGTTAATATTCTTTCACTTGTCCCCACAGACAAGGTGAGTGTGGGGAAGGAACTGGGGATGTCTAGGACATGTGTCTTAAGGAGATTTTTTCCTCTGGGTCTTGTCTTTCTACCAGGATCTACTTTTAACAACACATCCAGATTTGGCAGCTTGTTCAGGATCTAACGGCAGTCATAAATGAACAGCAAGATGAAGCTGGCACAGGAAACCCCAGAAGAGCAAGCCATATCTTGTGCTCACATGAAAAGTGGGCAAAAAAAGTAGGTGTTCATGTGAACTGCTTGAAGACAGGTACAATATCCTCAGGAGTGACCATTCAATAAATGTTGCTTAAGAAAAGAACAGATGAATAGATAGATGGGGAAACAATGGAAACTGTGGTAGACTTTATTTTCCTGGGCTCCAAAATCACTGCAGATGGTGACTGTAGGCATGAAATTAAAAGACACTTGCTCCTTGGAAGACAAGCTACTCCCAACCTAGACAGCATATTAAAAGCAAAGACATTACTTTGCCAACAAAGACCCGTCTAGTCAAAGCTGTGGTTTTTCCAGTCGTCATGTATGGATGTGAGAGTTGGACTATAAAGAAAGCTGAGCACCAAATTGATGCTTTTGAACTGTGGTGTTGGAGAAGACTCTTGAGAGTCCCTTTGACTTCAAGGAGATCCAAGCAGCTCATCCTAAAGGAAATCAGTCCTGAATATTTCTTGGAAGGACTGATGCTGAAGCTGAAGCTCCAATATTCTGGCCACCTGATGTGAAGAACTGACTCATTTGAAAAAATCCTGACGCTGGGAAAGATTGAAGGTGGGAGGAGAAGGGGAAGACAGAGAATGAGATGGCTGGATGGCATCACCGACTCGATAGACATGAGTCTGAGTAAGCTCTGGGCATTTGTGATGGACAAGGAGGCCTGGCATGCTGTGGTTCATGGGGTCACAAAGAGTCAGACACGACTGAGTGACTGAACTGCACTGGATAAAAGGATGAAAGTTTGGACCTCCCTGGTATTCCAGTGGCTGAGACTCTGAGCTCCTAATGCAGGGGGCGAGGATTTGATCCCTCATCTGAGAACTAGATCCCACATGCCACAATAAAAAGGTCCCACATGATGCAACTAACACCCAGTGCAACCAAATAAATGTTTAAAAATAAATAAAAGAATGAAAGTGTTAGTTTCTCAGTTGTGACCAACTGTTTGCAACCCCATAGACTGTAACCCACCAAGCTCCTCTGTCCATGGGATTTTCTGGCAAGAATACTGGAGTGAGTTGCCATTTCCTTCTCCAGGGGATATTCCCAACCCAGGGATTGAACCCAGGTCTTCCACTTTGTAGGAGATTATTTACCATCTGAGCAACGAGGGAAACCCTAATAAAAGAATGACTGAATCCAAGGCAGGCAGTTTAGTCTGCTAAGATGTCAGCTGCATCTCTGATGCAGAGCATCAATTTGTCAGAGCATAAGATCTGAGAGGGCAGAGCCTACTTGTGTGACTTTAGTTTCTCTCTCTGCTCTCCCTACCCATTGTGACTCCCTCCTACTTGCAAGTACTGAGGAAGTGTTGTATATCCACTCCCAGCCTAATAAACGTTTGTGTAGTATTGTCAGATTAGAGTCATTACAAATGTCTCAGAAATATGGTCAGTATCATTTTATTTTTGAATTTTAAGAATTATGTGAAACATGTATGTGCAATTTACAAAGAGTGGAAAATAGGTAAGATCAAAAGAAGAAAATAATTCACTGTGGCACTAATTAGAGATAGCAAGATAGATAGATCTGTTCAAAAAATGGGATCACACTGTGCATATTGTTTGTGTCCTGGTTTTCCCTTTGTAACAAACTGTGAACATCTTTTCTTGTGAAGTGATGATAGAAGTGCGATTAATCAGCTACTGATTTTTTTTTTAACTAAAATTGGCAGTTTTCTCCCTGCTTCTAATGAGTCGTTGCCATTTATTATGCCTCTGAGATCCAGCAGACAGTATCAGTTCTGCATGTGATATATTAGTACACATGTTAGATACAATAGTAAAAAAATGAGTTTACCTAAAGAGGGATTAATTTTAAATATCTAGCTAACAGTACACAAAAGAGTGGCAAAACCTCAAGGAAAAGTTGAGCTTCATTAGAGAGAAAATGTGGCATCCTGGAGAATGAAGCACAGACACTAACCTCCCTTGCTCTCCAAGCACAAGTTCAGGGGCAGAGATGCCAGGAGTGGGAAAGAAGCAGTTCCTTGGAACAGAGACACCAATTCAAAGGCATTAGTTAGGTTTCAATAGATTGGTGACGGTAGTCCTAATACTGGGCTTCCTTGGTGGCTCTGTGTGAGAAAGTCCATCTGCCAACGTAAGAGATGCAGGTTCAATCCATGGGTCAGAAGATCCCCTAGAGAAGAAAATGGCAACCCATTCTAGCATTCTTGCCTGGGAAATCCCACAGAGAGAAGAGCCTGATAGGCTACAGTTTATAAAGTCACAAAAGAATGCAGACAAATTAGTGACTAGACAACAATATTCCTTTAGTTTTTCCATTCATTAGTTGACAGGTGTTTAGGTAGTTTCCACTTTTTGGCTTTAATAAACCATGCTGTTAAAAACCTTTTTATGTGAACATATATTTTCAGTTCTCCTGGAGAAGCTGATGTGTTTGAATATTTTTTAAACAAAAATGTAAGGATTGGAGAACTCTTTGTTTTCAATTTTTCTGTAAACCTAAGCTGAAGAAGCTGAAGTTGAACAGTCCTATGAAGACCTACAAGACCTTTTAGAACTAACACTCAAAAAAGATGTCCTTTTCATTATAGGGGACTGGAATGCAAAAGTAGGAAGGAGTAACAGGCAAATTTGGCCTTGGAATACAGAATGAAGCAGGGCAAAGACTAATAGAGTTTTGCCAAGAAAATGCACTGGTCATAGCAAACACTCTCTTGCAACAACACAAGAGAAGACTCTACACATGGACATCACCAGATGGTCCACACCAAAATCAGACTGATGATATTCTTTGCAGCCAAAGATGGATAAGCTCTATACTGCAAGGAGATCCAACCAGTCCTTTCTGAAGGAGATCAACCCTGGGATTTCTTTGGAAGGAGTGATGCGAAAGCTGAAACTCCATTACTTTGGCCACCTCATGCAAAGAGTTGACCCATTGGAAAAGACTTTGATGCTGAGAGGGATTGAGGGCAGGAGGAGAAGGGGACGACTGAGGATGAAATGGTTGGATGGAATCACTGACTCAGTGGACGTGAGTCTGGGTGAACTCCGGGAGTTGGTGATGGACAGGGAGGCCTGGCGTGCTGCGATTCATGGGGTCTCAAAGAGTTGGACACGACTGAGCAACTGAACTGACTGAACTGATACAGTCAACAAAAACAAGACCAGGAGTGGACTGTGGCTCAGATCATGAACTCCTTATGCCAAATTCAGACTGAAATTGAAGAAAGTACGGAAAACCACTAGACCATTCAGGTATGAACTAAATCAAATCTCTTATGATTATACAGTGGAAGTGAGAAATAGACTTAAGGGACTATATCTGATAGATAGAGTACCTGATGAACTATGGACTGAAATTCATGACATTGTACAGGAGACAGAGATCAAGACCATCCCCATGGAAAAGAAATGAAAAAAAGCAAAATGGCTGTCTGGGGAGACCTTAAAAATAGCTGTGAAAAGAAGAGAAGTGAAAAGCAAAGGAGAAAAGGAAAGATATAAGCATCTGAATGCAGAGTTCCAGAGAATAGCAAGAAGAGATAAGAAATCCTTCTTCAGCAATCAGTACAAAGAAATAGAAGAAATCAACAGAATGGGAAAGACTAGAGATCTCTTCAAGAAAATTAGAGATACCAAGGAAACATTTCATGCAAAGATGGGCTCAATAAAGGGCAGAAATGGCATGGACCTAACAGAAGCAGAAGATATTAAGAAGAGGTGGCAAGAATACACAGAAGAAATGTACAAAAAGATCTTCAAGACCAAGATAATCACAATGGTGTGATCACTTACCTAGAGCCAGACATCCTNATGTGAAGTCAAGTGGGCCTTAGAAAGCATCACTATGAACAAAGCTAGTGGAGGTGATGGAATTCCAGTTGAGCTATTTCAAATCCTGAAAAATGATGCTGTGAATGTGCTGCACTCAATATGCCAGCAAATTTGAAAAACTCAGCAGTGGCGACAGGACTGGACAAGGTCAGTTTTCATTCCAGTTCCAAAGAAAGGCAATGCCAAAGAATGCTCCAACTACCACACAATTGCACTCATCTCACATGCTAGTAAAGTAATGCTCACAATTCTCCAAATCAGGCTTCAGCAGTACACGAACCATGAACTTCCAGATGTTCAAGCCGGTTTAAGAAAAGGCAGAGAAACCAGAGATCAAATTGCCAACTTCCGCTGTATCACTGAAAAAGCAAAAGAGTTCCAGAAAAACATCTCTTTCTGCTTTATTGACTATGCAAAAGCCTTTGACTGTACGGATCACCACAAACTGTGTAAAACTCTGAAAGAGATGGGAGTACTAGACCACCTGACCTGAGAACCCAATATGCAGGTCAGGAAGCAACAGTTAGAACTGGACAAGGAACAAAAGAATGGTTCCAAATAGGAAAAGGAGTACATCAAGGCTGTATATTGTCATTCTGCTTATTTAATTTATATGCAGATTACATCATGAGAAATGCTGGGCTGGAAGAAGCACAAGCTGCAATCAAGATTATTGGGAGAAATATCAGTAATCTCAGATATGCAGATGACACCACCATTATGGCAGAAAGTGAAGAGGATAGAAAGCCTCTTGATGAAAGTGAAAGAGGAGAGTGAAAAAGTTGGCTTAAAGCTCAACATTCAGAAAACTAAGATCATGGCATCTGGTCCCATCACTTCATGGGAAATAGATGGAGAAACAGTGGAAACAGTGTCAGACTTTATTTTGTGGTATTCAAAATCACTGCAGATGGTGACTGCAGCCATGAAATTAAAAGTCGGTTACTCCTTGGAAGAAAAGTTATGACCCACCTAGATAGTATGTTCAAAAGCAGAGACATTACTTTGCAGACTAAGGTCCGTCTAGTCAAGGCTATGGTTTTTCCTAGGGTCATGTATGGATGTGAGAGTTGGAGTATGAAGAAGGCTGAGCACAGAAGAATTGATGCTTTTGAACTGTGGTGTTGGAGAAGACTCTTGAGAGTCCCTTAGACTACAAGGGGATCCAACCAGTCCATTCTGAAGGAGATCAACCCTGGGATTTCTTTGGAAAGAATGATGCTAAAGCTGAAACTCCAATACTTTGGCCACCTCATGCGAAGAGTTGACTCATTGGAAAAGACTCTGATGCTGGGAAGGACTGGGGGCAGGAGGAGAAGGGGACGACAGAGGATGAAATGGCTGGATGGCATCACTGACTCGATGGACACAAGTCTGAGTGAACTCCAGGAGTTGGTGATGGACAGGGAGGCCTGGCGTGCTGCAATTCTCGGGGTCACAGAGTTGGCTGCGACTGAGCGACTGAACTGAACTGATAGCTGGCTGCATCAAACAGAAGAGAATGAATGTGTCTGCAGTTCCTATGGCTCCTTGAGTCTCCTTCCAGCCTCTTGCCTACCCCGGGTTCAGCGGATAGTGCAGACAGTGCGAACAGTGAGGCAGTTGGTGTTGTGAACAGGATGAAGAGCAATACAGAGGATGTATCACTTATGACTGATTCACGTTGTTGTATGACAGAAACTAACAGAACAATGTAAAGCAAGTATCCTTCAATTAAAAATTAAAAACAATAGACGAAGTTAATTCATTTCCACATAGATTAGATAGCATTATTAGTATTTCTTTTTAAAAAACATGAAATCACTTTTTTGATGACTATAGTTTGTGTTCTGCTTTTTCCTGTAATCAATGAGCTAGGAATATATTTCAGAGGCGTCTGGTTAGAATTATCTGTTAATGAGGTACTGTTTTTTATTTATGTTCTGGGGTAACCAAATTTAATCATATTAAGCCCCCTTTTTTTTTCCTTGGGAGAAAACATGGGGGGATCACTTCTGTTTCTAGTTCAGAGCAGACACTTCCACTTATTTTATCCTAGGGTCAGACAGTGCAGAAAGCACCAGGTCTCATCTAAAGTGACATGCAGACATTTAAAAATTATAGTGGATCTGTCTGGAAATGGTAGGAGAAAATCAAGAAGAAATGTGAAATGAGGAAGAGAGAGTTTGGTTTTGTTATAGAATGAAAAGAGATAAGAAAAGGAAGCCTGGACTTTCACTGGGGTGGTAGAGGGACACTTGACCTGGAAAATTTGAAAGCCAAGGAAAGGAAAGTTTAGGGGAGCTTAGATGTGGAATTAGTAGACCCCGCTGCCAGGCACTCAGGTTTTGTCAGCAGCTTGAGGCTAACAAATGCTTGCTGGTCATGATCTGTTCAATAGACCATTTACTTGTTTATTGACAAATCAACCAGATATGATGTGCTCTGTTCAGAGGTAACATTTCACCACTGGAATTTAAAATCATCTCTGATACATATTTATTTGAAGATAATTTGAAAATGTAGATAAAAAAATGAAATAAATTTATTCATTATGTTTCTTTACTTAAAGAATGTGAAAGTTTTTTTTTTTAATAAAAATGGCATGATACATTCTTACTACTGGTATCTTGGCTTTCCCCATATGAATCATCTATAAATAAATATATTTTCAGTAGCATAGCTTTTGGGGAGTGCATTGACAGTTCGGTGATGTCTCTCCTTATCTTCAGTTCTAACCTCAGCTAATGCAATTAAGACATTTTCTTGATAGCGGAAGCAGGCTTGCATCCTCTTCATGCCTCTGGTCAGTCACTGGCTTTTGATGTGCCTTCAGAATCCAGTAGAAAGCGTTGGTTCCACTTAGAGAAAAGAATAGGGCTACCTAAAGGGGCATGTGGAGGCTAGAAAGAGAGAAAGAGAGAGGGAAAGAGAGAAAGAAAGAAAGAGAGAAAGAGAAACAAGGAAAGAGAGGAAGAGAGAGGGAGAGAAAGAAAGAAAGAAAGGAAGAGAAACAAGGAAAGAGAGAAAGAGAGAGGGAAAGAGAGAAAGAAAGAAAGAGAGAAAGAGAGAAAGAAAGAAAGAGAGAAAGAAAGAAAGAAAGAAAGAAAGAGAAACAAGGAAAGAGAGGAAGAGAGAGGGAGAGAAAGAAAGAAAGAAAGAAAGGAAGAGAAACA
>SJYF01000063.1:2133632-2145100 GCA_006410515.1 Procapra przewalskii | reverse complement strand
TTTGATTTAGGTCATACCTGAATGGTCTAGTGGTTTTCCCTACTTTCTTCAATTTCAGTCTGAATTTGGTAATAAGGAGTTCATGATCTGAACCACAGTCAGCTCCTGGTCTTTTTTTTGTTGACTGTATAGAGCTTCTCCATCTTTGGCTGCAAAGAATGTCATCAATTTGATTTTGGTGTTGACAATCTGGTGATGTCCATGTTTAGAATCTTCTCTTGTGTTGTTGGAAGAGGGTGTTTGCTATGACCAGTGCATTTTCTTGGCCAGACTCTATTAGTCTTTGCCCTGCTTCATTCTGCATTCCAAGGCCAAATTGCCTGTTACTCCAGGTGTATCTTGACTTCCTACTTTTGCATTCCAGTCCCCTATAACGAAAAGGACATCTTTTTTGGGTGTTAGTTCTAAAAGGTCTTGTAGGTCTTCATAGAACTGTTCAACTTCAGCTTCTTCAGCATTACTGGTTGGGGCATATACTTGCATAACTCTGATACTGAATGGTTTGCCTTGGAGACAAACAGAGATCATTCTGTCGTTTTTGAGATTGCATCCAAGTACTGCATTTTGGACTCTTTTGTTGAGCATGATGGCTACTCCATTTCTTCTGAGGGATTCCTGCCCGCAGTAGGAGATATAATGGTCATCTGAATTAAATTCACCCATTCCTGTCCATTTTAGTTTGCTGATTCCTAGAATGTCAATGTTCACTCTTGCCATCTCTTGTTTGACCACTTCCAATATGCCTGGATTCATGGACCTGACATTCCAGGTTCCTATGCAATATTGCTCTTTACAGCATCGGACCTTGCTTCTATCACCAGTTACGTCCACAACTGGGTATTGTTTTTCCTTTGGCTCCATCCCTTCCTTCTTTCTGGAGTTATTTCTCCACTGATCTCCAGTAGCATATTGGGCACCTAATGACCTGGAGAGTTCCTTTTTCAGTATCCTATCATTTTGCCTTTTCATACTTTTCATGGGGTTCTCAAGGCAAGAATACTGAAGTGGTTTGCCATTCCCTTCTCCAGTGGACCACATTCTGTCAGACCTCTCCACCATGACCCACCCATCTTGGGTTGCTCCATGGGCATGGCTTGGTTTCACTGAGTTAGACAAGGCTGTGGCCCTCGTGTGATTAGACTGACTAGTTTTCTGTGAGTATGGTTTCAGTGTGTCTGCCCTCTGATGCCCTCTTGCAACACCTACCGTCTTACCTGGGTTTCTCTTACCTTGGGCGTAGGATATCTCTTCACGACTGCTCCAGCAAAGCACAGCTGCTGCTCCTTACTTTGATGAGGGGTATCTCCTTACCACTGCCCTTCCTGACCTTCAACGTGGGATGGCTCCTCTAGGCCCTGAATCATATAGTTCACGTCAAACATTTTTTCAAAGCAAAAAGCTATATACTTTAGTGGCATCACTTTTGAAGTACCTAACAACTTTCATTGTGTTTAACCAATATGAATTAGTCAAGATATTTTTTCAGTAATGGATAGGCAGCCATGTTCTGTCTCCAGCCAATCACTACCTTGCACTTATCCTCAGGTGAAAGCGTACCATTGTCAGTTGATGGTGCATTAAGACAAGGACTGCTCTGTCTTCCAGGGGCAGTATGAATTTTCAAAGTCTTGCTGGAGCCACTTGACAGTTTAGGAGAGCACAAAGGGAATGAGGTACTGAAGAGAAGAGTCAGGTCAGAAGACATGCCAGGTACAAGGAATCCGGGGATCTCACTGTGGATAGTAAAGATAACCCAGTCTAAAACCCCTAAAAGCTGAGGCAAGGTTTTATGGAGGGGTACATGGCAAAGTCATTGGCCCCACCCCATTTTATCTAGGATAATGTATCTAGATAGTAGTGTTATCTAGGATAATTTAGATAACCTTTTAGCTAGGATAGTATTGTACATGTACTCCGAGGTTAATGGAACACTTAGATTGATTAGGATAATGGGAAGTTTAAAGGTGCCATACATATTTATAAGTGGCTACAATGAACTTAAGGGAGCTTTTGGATTCAGTGTCAGTGTTACTGGGGGAAATGGATTTCTGGACCGTGTCTTAGGACCAGACTAATGATCAGAGTCACATCAAGTGTGACAGTGGCACAGCAAGAATTTAACTTTTTTTAATTTTTTCCTCTCTCTGGCCAGCAATGCTGCAGGCCATCTGTGTACCCTGTAGGGAACTCAGGAGTGAGAGGAAACTCAGGCCAAGGTGAGATGCATCTGTTTCTGCTCTATGCAGTTACTTCACTTCCATGACTTCTGAAATCCTGGCTTGGTAAATCGAGAAGATACAGCAGGGCATTTGTGTGTATGTTGTGTTTTCTTGCCAATATGTAACCCACCTGCAGTTATCTTTTTACAGTTTTAATGTGTCAAACACTGCAAGTTTATTTACAGAAAGAAAAAAAAAGGCTAGAAACACTAATCAACAACAACAAAAATATTTAGCGTTATTCAAACCAAAGATAGTCATAAAATATACTTTTGCAAATGGAATTATTTTGTATATACTGTCTACATCCTTTTTATCTGAGTACAGACTGAGAATGTCTTCTCCTTGGCAACATATTTGAATTGCATTAAAAACTGAGTGCTGCTTCTTCTTTATGCTGTTCTCTAACCAATATTACCACCATAAAATTTTATTTTCCTGTTGAGACAGTCATAATTCCCTTTCCTGTCCCATAAAAAGCAATAAAACCCCCTCTTCTCATGATCCAACAAAACACTGTTGGAGAAAGAATGGAGTCTTCCAGAACTGAGTTCCTGTAGAATTGCATGGAAAGGGTAGCATAACACTAGAGGGAAATAGAGCATTAAGGAAGTCAGTTCTTTCTGCCACAGGAGAGCCAGGAAAAGAAAAGAGACTGGGTTTTCCTTGGGCAGTGAAGTTTATGCCAATTTCAGGAAATGCACAAGCTCCAGTGTCAATGAGTCTTTCTAGAACACTGGCTCATCACCACCACTGTTAAGAAACACAATGGATGGTTATGATGAACAAGATTTTCTAAGAGGCTACTTTTTCATAATCCCATGACAGAGAGATGGTTTACTTTCAAGCTTATAAAATTACAAAATGATACATATTCATTTTTAAATAGACAAATATAAATATAATGAAAGTGAAGAGGTGGAAAGTGAAGAGGAATGGAAGAGCCTCTTGATGAAATTGAAAGAGAAGAGTCAAAAGCTGGCTTAAAACTCAACATTCAAAAAATGAAGATCATAGCATCCGGTCCCATCACTTCATGGCAAATAGATGGGGAAACAATGGAAACAGTGACAGACTTTATTTTCTTGGGCTCAAAAATCACTGCAGATGGTGACTGCAGCCATGAAATTGAAAAGCTATGACCAACCTAGACAGCATATTAAAAAGCAGAGACATTACTTTGCCAACAAAGGTCAGTCTACTCAAAGCTATGGTTTTACCAGTAGTCGTGTATAGGTGTGAGAGTTGGACTATAGCTGAGCCCTGAAGAATTGATGCTTCTGAACTGTGGTGTGGGAGAAGACTCTTGAGAGTCCCTTAGACTGCAAGGAAATTTAACCGGCCCATCCTGAAGGATGTCAGTCCTGAATATTCCTTGGAAGGACTGATGCAGATGCTGAAACTCCAAAACTTTGGCCACCTGATGTGAAGAACTGACTCACTGGAAAAGAGTCTGATGCTGGGAAAGATTGAAGGCAGGAGGAGAAGAGGGCAACAGAAGGTGAGATGGTTGGATGGCATCACTGACTTGATGGACATGAGTTTGAGCAAGCTCTGGGAGTTGATAATGAAGGGGAAGCCTGATGTGCTGTAGTTCATGGGGCCATAAAGAGTCAGACACGACTGAGCGACTGAATTGAACTGAATGAAAGTGAAAAGAAAAGTGAAGTGTTACTCCCTCAGTCATGTTTAACTATTTGCTAACCCCTGGGACTGTAGCCCACTAGGTTCTTCTGTCCATGGAGTTTTCCAGGCAAGAGTACTAGAGTGGGTTGCTATTTCCTTCTCCAGGAGATATTCCTGATCCGGAGACTGAACCAGGTCTCCTGCATTGCAGGCAGATTCTTTACCATCTGAGCCACCAGGGAAGCTCTTTAATCATGACCATGTACCTCGACAACAAAACCTTTCATGGTATAGAATGATAACATCAATAAGTCTCTTAGCACATAATAGCTGCTCAAACCTGACAACTCCCTATCTTCAAATTGTACTCACATGTGAAATAAATATGATGGGCTTATTTCACAACAAAATAGCGCACTAACGAAATCATTACTCTCTGTTGTTCATTGTGATAACACTATACCTTTTTTTTTCCCCAAAACTGGGATCATATTTTGAATACTATTTTTTAGCCTTTTTTCCCCCCAAATATGCTTTTTCAGTTGCACAGTGGCTCATTTTTCTGTTTGACCTGAAACATGATAATTAAAAAGAAGGTCCCAGCTGCCATTTTACCTTCAGCTGCCCTGGTTTCTTAACTCCCTGTCTTGAATGTTCAATTCTTCCTTCAGTTGAGATACTCCAGGGCCCTTTCAATAAATTGTCCCTTCTACTTGAGCTGAAGAATACTTTTTGGTATTTGATTACAAGGAAAACTTAAACAATGTGCACAAAGGATTATGGGAAAGATAAAGGAAAACGGAC
Source organism: Procapra przewalskii (assembly GCA_006410515.1). Taxonomy (NCBI): domain Eukaryota; kingdom Metazoa; phylum Chordata; class Mammalia; order Artiodactyla; family Bovidae; genus Procapra; species Procapra przewalskii. The sequence continues at coordinate 2,140,451 of SJYF01000063.1, read as the reverse complement.
AAAGATACTCAGAGTTAATAAAGGTGTTGCTCTCTAGGGGGCAAGTTGAAGTTAAAAATAAGACAAAATGAAAAAAAAAAAAACCCTCATCTGAGATTGCATGAAAGAGCGAAACTTACTGAGAAATGGGATTATTAAAAACAGAATTAGATCTTGCTGCAGCAAGAAAAGATATTAGAAATTGAGGAGTCTGCAATTTCATAAACTTAATAAATGATATCCAGAACTTTAAAAAATAGCTTAAGAAATAAAAAAGGCAAGATTTTAGGGGGAAGTATGTGGTCTAGGCCTCTCTATGGATGTTAGTGTGGGGAGAACCAAACAGTAGTAATCCTAGCTTAGAGACTCTCTGAGGATTCTCCAGCTGGCAAAATCTCCAGTGAGACAATAGTGACTGGACGCAATGCCAAGGAAGAAGTGGGTCATCAGCCAGTATAGCAAGAAAGAAGGCGAGAGCAAGAATTGTTTCTTCCAAGCAATTTAAAAACTTTTCTGTATAAGTATTCTGAAGTAAACAGAGCAGGAGGCTCTGTTTTCTTTAAGATAAAGTATACTTTTTTCTTTTTTTTTTTGAAGTACAAACTAATCTTTTAATTCATATACTTAGTGCTAATCTGGGCAATAGTAAAATCACAAGCGTACATATGCAAGTTTTTTTTTTTTTAAATACAACTGAGACATTTTAAAATACAGGAATAAAACAAATGTAAAACTAGGAATCATGGATATCCTTAGAAGCTGGATCTTGAACATAATTTTAAGTTGTTTCCTGTTTAATGTCTTTCATTACTTTATCCTAATTTTTCCTTTTTTTGGCCAGTCTATTGCTAAATTACAAAGAGATTTTCTAAGAGATTTCAGCTGTTTTTTTTCTCTCACCTTATACACTTTGGAGAGATTTATTCTTGTGTTTTAAAATAACTGAATATTCTGAGGTTTCTTTCAAGTATATATTAAGTTTTTTCTTTTATAAAAATTAATTGATTTGTTTTAATTGGAAGATAATTACTTTACAATATTGTGGTGATTTTTGCCATACGTCAACATGACTCAGCCACAGGTGCACATGTGTCTCCATCCTGAACCCCCTGCCCACCTCCCTCCCCACCCCATCTCTGTGTTATCCCAGAGCACCAGCTTTGAGTGCCCTTCTCCTAAGCCAAAAAAAAAAAAAAAAAAAAAAAAAAAAAAAAAAANNNNAAAAAAAAAAAAAAAAAAAAAGAAATAAAAAAAATCCAGGAGGAAAAAGAGACTATATGTGGATTTGAGTATACAAGCTGGGAGCATTATTTATCCCTCAAGTAATACTGCGTTACATTGCCCTCAAATTTGAGTCATGTATTGCTACCCGTGATTGGCCTGTGTGCTATTCTATCAAGTTTCAAGCTTGCTACTGTATTTATTGCCAATCAACGTTCAGAGTTTACTAGGGCACTAATGGATCTTGATCAGTGATCTAATTTCCCCAAATTCCTTAGCCATTGTTGTATATGCTTTTTTAGAAATAGGTAGCCATCTTTCCTAGAGAAAGACACACTCATTGACAATAAGAAGTCACTGAGAAGCTAAAGCAGATTTCTGTCAGTCTGCTTTTCAGAAAATATTACTATTATTGGGTTCAATTCCACTGGTAGTATAGAGAGGTACGTTAGTCTGGGAATAGCTGTTGAATAGTTACATGTTTAGGAAGTTAGCATTTACTTCTGTTTTTCCTCTAAGATGTAGTATGGACAACAATACGAGTAAACTGATGGCAATAAAGCGAGGAATCTGATGCTTCCTCTGAGCACATTAACTTTGAAATAGAGGGAAGAAAGGAAAATCTTCACTGGGACCTCTTTGAAAGCCCATGCTATGGAAAGTGAATAGGAAGTCAAAAAGGAATCAGGGAAGGAGAAATACTCTAAGGATGGAGAAAAGGTGATGTGTTTTATTTTTCCAGATATGGTTCTCCAGGTAAATATAAGAAAAAGGACAAAGAATTTTAATTCCCATGAACAAAATTATTTTTAACTTATTTAAGTTACATCAGAAATTGACTACACTTATAAATGTTCTTTGGTATGGTTTTGTGAATTTTATTTTGCAGTTTATGTTGTGTTCAGAAAGTTCCAACTCTGTCTTAGCTGAAGTAAAAGAAAAATATCACTTTTCATTCTTTCAAGGTTTGTGACTTTAAAGCATGCAAATTAAATCTGCCAAGGACCTCGTTCAGGAATCAAAGTCAAAAGCTCAGAGACTGTTCAGTACAGGAACAGATTTTGAGGCAAGAAGCAAAATGGAACCTGAGCTAGAAAAAAACTAATTACCCTCAGAACAGGATTGAGTTGCCAGAACTCTTTTTTTTTAACCAGGTGGTAGAGTCCAATTGACTCTGTTCCACAGTATATCAGGGATGTGCATGAGGTTGCTTCTGAAGATCATCTCTGGGAAGAGGTAGCATGATCTCTGTATATTTACGTCCCTATTCTCGGAGAAGGTGATGGCACCCCACTCTAGTACTCTTGCCTGGAAAATCCCATGGACAGAGGAGCCTGGTAGGCTGCGGTCCGTGGGATCGCAAAGAGTCGGACACGACTGAGCGACTACCCTTTCACTTTTCACTTTCATGCATTGGAGAAGGAAATGGCAACCCACTCCAGTGTTCTTGCCTGGAGAATCCCAGGGACAGGAGAGCCTGGTGGGCCGCTGTCTATGGGGTCACCCAGAGTCGGACACGACTGATGTGACTTAGCATAGCATAGCATTCATAGCATAAAACTCAGGTTTTATGAGGAGGTCAACTCCATCCCCAGCACAGTTCATTATTAGTATGTTTGGCTCTATATGCAACTGGCATCAAGAAATAACTCTCCCTCAAGTGCTGGTCAAGCTGCATGACCTTAAACCCACAGCTGCCACATAGCTACACTCTGAGGAGTACTGGAAGGGTACACGGGTGTGCTTACATTCATTTATGCAGAAACCTAACTCCCCATGGATTGTCTTTCCATCAAAAAACAGAATCTCAGATTGTATTATTGGTTTTCTGTAGAACTGCTTTTACTAAATTATGCCTTTCTGAGGGCCTGACTGGGTAGTGTCTAGGTTGACATAATTGGGTCAGATATGTTCTTTCTGAATAAATGCAAGTGACTGGTTAGCTTGATTGGTTCAGGCTTTTGGCCTCATTTTTTCTTTCTTTCTTTCTTTCTTCCTTTTTTGCCATGTGTGGTAAGGAAAACTGAACTAAGCTATTTGTGACTGAAGAACACTGAGTTGGCATTTTTAAAAAACTGATGAACCATTGAGCTTTCTCCAAGTAATTACACTTTTCTCTAATTTGGGGTCCAGACTGTTGATTCTGGTCCACAGACAGGCTGTATTTCTCTCTTCAGCAAACTCTCCTCCCTGAGCAAAGAAGGCTACTATGAATTCCCTAATAGGTTTAACAAAGGCTTATCTAATTCTTTAGAGGAAAGTCCTTTGATTTACTATTTATGATTGATTAGGGCCAGAACTTTGTATAGTTAGATGACTGATAATTTACAAATGATTTTTGCCAAGAGAAACTAATTGAACCTAGAGATTATGGTTTTATTGTGTTACAAATATTAAAAATCTAAGTTTATCTAATCTGTTTCATCACTACTTTCTTGACTATATAAACCCTGTTCTGAAAATGCTCTTTGAATCAGGCTTACCATACTGCTGGTTCCATTAATGAGTTAAACAAATCTTTGGCACATGATCACCATATATTTGACTGAAGTTGTATCTTGAGCACTTTGAATATGGCACTTCGACAGAGCCTTTCCCTATCTGCTCCATGAAGGCCCTTATTACACAGTTTCAGACTTTGTTTTTCTTTTGTCTCTTTTCTCAAGTGCTCTCTGTTCTTGCATGCGTGTGAATCAGCTTGCTTCTGATGATTGTTACAAAAGGCAGAATAGCATCATGAGCAGACTATTGGTTTTAGAGTCAGATAAATTTGAGTGGAATTGTAGCTTCCTGACATAAACATTTACAAACTTGTATAGAGCACATAACTTCTCTAGTCATATCTTTCACTAAGATAGAATAAACACATATGTTGCAATCATTAAATTTCTCAGTTTATTCATTTGTAAAGTGGAGAAGTCAAATCGGTTAATCTTCAAAGTCCTCTTCTGTTCAAATAGTCTGTGATTCCAACATTTAACAGCTTTGTATTCCCACTTAACTTTTAAAAGTCAGTAGTTTAAGCATGCATTTTAATACTCAGTTCAGCTAAGTTCAGTTGCTCAGTCGTGTCTGACTCTTTGTGACCCCACGAACTGCAGCATGCCAGGCCTCCCTGTCCATCACCAACTCCCGGAGTTTATCCAAACTCAATCAATTGAGTCAGTGATGCCATCCAACTATCTCATCCTCTGTAATCCCCTTCTCCTTCTGCCTACAGTCTTTCCCAGCATCAGGGTCTTTTCAAATGAGTCAACTCTTTGCATCAGGTGGCCAAAGTACTGGACTTTCAGCTTCAGCATCAGTCCTTCCAATGAATACCCAGGACTGATCGCCTTTAGGATGGACTGGTTGGATCTCCTTGCAGTCCAAGGACTCTCATGAGTCTTCAACAGCGCAGTTCAAAAACATCAATTCTTCAGCACTCTCACATCCGTATAAGACTACTAGAAAAACCATAGCCTTAACTAGGTGGACCTTTGTTGACAAAGTAATGTCTTTGCTTTTTAATATGCTGTCTAGGTTGGTCATAACTTTCCTTCCAAGGAATAAGCGCCTTTTAATTTCATGGCTGCAATCACCATCTTCAGTGATTTTGGAGCCCCCCAAAATAAAGTCAGCCACTGTTACCCCAGTTATAGAATAGCAACTGTAGGTTGAGCAGTTCAGTTGAGTTCAGTTCAGTCCTTCAGTCATGTCCAACAATTTTGACTCCGTGGACTGCAGCACACCAGGCTTCCCTGGCCATCACCAACTCCCAGAGCTTACTCAGACTCATGTCCATTGAGTCAGTGATGTCATCCAACCATTTCATCCTCTGTCGACCCCTACTCCTCCTGCCTTCAACCTTTTTCAGCATCAGGGTCTTTTCAAATGACTCAGTTCTTTGCATCAGATGGCCAAAGTTTTGGAGTTTCATCTTCAGCATCAGTCCTTGCAATGAATATTCAGGACTGATTTCCTTTAGGGTGGATTTCTTGGATCTCCTTGCAGTCCAAGGGACTCTCAAGAGTCTTCTCCAACACCACAGTTCAAAAGCATCAATTCTTCAGTGCTCAGCTTTCTTTATAGTCCAACTCTCACATCCATACATGACTACTGGAAACACCATAGCTTTGACTAGATAGACTTTTGTTGGTGAAATTATGTCTCTGCTTTTTAATATGATATATAGGTTGGTCATAGCTTTTCTTCAAAGGAGCAAGGGTCTTTTAATTTCATGGCATCCGTTACCATCTGCAGTGATTTGGAGCCCCCCAAATGAAGTCTGTCACTGTTTCCATTGTTTCCCATCTATTTGGCATGAAGTGATGGGACCAGATGCCATGATATTCATTTTCTGAATGTTGAGTTTTAAGCCAGCTCTCTTCTTTTACTTTCATCAAGAGGCTCTTTAGTTCTTCTCCGCTTTCTGCCAGAGGAGTGGTATCATCTGTGTATCTGAGGTTATTGATATCTTCTCCCAGCAATCTTGATTCCAGCTTGTGCTTCATCCAGCCCAGCATTTTGCATAATGTACTCCATGCATAAGTTAAATAATTAGGGTGACAACATACAGCTTTGATGTACTCCTTTCCTGATTTGGAACCAGTAGATTGTTCCATGTCCGGTTCTAACTCTTGCTTCTTGACCTGCATACAGATTTCTCAGGAGGCAGGCCAGGTGATCTGATATTCCATTTCTTTAATAATTTTCGAGTTTATGGTGACCCACACAGTCAAAGGATTTGGTGTAGTCAATAAAGTGGAAGTAGATTTTTTTTGGAACTCTCTTGCTTTTTTGATGATCCAACGGATGTTGGAAATAGAATCTTTGATTCCTCTTCCTTTTCTAAATCCAGCTTGAACATCTGGAAGTTCACAGTTTTACGTACTACTGAAGCCTGGTGGGGAGAATTTTCAGCATTATGTTGTAGCATGTGAAATGAGTGCAATTTTGTGGTAGTTGGAACATTCTTTGGCATTACTTTTCTTTGGGATTGGAATGAAAACTGACCTTTTCCAGTTCTGTGGCCACTGCTGAGTTTTCCAAATTTGCTGGCATATTGAGTGCAGCACTTTCACAGCATCATCTTTTAGGATTTGAAACACCTCAACTGGAATTCCATCACCTCTACTAACTTTGTTCATGGTGATGCTTCCCAAGGCCCACTTGACTTTGCATTCTAGGATGTCTGGCTGTAGGTGAGTGATTACATCATCGTGGTTATCTGGCTCATGAATCTTTTTTGTATAGTTCTTCTGTGTATTCTTACTGCCTCTTCTTAATATCTTCTGCTTCTGTTAGGTCCATACCATTTTTGTCCTTTATTATGCCCATTTTTGAATGAAATGTTCCCTTGTATCTCTAATTTTCTAGAAGAGGTCTCTAGTCTATCACTTCTATTGTTTTCCTCTATTTCTTTGCAGTGATCACTGAGGAATGCTTTCTTATAGCTCCTTGTTGTTCTTTGGAATTCTGTGTTCAAATGGGTATATCTTTCTTTTTCTTCTTTGTCTTTAGTTTCTCTTCTTTTCTCAGCTATTTTTAAGGCCTTCTCAGACAACCATGTTGCCCTTTTGTATTTCTTTTTCTTGGAGATGATCTTGATTGCTGCCTCCTGTACAATGTGAGAAGCAT
>SJYF01000063.1:2098928-2112410 GCA_006410515.1 Procapra przewalskii | reverse complement strand
GTCACTCATCACTGTGCATTCCCACATGAATGGATGACACATGCAAGTGTTAATAAACTTTTGCTTGTTTTTCTGTTGTTAATCTGTCTTGTTTAACTTGCAGAGCTCTAGCTGGAAAATTTAGGATGGTAGAGGGAAAAAGTTGTTTTCCTCCTATACTTATTTCATCAAAGCTGGCATGAGAGAATCAATAAAGAATGTCTGCCAGCAAGATGGAAATCACAATTTTAGGTAACAAAATCACAAACTAATATTCCTTTATCTTTGTTGCATTCTGTTGGATAGAAACAAGTCTCATTCAATAGGAGGGGATTACACAGGAGGGTGAATAACCAAAAGATGTGAGTCATGGGGTGATGGGGCATTTTAAGTCTGCTCACCACAATTCACAAGCAAAAAGTGAGGCAAAGCTTTATCTTGTGATTAAATTCTAGAGGTACAGGTAGCATGCAAATAATTGTTAAAAAACCAGATAAGGCACTGTACCAAAATAGGTGACAAACTATTTGCATGGCTAGCCCAAATTGCATTACCTCTCTGGATACATTTTTTTTTTAAATCTGTTACAATAGATAATGGGATTAGAGGACAGATAAGGTCCTAAACCTCTATGGTTACAAAATTACTTAACTATTGAGCCTCAGTTTTTGTATCTATAACATTTTATGTATTATTATTATCTTTTGGGATGAATACAAGGTCAAAGAATCTGTAAACAGTAGGAACTCAAATGCTTTGAGATATTTTTATTCACAAAAGCCATTACAATATTCACAACGTAACTAACAATATTTTCTTTATGATACGTAAGATACTGATTTAAGGTCCCATTTCAGAAATTGCCTCCTGCTCTTTGTAAAGCACAAATACAGATCTCTGAACAATGGAAAGCCACTTCAGTGCAGGCTATTGGCAGGAGGCCATGAATACTTTTAAAGAGTTTTGTGCCATCTGAGAACAGAGAGAAAAGAGTTAGAAAATATTTTTCTGTTTCACCCACAAAACTGAACCACTCTCTGGATGCAAGTATCCAGATGCTTTCAAGCTAAAGGTACACAAAATAGGGGCCAGTAAAATTTAAGGGATTATATATTAGTAGAATTATAATCGAGAGATTCACTAGAAACAGCTTTAAAGCCACAATATTAGAATAGAAAGACAAAAGCATGCTTTGCATTGGCAAGTCCTGAAGAGAGAGGAACATTGGATTCTATCAAAACAAAAGAAAAAACTGCTCATACAACATCTGAATAAGCAAGTGGAACAAAATCTGCCTAAAACAGGAGCAAAACAAATGGAAATTATTCTACTGGGGCATTTCAACACATTCTTTTTGGATGAATTCTTAAACTTGGAGCTAGTGTGAAAGAATGCATACAAATAAGTTTTAAGAAAAAAAAATTCCACTTCCAAATCATTCTTTTACAAATTACCAGTTTTTCTATATGTACTCTCCAGAAAGTTCTTTTGACCTTCCCATCATGTCAATCAAAGTAAGTTCTATCTTGAATTTGAGATTTGATTGCATTCTCTTTCCTTAATCATACCTCTGGATAATAAATCTGCAATCTCTTTCTGTGTGTGTTTCTGAACTTCCTTTGTCTTTCTTTCTTTTTTATCCCTTGAGTTCTGCCGTCTTGATTTATTGAAAGATATTTGAAATGACACTTTGAACTGTTGCAATTGAAGAATAATTCTTCCTGAATCTTCTTGGCATATCAGGAGAAGCCTGTTCTCCTTGCAGGAATGCATGCTCCAAGAGCAAGTAAAGCAGAAGGGAGCTTCCTATGCCTGGTCTCAGCGCCCTGGACAGGGCAGCACATCCCTTAAGTTTGCAGCTGGTGCAGACAGTGGCCTTTATGTTGTCTTCATGTCTACAAATCTAAGGCAGCTCTGTCGGATGGGAAGCTATAAGGAAGTAGTGTTCCCATGAGAAGTTGCATGAATCTAAACAGTCCCAAACAAGCACTTCTCAAACAACAGGTGTCTTTTATACTGACTAGGTCCACATAGGCTCACTAGGGTCAGATTTTGGCATTTTATGCTCTCAAAGGGACCAGCTATTGGTCTTGGAAAGGTCAACAAGGATGGTTAAGGTCTTGATTTAAAATGAGACAAATACCAGAGTTTAAGACTTAGAACAGAGCTTTGGAGTTCAGGGATTTCTATGGATGTGAATCATGCATCTGATGCATGTGATCGCACTCATCTCACATTCTAGCAGAGTAATGCTCAAAGTTCTCCAAACCAGGCTTCAATAGTACATGAACTGTGAACTTCCAGATGTTCAAGCTGGATTTAAGAAAAGGCAGAGGAACCAGCGATCAAATTGCCAACATCTGTTGGAACATAGAGAAAACAAGAGTTCTAGAAAAACATCTAATTCTGATTTATTGACTACACCAAAGCCTTTGACAGTGTGGATCACAACAAACCATGAAAAATTATTCAAGAGATGGGAATACCAGACCACCTTACCTTTCTCCTGAGAAATTCGTATGCAGGTCAAGAAGCAACAGTTGGAACCAGACATGGAACAATGGACTGGTTCCAAACTGGGAAAGGAGTGTGTCAAGGCTGTATATTGTCACCCTGCTTATTTAACTTATATGCAGGATGCATCATGTGAAATGCCAGTCTGAATGAAGCACAAGCTGGAATCAAGATTACTGGGAGAAATATCAATAACCTCAGATATACAGATGACACCACCTTTATGACAGAAAGGGAAGAAGAACTAAAGAGCCTCTTGATGAAAGTGAAAGAGGAGAGTGAAAAAATTGGCTTAAAGCTCAACATTCAGAAAACTATGATGATGGCATCTGGTTCCATCACTTCATGGCAAATAGATGGGGAAACAATGGAAACAGTGAGAGACTTCATTTTTGGGCGTTCCAAAATCACTGCAGATGGTGACTGCAGCCATGAAACTAAAAGATGCTTGCTCCTTGGAAGAAAGGCCATGACAAACTTAGACATCATATTAAAAAGCAGAGACACTACTTTGCTGACAAATGTGCATTTGGTCAAACCTATGGTTTTTCCAGTAGTCATGGATGGATGTGAGAGCTGGACTATAAAGAAAGCTGAGTGCCGAAGAATTGATGCTTTTGAACTGTGGTGTAGGAGAAGACTCTTGAGAATCCCATGGACTGCAAGGAGCTCAAACCAGTCCATCCTAAGGAAATCGGTCCTGAATATTCATTAGAATGACTGATACTGAAGCTGCAACTCCAATACATTGGCCACCTGATGGGAAGAACTGATTCATTTGAAAAGACCCTGATACTGGGAAAGACTGAAGGCAGGAGAAGAAGGGGATGAGAGAGGATGAAATGGTTGGATGACATCACCAACTCAATGGACATGAGTTTGAGCAAACTCTCGAAGTTGTTGATGGACTGGGAAGCCTGACATGCTGCAGTGCATGTGGTCACAGAGTCAGACACGACTGAGTGACTGAACTGAACTGAATTGTAGATCTTGTTAATATGCAGATTCAGATACAGTGATTCTGGAAGAGGTCTGAAGTTTGAGCTTTGGCATTTCTAGCAGGATCCCAGCTGAGTGCAGCTGGAGTAGTAAGGGTCTGTTTGCCCCCTGATTTTCCAAGTGGTTGAGCAAGTTGCTGAGAGTCAAGTTGATAGCAACAGAGCCAGTAAAACCAAGCAGGACCCTGTGGGGTACAGACCCTTTTGGTGTCCCTCATTCCTATTTGTAGGAAATAGGCTTCATTCTGCTTCTTTGACTTTCCCTAAGTTCCAAAGGACAAGTTCAAAGAGTTGCTAGTCAGGGAAGGAAGAGGATTCAGAGACAAGGAAGGAGCAGTCAAGAAAAAATAGTGCAGCCTTTGGCAGGGATTTGGTTCCTCCACACAAAATATATATAGCAGTGTCCCTAACTCTTCTGCAGAAAAATGGCCCCCTCTCAGATGGAGGATGGTACAGTTTAGGCTGAGCTCAAGATTCCTGAGAACACTGCCCTGTTATCTCACCATCAACCAGTCAGAAGAAAGTCATGTACCCTTCAGCCCTCACCCTGAATTTTACCTGTTAATGCCCCACCCTGACTGCCAAAACTGTTAGGGAATTCAGGGTTTTTGAGTTTGTGCTACTTGTTCTCCTTACTTGGCCTTGCAATAAATTTTCCTCTGCTCTAAACTCTGATGTTTCCTTTTATATGGCCTTATGTAAGGCACTTGAACTTTGGTAGCACCAGAGCTATAAACTAGATTTACTGGTTCTGAAACTGAGTGGGGCCTGGGCACAGAGGCTTCTTTATGTCCCCCAATTCTTGTAGGCCATATTCCAGCCTCCATGACCTTCTCTGAGTTCCAAAGGCAGATTTGAATAGTTGCTCATGAAGGGAGGGACAGCCAAGAAACAACCTGAGGCAAGATTAAAGGGACCAGGGAAGTTCATCAAGGTTAGGAGATCTGACCACCTGAGACCCTAAAGCGAAGTGAAGTCGCTCAGTCGTGTCTGACTCTTTGCGACCCCATGCACTGTAGCCTGCCAGGCTCCTCTGTCCATGGGATTTTCCAGGCAAGAATACTGGAGTGGTTGCCATTTTCTTCTCCAGGGGATCTGCCCAACCCAGGGATCGTATCTGGGTCTCCCACATTGTAGGTAGATGCTTTACCATCTAGCCACCAGGGAAGTCTCTGTACACACCCTAATCCTATTATCAACCCCAGCATTGATACATTGTTAAAAAACTCATCATCAGGTCTCCAGGGTTAGGACAAAAAGTTGTTCTAGGGAGGAGTCCACTGTGTCCCACTTTGCCTGGCAAAGTAATAAGCCTAATCCTTTTCTACTTCATCCAAAACTGTGTCTCTAAGATTCAGTTCAGCACTGGTATATTGTACAGAAAAGCTGGGCTTTCAGCAACAGTTTTCAGTAAAACACACTTCTTCAAATATTTTATGACACTCTCTCTTCCCTGATAACATCCTCAATATTAGCATCATTAAATTTTAATATATATAGATTTTAAAGGCATCCAATTTACTAATTAAAGCCAGAGGGTGTGAATTTTAATCTTTGGAGAATTTTATTTCAGTCATATCTATTTTTAATTTTTTTCCCTTGCAAGGTAGTTTTGGGTTTTTGTATTTTCCTTAACCAACAGTTTCTTGATCCTTTTGGAATCCCTTGGTTAATTATTTTTAAATCCCTTAGTTAATCCCATAGGAAAAAAGTTTAAGAAACTATATGCCATTTTCAAGAAACAGATCTTCAATAAGCCACAAAGCTGAAAACCTCCATATTTTATACCTGGGTTTCCTTCTTGTACATGATAGTCAGTACATAAATAAGAAGAAGGACAGTGAATGAGGCGATAAAGACTGGAAAGATACAGGCAAGTTTGTGACTAGGATACCCCTCCATCCATCTCAGGAGCAAATGAACATACAGAGGTGAAAAGCTTTGAAAGGTGTATATGCAAACACCAGATCTAAAGCAGAAGTAAAAACTGCACCACTCAAATTGGAACTCAGTTTGAACCCAGTGAATACTCAGATTTTGGACTTGAACCCACTGTCTTATATTTGAAATCGCACACCCGGTCTCAGGACTTAATGAAACTCAGTTTCTTTATGTCTCAACCCAGAAGGAATTTGGCAAGAGGCAAAGTGGTAGATAAGTAGATTTACTGATAGAGAGAGACACTTCATAGATAGATTGTGGAACTATCTCAGAAGGCAAGAGGCCCTGGGAGACATACATTCCAGACAGACTGTGGTTCATCTCTAAAGGTGAGAATGGCTTTGAAATATGAAGAGGTTAGTTTTTATGGGCTGGGTAATTTCACAGTCTAATTTTCATAGACTAATAAAATGCCAGCTATTTTGGAGAATAGGCAGGGGTTTCCAGGGTTTGGACCACTGCCCACTCTTTGACCTTTATGGTTGACCTTGGAACTATCATGGGGCCTGTGGGTCTGTTATTTAGCATATGCTAATGTATTACAATAAGCATATCATCTGGCTCAAAGTCTACTGAAAAGTGAATCTGCTGCCCTTCTGAGTCTAATCAGTCCTAACCAGCTTATGTCACATCCACAACATTGTCATTCTTTAAAAAACTGCCATGTCTCCTTCCCTCTTGTCTCAGAGGAGGGAAAGAAACTAGAACTCCATATCCTGGTGCGGAATCACATATCAACTCTCAGAAAGAACAAAGTTGATTTGAACTATTTGGTTTGAGCACACTGGTTGTCCAAAGATCCAACGATTTAAACCTTTGTGTATCAAGCATTACCCTGAAGAAGGGCTGGGTGCTCTTCTCAGCAAGGGAAGTTCCCCTTTTCCCCAAAGGGTCCAGCATAATTTCTACAAAGGGGCACACACTGATAAAGTGTTGAAAGTGATTTTCTGGGTCAAGTTCTGCGTTACAAATATAGATTCAACCAGAAAAGTAAGACTTAAATTGCTTACTCCTTTTTGTAACTTCAGTTCCCTTTCCTGCTGCCTAGATTGTTACACAAGCAAATAAATCCTATTAATTGGCCCACCCCTGGGGCAAACAGCTCACCCCAGTAAGTAATCATGTGGAAGACTGGAGACTGAGGAGGTGGGGTGCCTCCTGCTGAACAATCTTTGCTTTTATTTTACCAACTGATTTTAAAAGGCAGCATTGTAACTCGGCATTAAATATTTAAGAATGATATTAAGGTAAGATTGATTCATTTAACAGGCATAATGGAGTAGGGGAGCCACATGGAGTGAGTAAAGGGCTTCACAGTGGGAAATCTATGCTAGTAGGCATCAATCTGCACCTGGTAATGGCCATGAAAAGGCTCACCATCTAGCTATTTAAATAAATTGATGTGCAATTCATCTGCTGTTTAGAGCTATTGGAAATGCACGACACTATTTCTTGGCAAGCATCCCAATTAAGCCCTGGGTCATTTATCAGAGTGCCAAGTGTAGTTGAAGTTGCTACCAAGCTTTTACCATTTACCAAAATGGCAATTTGTTCTAAAAGGGGCTACAGGGGATGGGGGAACTGCAAGATGTGGTAGAAAAAGACACTGGACTCCATTGAGACAACTGCAATGGAGCCCTGACTTCACTAATCAGCATGTGTCATTGACTCTCCTTATAGTTGTCTCTTTGTCTCTATAATGGGGAGAATAATATGCCTGCTTTACTTACTTGTGAGGCACAAAATAAGACAGTAAAAGTGCAAGTGCATTTTAGCTAAAAATTGCTATTGAAAATTATGAGTGATAGCTAATAGCATAATTCTTGTGGGGGCACCATGAGTGCCTGCCATTTGTTTCCCCTGGTGATGTGCACTGTTCCCTCTCCTCCCTTTTCTTGTTTGGATCAGACAGTCTCAGAGCTGGGAGGAGGATAAAAGTGTCAACCTTTTAAAAGGCTCACACCTTATGAGATACATAGGTTTGTATTTCTTGGTGCTAAAATGTTCAGAGTAGTCTTGTACTTTTATTAGCCACATCTTGGTGAAATATAAATCAATAGGAGAGCACTTTAAAGCATTCAAAATAGGTATGATCATAAAGAGAAGCTAGGTGATTTGAGAATATTATTTATGAGAAGACTTTTAATAAATTTCTGTTGATTCTAGTTATTTTGAAACATGCCATTCTTTTTTTTTTCCATCTTGCCCAGTTGGATATGTTTGGCAGATTTGTTGGGGAATATAGAAATTTGATTTATGCTTTTTAATTTTAGAGAAATATAACTCAGAACAAATTAAATCTATGCTTTGCATTGAAATGGGAGTTCTGAAAAACAACACGGTTAGTTTTTAATAGTGAATTGTCTCCTATTAAAAAGTTTGGAACAAGCATTAAGATGGGTTATAATCATTTGTGGTCTATGTTTCTCTGTTGATTCAATTAAATGAAGTGCACAGTAGCCTACTAAATGTGCTCTGATGGAGTATGTATATCAGAAATTGTGCTAATGTGTGTACCATTCTGATTACTCTGTTGTTCACTTTCTAATTATTTTGTATATATGATTAAATTCAACCATTAAGAAAATGGTTGACTATAGTTCACTGATTATTATCTAATCATTAGTATCTAACATACTTCAATATCGTCTATGATTGAGCCTGATAGCTGACTTAGTCAAATGAAGATATTTTCATTAAAGGCAAGCAGCACAATGGTAATTCAACCTCATCTGGTGAGACCATATGCAGTGTCTTCTTTTATGTAGAGAGGTGATATTTTCCAACACTTCTCACTATGGGTCTGGCAATTGCCATTATACTGGCTATAACTCATCTGTCTATTCAGCTTTCCTCTATTGATTTTTATCTCTCTTGGCTAACTGTCACCAGAGAAATGGTTTCAATGAGAATCTACTGTGTATTAAGTTCCTTTTGCTTAGGAACCAGCATGTGCAAAGAAGCATTGGTTATGTTGATAAAATTTAGCAGAAAAAAAGCTAGCTTCTCTTTTCCCCAATTAGCTGAGAATTCTAATATTTTTTCAATTGCAGCTTCTTCACAAGATAGTAAGAAAGAAATAGTAGCTGATTAGGGAGGCTGTAGGACACTGATAAAATAGACTGCTTCCTATCTGGATTTTTGATGTGAATATATTGCAAGAAGTGTAGAAGGAAATGTCAGCCCACTCCAGTATTCTTGCCTGGAGAGTCCCACGGACAGAGGAGCCTGGTGGGCTACAGTCATTGGGGTTGCGGAGTTGGACCACTACTGAGCAACTAACATATATTGTGATCAGAGGGCCTCCTTCCAAGGCCAGAGACTGGGCTCTTGTCTAACACTGAAAAATGAATTGTCTGAGGAGACATACCCACCGACAAAGCAAAAGAGCTTATGAGAAGGGACACCTGGGTGGAAAACCAGCAGGGTAAGGGAACTCAGGGGAGCTTTTCTGCTGCATAGCTAGCAGTCTCAGGTTTTATGGTAATCAGATTCGTTTCTGGGTTGTCTCCAGCCAATTATGTTGCCTGGCTCATATTTGGTCTGACACAGGGTCCTTCCTGGTGGCCTATGCACCTCTCACCAAGATGGATTCCAGCATGAAGGATTCTTGGAGGCTGGTGGGACATATTACAGGCTTGCATCTCCCCCTCTTCTGCCCCTCCTGAATTCTTTTGGTTGGTCTTGGCTGCAGCAGCATGCTGTTTATCAGGAACATCTGTGGTAAGACAGCTCATGCAGGTGGTTATCATCATGCCTGGCCAGCATGGGTGGTTTTGGTCAATAATTCCCTAATAACTACATATTCTATTCTCTGATCCTTTATGGAATAAAAATCCAATAGAACTCAACATTCTCTTCTTTTTTCCTTCCCATTTTACTGATATATAATTAACACACAGTACTGTATAGGTTCAGGTTGTGCAGCGTAATGACTTGATTTACATACATTACAAAGTGGTTATCACAGTAAGTTTAATGAACATCCATCGTCTTATACAGATACAAAATTAAACTGGAAAGTTTGTACCTTTTAACTGTCTTCAACCAGTTCCCCTTTCCTCTACCTCCTACTTCTGGTAATCCCAAATCTGGTTTCTTTTTATATGAGTTTGTTTTTGAAGTATAATTGAACTACAACACTTTGTTAGTTCCTGGCATACAACGTTGCTGTTGTTGTTGTCACTAAGTCGTGTCTGACTCTTTGTGACCCATGAACTGTAATATACAAAAGATATTACTCTACTGACAAAGTTCCATATAGTCAAGGCTATAGTCTTCCCAGTGGTCGTATACGATTGTGAGAACTGGACTGTAAAGAAGGCAGAATGCCAAAGAATTGATGCTTTCAAACAGTGGTTCTGTAGATGACTCCTGAGAGTCCCTTGGACAGCAGTGAGATCAAACCAGTCAATCTTAAGGGAGATCAACCCTGAATATTCACTGGCAGGACTGATGCTAAAGCTGAAATTCAAGTAGTTTGGTCATCTGATGAGAACAGATGACCCATTGGAAAAGTCCCTAAGGCTGAGAAAGACTGAGGGCAGGAAAAGAGGGCATCAGAGGATGAGAATGGCATCACTGATGAAATGGACATGATCCTGGGCAAACTCCAGGAGATGGTGAGGGATAGGGAGGACTGGCGTGCTGCAGTCCATAGGGTCGCAAAGAGTCGGACACAACTGGGTGACTGAACAACAACAACAGCATTCCACTGGCTTCCCAGGTGACTCAGTGGTAAAGAGTCTCCCTGCCAATGCAGGAGATTTGGGTTTGATCCCTGGGTTGAGAATATTCCCTGGAGAAGAAAATGGCAACCCACTTCAGAATTCTCACCTGGGCATTCTATGGACAGAGGAGCCTCGAGAGCTACAATCCACAGGGATGCAAAAGAAACATAACTTAGCAATTAAACACGTTTTCCATGTTATATATGTTGCTGCTGCTAAATCACTTCAATCGTGTCGGGACTCTGTGTGACCCTATGGACAGCAGCCCACTGGGTTCCTCTGCCCATGGGATTCTCTAGTCAGGAATACTGGAGTGGGTTGCCATTGTATATAAATATGTGCAAACATATACATGTTTTTATACACACACAAAGACACCACATCTTTATCCATTTATCTACTGATAGATACTAGGGTTGTTTTCATATTGCTGCAATGAACACAAAGGTATAAACAGCTATATTTTCTGATTAGTGTTTTTATTTCATTTAGATAAATGCTAAGCAGTGAAATGGCTCACTGGTTCATATAATAGTTCAATTTTTTTTGCTTTTATTTTTTGAGGAATCTTTATCTTGGTTACCATAGCGGCTGCATCAATTTACATTCCCAACAAAACAGCCTGAGAATTCCCTTTGCTCCACTTCACAATTCTCTTTTTTAACTCAACTCTTCCCCTTCTCCATATAGTATTGTGACTTTGTAGCCACATTGTGTTAAATTATTGCTTCAAAATATATAAAATCATGCCACTTAAACATAAGAAAAACATTCTAAGATTTTATTTAATTCATTAATTAATGAACAGACCTTTAAAATGCTGTAATATTTAAAGCAGAATCTGAAGAACAGACTTCTAAATGCAATCAGGAATGATGAAATAAATTTGACATTTTTTTGAGCTAGAAGCCCATGTGGTGATAAAGAGAAGATAAACAGCTTATATGGGATATTGTGTCTGAGCTAAACCATAGTTTCTGTGACTTGAAAACTTCCAAGGAGACATATGACATTTGGAAGTGTGAGCATTTGCCGTGGAGGCTTCAAATATACAGTTTAGAGCCTACTGTGAAGTTCTGTCCTCAGCTAGAGAACTTATGATTTCAGGTGATTAGTGAACCCACTGCCAAATATCTGTGCCTACTGAGAAGTTCTTGTGGCAGCATAAGTCACAGAGAATATTTTATCTTAAACTTTATCCCCCTCTTTGGGCAATAAAATCAATATAAGTGAGGTTCATTTGCCTTTAAATAATTAAAATCTTGATTTTTAATAGCAATTATATGTCCAGATAGTCGAATGAATCCATTTTAAAAGTTATTTTTAATTGGAGGATAATTGGTTTACAATATTGTGTTGGCTTCTACCATTAAATAACACGAATCAGCCATAAGTATGCATATGTTCCCTTCCTCTTGAACCTTCCCCCAAACCCCCTACCCTGTCCCACCCCTCTAGGTTGTCACAGAGAGCCACATTTAGCTTTCTGTGTTATACAACTACCCCTCAGTTCAGTTCAGTTCAGTTCAGTTGCTCAGTTGTGTCTGACTCTTTGCAACCCCATGAATTGCACCACGTCAGGCCTCCCTGTCCATGACCACCTCCTGGAGTTCACTCAGACTCACGTCCATTGAGTCAGTGATGCCATCCAGCCATCTCATCCTCTGTCATCACCTATCTAATTTACATATGGGAATATATATGTTTCAATGCTACTCTCTCAATTTGTTCCACCCTCTCCCCAGCCACTTTGTCCAAAGTCAGTTCTCTATGTCTGCACCTCTCCTGTCTTGCATATATGTTCATCAGTACCATTTTTATAGATTCCATATATATGCATTAATGTATATTTGCTTTTTCCTCTTTCTGATTTACTTCACTGTACATTAAAACCTCTATTTTAAGACACAGACATAGAGAATAAACATATGGATACTAAGTGGTGAAGGGGGAAGTGGGATAGATTTAGAGATTGGAATTGGCATATGTGCAGTACTATGTATAAAATAGATAACTAGTGAGAACAGACTGTAGCACAGGGAAACTAGTAGGTGCTATCTGGTGATCTAAATGAGAAAGAAATCTGAAGAAGAGAGGATACATGTATGCATATAGTTGATTCACTTTGCTGCTGTAGAGCAGAAACTAACACAATTTGTAAAGCAACTATTAAGTCGCTATGTCTGGACTCTTTGTGACCCTAAGGACTGCAGCACACCAGGCTTCCCTGTCATTCATGATCTCCTGGAGTTTGCTCAAATTCATGTCCACTGATGCCATCCAGCCATCTCATCCTCTTTCAACTACTT
Organism: Procapra przewalskii; assembly: GCA_006410515.1. Taxonomy (NCBI): domain Eukaryota; kingdom Metazoa; phylum Chordata; class Mammalia; order Artiodactyla; family Bovidae; genus Procapra; species Procapra przewalskii. The sequence goes on along the minus strand of SJYF01000063.1, from coordinate 2,099,939 downwards.
CTCCTCCTCCTGCCCTGAATATTTCCCAGCATCAGGGTCTTTTCCAATGAGTTGGTTCTTTGCATCAGGTAACCAAAGTATTGGAGCTTCAGCTTTAGCATCAGTCCTTCCAATTAATATTCAGGAGGGGCTTCTCTGGTGACTCAGATGGTAAAGAATCTGCCTACAATGCAGAAGACCCAGGTTCAGTCTCTGGGTCAAGAAGATCCCCTGGAGGAGGTAGTGGCTACCCACTCCAGTATTCTTGCCTGGATAATTCCATGCCAGAGGAGCCTGGTGGCTACACTCCATGGGGTTGCAGAGTCAGACATGACTGAGTGACTAACACACTTCAGCTTTCTTTTGGTCCAACTCTCATCTGAACAGGACTACTAAAACCATATCTTTAACTATATAGAACTTTGTTGGCAAAATGATGTCTCTTCTTAATACATTGTCTAAGTTTGTCATAGCTTTCCTTCCAAGGAGCAAGTGTTTTTAATTTCATGACTACAGTCACCATTTGCTGCCAGGGTCCAGCCCCGGTGGATCCAGGGTAATTTGAAGCAGGGATGGAGTCAACAAGGAGAGACTTATTTATTTAGAGATATGAAAAGATTAGGAAAGAATAGTGTAGTAGGAAAACTAGTGAAGAAAAGAGGCTGAATAACTTGGTTTACACAGGAGACCAATAAAGCTCTGAGACAAGGGGCTTGCACCATCTACATAGGCCACCGGTGCCCACTTGAATAGAGGAAGGTGCCCCGACTTGGGCTCCCTCTCGCGTGGGTCTTAGAAGCCAGGACAAATAAGTAGACACAGAGAGCCTCTGTGCTGCAGACGGGAATTCAGCCTGAAAAGGGAGAAAAGAATGACATGGGGGAGCCAAGCATTGGTTCCAGACCCACAACTTTATTTTCAAAAACAGCCTATATACCCCAAGTTGTCCATAAATAAATAATGGAATATGCAGAGTTATGCAGGGGCAGCAGTCCTGACCCTTATTGAGACCAGGCTTTTTTTTTTTTTTTT
>SJYF01000063.1:2042877-2054983 GCA_006410515.1 Procapra przewalskii | reverse complement strand
ATATAAATAATCACAATCTATCATTGTGTTGACTGTCCTGCAACAGGTATTAATTACTAGTCCTTGGTGTCTGTATTATAAAGGGGTGTGGCTGAGGGGAGGGCTAAAGGTAAAATATAGTTTCTCTTCCCACTTCTAAGGAACTCTGAAAATAGACATTGTGTGTTTGCAATGGATCTTGCAGTGAGCCACACTGAGTCTTTCAGAACTGAGCCACTCATCTTCCCAGCTTTTGACATCACTTATACTGTTCATGGGGTTCTCAAGTCAAGAATACAGAAGTGGTTTGCCATTGCCTTCTCCAGTGGACCAAGTTTTGTCAGAACTCTCCACTATGACCATTTATCTTGGATGGCCCTACATTGCATGGCTCATTGTTTCATTGAGTTAGACAAGTTTGTGGTCCATAGGATCAGTTTGATTAGTTTTTTGTGACTGTGATTTTCATTCTGTCTGCCCTCTGAGGGATAAGAATAAAAGGCTTATGGAATATTCCTGATGGGAGAGACTGCCTAAGGGGGATACTAGGTCTTGTTTTGATGGGCAGGGCCATGATCAGTAAATCTTTAATCCAGTTTTCTGTTGACGGGCGGGGCTGTGTTCCCTCCCTGTTGTTTGACCTGAGACCAAACTATGGTAGAAGTAATGAAGAAAATGGTGACCTCCCTCAAAAGGTCCCATGCATGCACTACTGCACTCAGTGCCCCAATGTTGCAGCAGACCACCTCCGACCCACTTCTCTGCCAAAGACTTCTGGACAGTCACAGGCAAGTCTGGTTCAGCCTCTTATGAGGTCACTGCTCTGTTCTCCTGGGTCCTGATGTGCACAAGGTTTTGTTTGTGCCTTCCAAGAGTCTGTTTTCCCAGTCCTGTGTAAGTTTTGTAATCAAATCCCACTTGATTCCAAAGTCAAATTGCCTGGGGGCTCTCAGTCCCTTGGCCAGATCCCCAGGTTGGGAAATTTGCTGTGAGTCCTAGAACTTTCTTAACAGCAGAAGAATTTATTTCATATCATTTTTCTGCACTTTATGGGTTGTCTGCTCTGTGACTTCATGGTGGGGTTAATGGTGACATCCTCCAAGAGGGCTTCTGCCACTTGGAGGTGGCTGTACCCAGACAGATGTATGCAGAGCCCTTGCCCCTGTGGCAGGCCACTGCTGACCCATACTTCCTCAGGAGATACTCAAACACTCAGAGGTAGGTCAGCTCAGTCTCTGTGGGGTTCTCCTGGTGTGCACAAGGATTTGTTTGAGTCTTTTGTGTGTCTCTGGTGGGTGTGGGGTTTGAATCTCAACTTGATTTCACCTCTCCAACTGCCTTGCTGGTGCTGCTCCTTTGCCCTTGGATATGAGATATCCTTTTTTTTTTTTTTTTGTGGGAGCCAACATTCTCCTGTCAATGGTTGTTCAGCAAGAAGTTGTAATTTTGAATTCTCACAGGAGAAGATGAGTACATGTCCTTCTACTCTGACATCTTGTAGTATTTCATTTATAGTGAAAGTGAAGTTGCTCAGGAGTGTCTGACTGTTTGTGACCCCATGGACTGTAGCCTACCAGGCTCCTCTGTCCATGGGATTTTCCAGGCAAGAATACTGGAGTGGGTTGCCATTTCCTTCTCCAAAGCCAAAAAGATATGAGACTGAAAGGTGAACTCCCCAGGCCAGTAGGTGCCCAATGTGCTGCTGGAGAAGAGTGGAGAAATAACTCCAGAAAGAAAGAAAGGATGGAGCCAAAGAGAAAACAATGCCCAGTTGTGGATATGACTGGTGATGGAAGTCAAGTCCTATGCTGAAAAGAAAAATATTGTATAGGAACCTGGAATGTCAGGTCCATGAATCAAGGTGAATTGGAAGTAGTCAAATGGGGATGGCAAGAGTGAACATTTACATTTTAGGAATCAGTGAACTAAAATGGACTGGAAGGGTGAATTTAACTTGTATGACCATTATGTCTACTACTGTGGGCAAGAATCCCTTAGAAGAAATGGAGTAGCCCTCATAGTTAACAAAGAGCCCAAAACGCAGTGCTTGGGTGCAATCTCAAAAATGAAAGGATGATCTCTGTCCGTTTCCTAGTCAAACCGTTCAACATCACAGTAATCCAGGTCTGTGCCCCAACCAGTAACACTGAAGAAGCTGAAGTTGAACAGTTCTATGAAGACCTACAAGACCTTCTAGAACTAATACCAACAAAAGTTTTCCTTTTTATTATAAGAGACTGGAATGAAAAAGCAGTAAGTTAAGAAACATCTGGAGTAACTGGAAAATTTGGCCTTGGTGTTCAAAATGAAGTAGGGCAAAGGCTAACAGAGTTTTGTCAAAAGAGTGCACTGGTCATAGCAAACATTCTCTCCAACAATACAAGAGAAGACTCTACACATGGACATCATCAGACAGCCAATACTAAAATCAGATTGATTATATTCTTTACAACCAAAGATGGAAAAACTATACAGTCATCAAAAACATGACCAGGGGGCTGACTGTGGCTGAGAACACAAACTCCTTATGGGCAAAATTCATACTGAAAATTGAAGAAAATAGGGAAAATCACCAGACCATTCAGGTATGACCTAAATGAAATCCCTTACAGTAGAAGTGACAAATAGATTCAAGGGATTAGATCTGATAGACAGAGTGCTTGAAGAACTATGGATGGACGTTTCTGACATTGTACAGGAGGTAGTGATCAAGACCATCCCCATGAAAAAGAAATGCAAAAAGGCAAAATAGTTTTCTGAGGAGGCCTTACACATAGCTGAGAAAAGAAGAGAAGCAAAAGGCAAAGGAGAAAAGGAAAGATATACCCATTTGAATGCAGAATTCCAAAGAATAGCAAGAAGAGATAAGAAAGCCTTCCTCAAAGATCAATGCAAGAATTAGAGGAAAATAATAGAATGGGAAAGACTAGAGATCTTTTCAAGAAACCTAGAGATACCAAGGGAACATTTCATGCAAAGATGGGCTCGATAAAGACAGAAATGGTATAGATCTAAAAGAAACAGAAGATATTAAGAAGAGGTGGCAAGAATACACAGAAGAACAATACAAAAAAGATCTTCATGAGCCAGAGAACCATGGTGGTGTGATCATTCACCTAGAGCCAGACATCCTGGAATGTGAAGTCAAGTGGGCCTTAGGAAGCTATTGGAGATGATAGAATTTCAGTTGAGCTCTTTCAAATACTGAAAGATGACGCTGTGAAAGTGCTGCACTCAATATGCCAGAAAATTTGAAAAACACAGCAGTGGCCACAGGACTGGAAAAGGTTAGTTTTCATTCCAGTTCCAAAGGAAGGCAATGCCAAAGAATGTTCAAACTGCTGCACAATTGCACTCATCTCACATGCAGCAAAATTAAGCTCAAAATTCTTCAAGCCAGGTTTTAACAGTATGTGAACTGTGAACTTGTAGGTGTTCAAGCTGGTTTTAGAAAAGGCAGAGGAACCAGAGATCAAATTGCCAACATCTGCTGGATCATTGAAAAAGCAAGGGTGTTCCAGAAAAACATCTATTTCTGCTTTATTGACTATGCAAAAGCCTTTGACTGTGTGGATCACAACAAACTATGGAAAATTCTTAAAGTAGTGGGAATGCTAGACCACATTACCTGCCTCTTGAGAAATCTATGTGCAGGTCAACAAGCAACAGTCAGAATTGGACATGGAACAACAGTGTGGTTCCAAATAGGGAAACGTGTATGTCAAAGTCACATATGTCACGCAGCTTATTTAACTTATATGCAGAGTGAAGTGAAGTGAAGTGAAGTGAAGTTGCTCAGTCATGTCTGACTCTGCGACCCCCTGGACTGTAGCCTACCAGGCTCCTCCGTCCATGGGATTCACCAGGCAAGAATACTGGAGTGGGTTGCCATTTCCTTCTCCAGGGGATCTTCTGGACCCAGGGATCGAACCCGGGTCTCCTACATTGGAGGCAGACGCTTTAACCTCTGAACCACCAGGGAATATCATGCCAAATGCAGGGTTGCATGAAGCACAAACTGCAGTCAAGATTGCTGAGAGAAATGCCAATAACCTCAGATACACAGATGACCCTACAATTATGGGAGAAATAGAAGAAGAACTAAAGAGCCTCTTGATGAAAGTGATTGAGGAGAATGAAAAATTTGACTTAAAATTCAACATTCAAGATCATGGCATCTGGTCCCATCACTGGCAAATAAAGGGGGAAACAGTGGAAACAGTGAGAAACTTTATTTTGGAGGGCTGCAAAATCATTACAAATGGTGACTAAAGCCATGACATTAAAAGACACTTGCTCCTTGAAAGAAAAGCTTTGACCTACATGCCACATTAAAAAGTAGAGAAATTACTTTGCTGAGAAAGGTCTGTCTAGTCAAAGCTATGGTTTTTTCAGTAGTCATGTATAGTTGTGAGAGTTGGACTATAAAGAAAACTGAGCACTGAAGAATTGATGCTTCTGAGCTGTGGTGTTGGAGATGACTCTTGAGAGTCCCTTGGAGTGCAAGATCAAACCAGTCAACCCTAAAGGAAATTGGACTGAATATTCTTTGGAAAGATTGATTCTGAAGCTGAAACTCTGATACTTTGGCCACCTGATGCGAAGAGCTGACTCACTGGAAAAACCCTGATGCTGAGAAAGACTGAAGGAAGGAAGTGAAGGGACAACAGAGGATGAGATGTTCAGATGGTGTCACTTAATTGATTGATATTAGTTTGTGCAAGCTTTAGGAGTTGGTGATGGTCAGGGAACCCTGGCATTATGCAGTTCATGGGGTCATAAAGACTAAAGATTGACTATCAGGGTCCAGCCCCAGTTGGATCCAGGGTATCCTCAGGGTGATGGCATTGGTGACTGAGATTTAGAGATATAGAAGGAGATAAAAAAAGTATGTCACAGTTAAGGAAATAGAAGAGAGAAAGAGGCTGATATTACATAGAAAGCCAACAAAGCCCCAAGACAAGGGACTTGCAGCATTCACGTAGGCCACAGGCACCCTCCCGGTCTCCTGAGGGAGTGAAGATGCAGAGCACACTCCTGTTCAGGTCTTAGAAGCCCAGGCAAATAAGTGATCCCCTGTGCTCCAAGGGATCAGCCTAAAAAAGAGAGTAAGAGAGAGAGAGAAAGAAAGAATGAATGAAAGACACAGGGGGAAACCAGGCTTTCGTGGAACTGGTCCATCACTTTGTTTTTCAGGGAAGCTTTTATACCTTGACTTGTACATTGAGCAAAGTGAAAAATGCAGAGTCAGCTCAACATTCTATCAGTATTAACTTTTATCGATACAAGGTTTTTCTCTGTATACTCTTTCATACACAAGGGTCTTATTTTTTGTACATTACCTTCTGGCCTGGAGGCCTGTTAACATTTTATGACCCCTTTTTGATAAAGGTTGGTCAGCTATAACACTTACTTTTCCTTGAAATGTTCTTTTCTTAAATTCCTTAGCCCGTGTCACCCTTAAGTACAGAGTTACATTTTTATGGAGCAAAGATTCAGTGGGTTACAGCAAAGAGAGAACTTATTAACTCTAAGTCTAATGTTGCTAATGCTAAGGCTATTACTTGTTTCTGCTACACCCTAACTATATGCAATCCCAGGAACACAATGGATAAGAGATGTGGGAACTTGGCAGCAAGCATTGGCTCAACAATGTTGCAAGAGTCTGGATAAACCTGCCAAGTAAGCTAGGGTGCTAACAGGGTGTTTGAATAGAAATACTCCTTTCATGCACAGGAGATTTATCAACTAGAGCCCTAAGTTAATTTTCTCCAGAAAAAGGTGGTCGGGGATCAGTTCAGTTCAGTCACTCAGTAGTGTCCGACTCTTTGTGACCCCATGAATCATAGCACACCAGGTCTCCCTGTTCATTACCATCTCTCGGATTTCACTCAGACTCATGTCCATCAAGTCCATGATGCCATCCAGCCATCTCATCCTCAGTCGTCCCCTTGTCCTCCTGCCCCCAATCCTTACCAGCATAAGTCTTTTCCAATAAGTCAATTCTTCACATGAGGTGGCTAAAGTACTGGAGTTTCATCTTTAGTATCATTCCTTCCAAAGAAATCCCAGGGTTGGTCTCCTTCAGAATGGACTGGTTGGATCTCCCTGCAGTCCAAGGGACTCTCGAGTCTTCTCCAACACCACAGTTCAAAAGCATTAATTCTTCAGTGCTCAGCCTTCTTCACAGTCCAACTCTCACATCCATACATGACCACAGGAAAAACCATAGTCTTGACTAGATGGACCTTAGTCGGTAAAGTAATGTCTGTGCTTTTGAATATACTATCTAGGTTAGTCATAACTTTTCTTCCAAGGAGAAAGTGTCTTTTAATTTCATGGCTGCAGTCATCATCTGCAGTGATTTTGGAGCTCCAAAAAATAAAGTCTGCCACTGTTTCCCCATCTATTTCCCATGGAGTGATGGGACCAGATGCTATGATCTTCATTTTCTGAATGTTGAGCTTGAAGCCAACTTTTTCACTCTCCACTTTCACCTTCATCAAGAGGCCCTTTAGCTCCTCTTCACTTTCTTCCATAAGGGTGGTGTCATCTGCATATTTGAGGTGATTGATATTTCTCCTGGCAATCTTGATTCCAGCTTGTGTTTCTTCCAGCCCAGAGTCTCTCATGATGTACTCTGCATAGAAGTTAAAAAAAGCAGGGCGACAATATACAGCCTTGGCATACTCCTTGTTAATGTCAGAAGAGTTGGTTAAAGGCATAAAATAGTAAGATAAACAGATTCTGGTTTGGCGGTAGATACTTGAGCAGGTCCAGGGGTTCCCTCGAGTCCTGAACTGCCTGCTCGTCAGGTCTCTTCACATGACGTTGTCACGGGTGGGATCAGCCCAGGGGAGTCCCTCGAGTCCTGCATGACCTTGTCATGGGTGGGATCTCCCATGCTGGCTCCCGGAACTGAAGTGAACTGACATAAATAACTGACACCTCTCTGAGACTTGCTTTCAGTGGAATATAGCCTCCTCACTCAAGGTCACAGTCCTCCGAAGGACCCTCTGCCTCCAAAGACTGGCCAATGCAGGGTATACAGTCTTGTTCTCCCAGCCCTGTCATGACAACCATGAAGGATCATCCCAAGTCTAGAATGACCACAGGATTCACTAAGGTTGGTCTCAAACAACCCAATCTGTTGTTTGGTACATTTTTGCTATAGAATGGAGGTTTAAATAAGAATACCACACTTCTAGCTATAATAAGACCTTGAGCTACTGTCCATCTTTTCAATATAGATAACTATTTCAAAGTAATAATACATACCTTTCCCTGAGCAGGTATTGCTTTTTATGTTAACTCATGTAATCTCATTTGTTGTTGTTGTTCAGTCACTCAGTTTGTCTGACTCTTTGTCACCCCATGGACTACAGCCTACTAGGCTTCCCTGTCTTTCACCATCTTCCAGAGCTTGCTCAAACTCATGACCATTGAGTTGGTGATGTCATTCAACCATCTCATCTTCTGTCATCCTGTTCTCCTCCTTCCTTCAATCTTTCCCAGCATCAGTCTTTTCTAATGAGTTGGCTCTTTGCATCAGGTGGCCAGAGTACTGTAGCTTCAGCTTAAGCATCAATCCTTCCAATGAATATTCAGAATTGATTTCCTTTAGGATTGACTGGTTTGATCTCCTTGCAATCCATGAGACTCTCAAGAGTCTTCTCCAACCCCACAATTCAAAAGAGTCAGCTCTTTAGTACTCAGCCTTTTTTATGGTCCAACTCTCACATCCATATGTGACTACTGAAAAGCTATAGTTAAATAGATGGACCTTTGTCAGGAAAGTAATATCTCTGTTTTTAATATGTTATCTTGTTTTGTAATCTCATAATATCACTATCAAATAGTACTTGTGTTTAAGTATGAAGTGATTTCAGCTCCACTGTGTTAATCTTATTTTTGATAGTACCTTCTATTATCAATAATGTTTTAATTAAAAGTCTTTTAGAATGTGAAAGTAGAATTATAAGAATTCTATTAGAATAAGTTTGAAGCTACATTGTTGGTTTGGTAATCATTCATAATTACAAAGCTAGAAAGTAACAGAATCACAATAAAATATTGTCAACCTCTCGTTGTTTTAGGGGAAATCCCCATGACCTGGTTATTCTTAGCTATAATCTGAAGTGAAAGCTGTTTCTCCAGGGCTGGTCTAATCAAACAACCCACCAGTGCTATTATGCTGGACATCCTGCAGGTATTCTCTTTTTCAATCAGACACTCAAAGTTATTCTTGAGACAGTCCTTCAAATGGAGTTTATAAATTTACTGTTGTGGATATTTGCTGAACAACCAGTTTCTTGCTTTTGTTATTGTGTTCCTGTCTAGTCTTTCTTTCCTCCTTCCCTTCTTCATCATTTTCACTTTCTGTTCTCACCTCCTTCCTTTCTCACTTTCAGTGGAATTATTTTCATCTTGGCCCCCTTCAGCTTATCTTTTTATATTTTCATATTTTTCTACACATTTTCTTTTTACCTGCTTTGATTATTTAGTCATGTATTCACCCAATATTTTAACTTGCATTATCACTGTTCCCCAAGTCAACCTGAAAGGAAACCTCAGAGTTGTTGATGATCCTTTTATTCCTTTGTAATGAAGGGCAAGACTTTTGAATCAGTTCTTAATTCCCAAGACCCTTCTGATCCTTCTGATGATTTTTATAGCAAGTGCTTTATTAAGAGATTAATTTAGAAAGATAGATCCAATACTAATGGTCTCAAATATCCAAGCAAAAACTAAAAAATTTAGTTTGCAAGTAGAATTAACTTGGTATTCACAGCACTAATTTTCTTGTCAATATAAATTCTCTGAGGATATAGTCTGTGTCCTATTCTCATTTGTACAATTGTATCATCAGACCCCTGTACTCTGCCTATTAAATAGTTGCTGAATGAAAGTAGTAGAAATCCCTGGAAATTTTTTAATAAACAGATGATCAGATGTATACTCAAAAAGTTCATCTGTGAGTTATGTTTATGTTGGAGTGGGGTAGGAAGTACTTGAAATTTAGGTTAAATAAGCCACAGAGAGAGAGAGAGAGAGAGAGCAGATAAAATGGGCATAAATTCTTTTATTAGAGAACTTAACTCTGAATGAATGATGAAAATGTAATGTTGCTGTCATTACTGTGTTGTTGATGGTAGCAGAAATTTTATAAAGTAGAAATGACTTATATATGCTTGAAGCCAGTGGGGAAATTATTTACACATGCATAACAGTGTGATTGAATACATCAAAGAGTGTGTGTGTGGGTAAAGTATCAAGTTCTTAGAGGAGGTGGGATGCAGTGGAGTCAAGGACACAGGATAGTCTTGAAAATGAGTAGGCATATGTCTTCTGTGAAAGAAGAAAGCTTAGGTTAGAAAAAAGTGTTAATGTGTGTCTGTATGTGTGTGTGTGGAGATGCTCTTAGACGTTGAATACCTTAGATCAGTGGTTCTTGCCATTGAGTGCACTTTAGAATCACTTGGGGAATTTTTATTTTTTATTTTTTTAACTCTGCAGTGTAGATTTTATGCCAGGCCAATTAAATCACAGTCTCTAGGGGTGAAGTCTAGACCCCAGGATTTTTAAACACTCCTGAGATGAGTCTGTTGTGCAGCCACATTTGAAAGCTGCTGGCCTATATCTTCTTAGTAACATGGCAACAGTGCTTCCTCCTGTGAGCAAGAGAATTAGAGTGAGAAAAAGGGAAGATTTAGAGATAATTAGAGTGACGGGGGAAGCTAAATGGAAAATCATTAAACTATACTAAAAATATTCTGAGCAGTTCAGGGGACCTAAATAGTACTATGTTCTTTGAGGCTTGGAGGATCCAGCCAATGTGGCATTGTGATGTCGTCTAGCCATGCATGACAACCAAGAAGTGGGGAAAATGATCTACTTTATTACAACTTTCCCTGGTGGTTCAGTGGTAAAGAATCTCTGCCAATGTAAAGGATGTTGGGTCCCTGGGTCAGGAAGATACCCTGAAGATGGAAATGGCAACCCACTCCAGTATCCTTGTCCGGGAAATCCTGTGGACAGAGGAGACTGGCAAGCTACAGTCCATGAGGTCATAAAAGAGTCAGACAAAAGTTAGCGACTAAACAACAGTAAAAACTTTGTTACGGAAGCCAAAACTGACTACGAAAAGCATGAAGCAGGATTTCTGGCAGAAGGTAAAAGGAAGATTTAGAAACAATGAGATATTCTAGCAAAAACAGTGTATTGAAATTATAACCACAGAGGGGGGAAATTCAGTGAGTCTAATCCTGGATTTTTTCTTGGATGCCCTTATTTCAAAACTTTTCCCTCTTGCTTGAGATAGAAAAGAGAACCCAAGAAACAGAAGAGGGCATTGTGTTAGTTTTCTGGGGCTGTTGTAACAAGTACCACAAACGCAATGGTTTAAACAAAAGAAATTTATTTCCTCACAATCTTGAGGGTGGATTTCCAAGATGAAGGTGTCAGTTTCTTGTAAGGTGGTCCTGGTTTGTCGATGGCCGTCTCCTCTCTTATTTTCACACAGTCCTCTTTCTCAGAGTGTCTGTGTACTGATTTCCTCTTCTTATAAGGACAGAGTCATATTTGATTAGAGCCCACCCATATGACCTCATTCTCCTCAATTACCTCTTCAAAGGCCCTGTATCCAAGCAGTCACATTTTGAAGTACTGGGGGGTAAGGACTTCAACAGATGGATATGGGGATATATTAGTCTGCTGGGGATGCTATAACAAAATACCACAGGTTTGCTGGCTAAGACAATAGAAATTTACTTCTAATAGTTTTAGAGGCTGCAAAGTTCAAGATCAAGGTGCCCAACTTTGTTTCTGGTGAGAACTCTTCTCCTGGCTGCCTTTTTGCTGTGTCCTCCCATGGTTGGTAGGAGGGGAGAGAGGGAGTGCTCCTTGCTGTCTTCTTATAAGGTCATGAATTCTATCAGATCAGGGGTCCATGCTAATGAACTCATTTAACCTTAAATACTTCCATACAGGCCCCATCTCCAAATATAGTCACCTGGAGATGAGGACTTCAGTATACAAATTTAGGGGGTACATAGACATTCAGTCCATATACTGGGATGTGGGGGGGGGGCACAATTCAACACATAGCAGGCACCAAAGCTAGGCGTATAGTGCTAAAACTGCTGAAAGAAAAGAAAAACATAAATTTATATTTCTGTTGGTTGTTTAGAAACAAGACAACTCTTCCTAGAATCTCACAGCTTTATCCTAGGTTAGAGATGTGTGTGTATGTGCGTGCACATGTGTGCCCTAAACAATCTTTCCCAAGCAGATTTGCCTTTATTGCTGCTTCTTGACCTAAGGTACTAGGTCCTTCTTAAGCATGGGGGACTGTCTGTGTCTCCTAATCACATTAGGAGCAAGAAGCCTAGTTTGATAAAACAAACCAATTTTATTTCTCAACTTTTGTGGGGAAATAAATTTGGGTCAGAAACATTATGACGTTTAGAATCCAAATGGGAATTTTTATAAAGAAATTCTAACATGTTACATATTGTTTAGATATTCTTATCAAAACTGCTTAACAGTCAGTGTAAGAGATTTCAGGGGCCTGAGCAATTAATGATATTTTAGTGATTTGAGCTCAATGTTATTCATTTTCCTACTCATTTCCTGAGCACCAAGGGTGAAGAATATTCCTATTATCATCTTGCAGAATTTATCTCAGAAGCCTCCTTGAGTCACAGTGTGTGAAAATTTGATGTGGGTCCAGAGGTACCACGGTTTTATCTCATTTTTTTTAAAAACAAAATTCTATTGAGGTACAATCTGCATACCATACAATTAATTCATTTTAAGTGTAAAATTCAGTGATTTTTAGTAATTTTACTGAGTTGTGCAGCCATCACAATTCACTTTAAATCATATCCATCAATCTAGTAAGATCCCTACTGCCCTTTTATAGTTAGTCCCCATTCCCACACATAGCCCTGGGCAACCATTAACCTGCTTTGTGTATGTACACTGCTGCTACTGCTGCTAAGTCGCTTCAGTGGTGTCCGACTCAGTGCGACCCCACAGGTGGCAGCCCACCAGGCTCACCTGTCCCTGGGATTCTTCAGGCGAGAACACTGGAGTGGGTTACCATTCCCCGCCCCGCCCCTCCCCC
>SJYF01000063.1:1972772-1986372 GCA_006410515.1 Procapra przewalskii | reverse complement strand
ATACAGCCTTGATGTACTCCTTTTCCTATTTGGAACCAGTCTGTTGTTCCATGTCCAGTTCTAACTGTTGCTTCCTGACCTGCATACAGGTTTCTCAAGAGGCAGGTCAAGTGGCCTGGTATTCCCATCTCTTTCAGAATTTTCCACAGTTCATTGTGATCCACACAGTCAAAGGCTTTGGCATAGTCAATAAAGCAGAAAGAGATGTTTTTCTGGAACTCTCTTCATTTTTCCATGATCCAGCGGGTGTTGGCAATTTGATCTCTGGTTCCTCTGCCTTTTCTAAAACCAGCTTGAACATCAGGGAGTTCACAGTTCACGTATTGCTGAAGCCTGGCTTGGAGAATTTTGAGCATTACTCTACTAGCATGTGAGATGAGTGCAATTGTGCGGTAGTTTGAGCATTCTTTGGTATTTCCTTTCTTTGGAATTGAAATGGAAACTGACCTTTTCCAGTCCTGTGGCCACTGCTGAGTTTTCCAAATTTGCTGGCATATTGAGTACAGCACTTTCACAGCATAATTCATGCCAATTTCCCATTTTTTAAATATCTTGCATAAATGTGCTATATTTGTTACAACCAGTGGGCCAATATTAATGCACTATTACTAAGAAAATTCTATAGCTTACATTTGGGCTCACTCTTTGTAATATACAATCTATGGCTTTTGACTAACATATAATGACATGTATCCAACATTACAGTATTATACTGAATATTGGTTTCATTTTCCTGAAAAATCTCTTCCGAGAATCTCTGTAAACCAGTAATATTTTTATTATATTCATAGATTTTACTTTCCTAGAAGGTCATATATTTGGAATAATAAAATATAAAACTGTTTTAGATTGGCTTCTTTCACTCAGAATAATGTATTTGAAGTTCTTCCATGATTTTTGGTGGCTTGGTGGCCTTGTCTCTTTTATTATCCATATAATACTCCAGTCTATGCTTGCACCACCATTTGTTTATCCATTTCCTTGTAGAAAGACTTCTTGCTTGCTTCTCAGTAAAATTCAGTTCAGTCGCTCAGTCATGTCCGACTCTTTGTGACCCCATGAATCACAGCACGCCAGGCCTCCCTGTCCATCACCAACTCCCAGAGTTCACTCAGATTCATGTCTATCAAGTCAGTGATGCCATCCAGCCATCTCATCCTCTGTTGTCCCCTTCTCCTCCTGCCCCCAATCCCTCCCAGCATCAGAGTCTTTTCCAATAAGTCAACTCTTCGCATGAGGTGGCCAAAGTACTGGAGTGTCAGCTTTAGCATCATTCCTTCCAAAGAAATCCCAGGGCTGATCTCCTTCAGAATGGACTGGCTGGACCTCCTTGCAGCCTAAGGGACTCTCAAGAGTCTTCTCCAACACCACAGTTCAAAAGCATCAGTTCTTTGGTGCTCAGCCTTCTTCACAGTCCAACTCTCACAATCATACATCACCACAGGTAAAACCATAGCGTTGACTAGACAGACCTTTGTTGGCAAAGTAATGTCTCTGCTTTTGAATATGCTATCTAGGTTGATCATAAGTTTTCTTCCAAGGAGTAAGTGTCTTTTAATTTCATGGCTGCAGTCACCATCTGCAGTGATTTTTGAGCCCCCCAAAATAAAGTCTGACACTGTTTCCATTGTTTCCCCATCTATTTCCCATGAAGTGATGGGACCAGATGCCATGATCTTCGTTTTCTGAATGTTGGGCTTTAAGCCAACTTTTTCACTCTCCTCTTTCACTTTCATCAAGNNNNGGTGGTGTCATCTGCATATCTGAGGTTATTGATATTTCTCCTGGCAATCTTGATTCCAGCTTGTGCTTCTTCCAGTCCAGCATTTCTCATGATGTACTCTGCATATAAGTTGAATAAGTGGGGTGACAATTTACATCCTTGACATACTCTTTTTCCCATTTGGAACCAGTCTGTTGTTTCATGTCCAGTCCTAAGTGTTGCTTCCTGACCTGCATACAGATATCTCAAGAGGCAGGTAAGGTGGTCTGGTATTCCCATCTCTTTCAGAATTTTCCACAGTTTATTGTGATCCACACAGTCAAAGGATTTGGCATAGTCAATAAAGCAGAAATAGATGTTTTTCTGGAACTCTCTTGGTTTTTTGATGATCCAGTGGATGTTGGCAATTTGATCTCTGGTTCCTCTGCCTTTTCTAAAACCAGCTTGAATATATGGGATTTCATGGTTCATGTATTGCTGAAGCTTGGCTTGGAGAATTTTGAGCATTACTTTACGAGCATGTGAGATGAGTGCAATTTTGCAGTAGTTTGAGCATTCTTTGGCTTTGTCTTTCTTTGGAATTGGAATAAAAACTAACCTTTTGCAGTCCTGTGGCCACTGCTGAGTTTCCAAATTTGCTGACATATTGAGTGAAGCACTTTAACAGCATCATCTTTCAGGATTTGAAATAGCTCAACTGGAATTCTATCACCTCCACTAGCTTTGTTCGTAGAGATGCTTTCTAAGGTCCACTTGACTTCACATTCCAGGATGTCTGACTCTAGGTGAGTAATCACACCATCATGATTATCTTGGTCGTGAAGATCTTTTTATAGTTATTCCATGTATTCTTGCCACCTCTTCTTAATATCTTCTGCTTCTGTTAGGTCCATACCATTTCTGTCCTTTATCGAGCCCATCTTTGCATGAAATGTTCCCTTGATATCTCTAATTTTCTTGAAGCGATCTCTACTCTTTCCCATTCTGGTGTCTTCTTCTATTTCTGTGCATTGATCGCTGAGTAATGTTTTCTTATCTCGTCTTGCTATTCTTTGGAACTCTACATTCAGATGCTTATATCTTTCCTTTTCTCCTTTGCTTTTCATTTCTCTTCTTTTCACAGCTATTTGTAAGGCCTCCTCAGACAGCCATTTTTCTTCTTTGCATTTCTTTTCCATGGGGATGGTCTTGATCTCTGTCTCTTGTACATGTCAGGAACCTCTGTCCATAGTTAATCAGGCACTCTATCTATCAGACCTAGTCCCTTAAATTTATTTCTCACTTTCACTGTATAATCATAAGAGATTTGATTTAGGTCATACCTGAATGGTCTAGTGGTTTTCTCTACTTTCTTCAAGTTAAGTCTGAATTTGGCAATAAGGAGTTCATGATCGAGCCACAGTCAGCTCCTGATCTTGTTTTTGTTGACTGTATAGAGTTTCTCCATCTTTGGCTGCAAAGAATATAATCAATCTGATTTTGGTGTTGACCATCTGGTGATGTCCATGTGTAGTCTTCTCTTGTGTTGTTGGAAGATGATGTTTGCTATAACTAGTGCATTTTCTTGACAAAACTCTTTTAGTCTTTGTTCTGCTTCATCCCGCATCCCAGGGCCAAATTTGCCTGTTACTCCAGGTGTATCTTGACTTCCTACTTTTTCATTCCAGTCCCCTTAATGAACAGGACATCTTTTTTGGGTGTTAGTTCTAAAAGGTCTTGTAGGTCTTTATAGAACTGTTCAACTTCAGCTTCTTCAGCATTACTGGTTGGGTCATAGACTTGGATTACTGTGGTATTAAATGCTTTGCCTTGGAAATGAACAGAGATCATTCTGTTGTTTATGAGATTGCATCCAAGTAATGCATTTTGGACTTTTTTGTTGACCATGATGGCTACTCCATTTCTTCTAAGGGGTTCCTGCCTACAGTAGTAGATATAATGGTCATCTGAGTTAAATTTACCCATTTCAGTCCATTTTAGTTCTCTGATTCCTAGAATGTCGACATTCACTCTTACCGTCTCCTGTTTGATCACTTCCAGTTTGCCTTAATTCATGGATCTGACATTCCAGGTTCCTATGCAATATTGCTCTTTATAGCATCGGACCTTGCTTCTATCACCAGTCATATCCACAACTGGTTATTGTTTTTGCTTTGGCTCCATCCCTTCCTTCTTTCTGGAGTTATTTCTCCACTTACCTTCAGTAGCATATTGGGCACCTACTGATCTGGGGAGTTCCTTTCAGTATCCTTTCATTTTGCCTTTTCATACTGTTCTTGGGGTTCTCAAGGCAAGAATACCAAAGTGGTTTGCCATTCCTTTTCCAGTGGACCACATTCTGTCAGACCTCTCCACTGTGCCCGCCTGTCTTGGGTGGCCCCACAGGGCATGGATTAGTTTCTTTGAGTTAGACACAGCTAGTTGAGAGCAGGGCATGGCAGAGAGGAGCTACCCCATGTCAAAAGTCAGGGGCAGAAGCCGGGAGGACCCCATACCTGAGGGGTGGCAGCCGAGAGGATCAACCCCACATCCGAGGTCAGGGGTGGCAGTGGAAAAGAGTTATCCTGCGTCCAAGGTCAGGGGCGGCAGCTGATGGAAACTACCCCCGCCTGAGGCCAGGGGCAGCGGCCGGGAGGGGAGACCCCAGGTCCAAGGAGCGGTAGCTGCACAGGTGCTGCAGGGCCTAGAGGAGCTATTTCATGTTCAAGTTCAGGAGGGGTGGTGGTGAGGTGACACCCCTTGTCCAAGGTAAGGAGCAGCTGCTGCACTTTGCTGGAACGTCTGTGAAGAGATACCCCATGTCCAAGGTAAGAGAAACCAAGTAAGATGGTAGGTGTTGCAAGAGGGCAGACACACTGATTCACAGCCTTGCTTGCTTCTAAGCTTTGGCAGTTATAAATAAAGCTATATATACCATTCATGAATAAAGCTATATATACCATTCATGAATAAAACTATATATACCATTATGAATAAAGCTATATATACCATTCATGTATAGATTTTTGTGTGTGAGTCAAGTTTTCAACCATTTGGACAAATATTAAGCAGCATGATTGCTGGATCATATGTTAATATGATGTTTAGTTTTGTAAGAAATTGCCATACTATCTCCCAAAGTGAATATATTATTTTGCCTTCCCACCAGTAATGAATGAGAGGTCGCATTGCTCTTCATTCTCACCAGCATTTGGTATTGCCAGTGTTCTGGATTTTGGCTATCCAAACAAATGTATGTAGTGGTATCTAAATGCTGTTTCTATTTGAACTCTCTAATGCTGTATGATGTTGAGAATCTTTTTCATATGCTTATTTGCTGTCTGTATGTCTTTTTTTTTTCCAGTAGTGATTTTATTTTATTTTTTTAAAATATAAATTTAATTATTTTAATTGGAGGTTAATTACTTTACAATATTGTATTGGTTTTGCCATACATCAACATAAATCCGTCACAGGTATACACATGTTCCCCATCCTGAACCCCTCTCCCTCCTGCCTCCCTGTACCATCTCTTTGGGTTGTCTCAGTGCACCAGCCCCAAGCATCCTGTATCCTGCATCAAACCTGGACTGGTGATTCGTTTCATATATGATATTATACATGTTTCAATGCCATTCTCCCAAATCATCCCACCCTCTCCCTCTTCCTCAGAGTCCAAAAGACTGTTCTATATATCTGTCTCTTTTGCTGTTTCGCATACAGGGTTATCATTACCATTTTTCTAAATTCCATATATATGCGTTAGTATACTGTATTGGCGTTTTTCTTTCTGGCTTACTTCACTCCATATAATAGGCTCCAGTTTCATCCACCTCATTAGAACTGATTCACATGTATTCTTTCTAATGGCTGAGTAATACTCCATTTTGTACATGTATCATGGCTTTCTTATCCATTCATCTGCTGATGGACAACTAGGTTGCTTCCATTTCCTGGCTATTATAAACAGTGCTGTGATGAACATTGGGGGTACACGTGTGCCTTTCAATTCTGGTTTCCTCAGTTTGTATGCCCAGCAGTGGGATTGCTGGGTCATAAGGCAGTTCTATTTTCAGTTTTTTAAGGAATCTCCACACTGTTCTCCATACTGGCTGTACTAATTTGCATTCCTACCAACATTGTAAGAGGGTTCCCTTTTCTCCACACCCTCTCAGCCTTTATTGCTTGAAGATTTTTGGGTCACAGCCATTCTGACTGGCATGAAATGGCATCTCATTGTGGTTTTGATTTGCATTTCTCTGATAAGACAGAAATACAGATCAATGGAACAAAATAGAAAGCCCAGAGATAAATCCACACACATATGGACACCTTATATTTGACAAAGGAGGCAAGAATATACAATGGATTAAAGACAATCTCTTTAACAAGTGGTGCTGGGAAAACTGGTCAACCACTTGTAAAAGAATGAAACTAGAACACTTTCTAACCCCATACACAAAAATAAACTCAAAATGGATTAAAGATCTAAATGGAAGACCAGAAACTATAAAACTCCTAGAGGAGAACATAGGGAAAACACTATCCAGCATAAATCACAGCAGGATTCTCTATGACCCACCTCCCAGAATATTGGAAATAAAAGCAAAAATAAACAAATGGGACCTAATTAAATGGAAAAGCTTCTGCACAACAAAGGAAACTATAAGCGAGGTGAAAAGACAACCTTCAGAATGGGAGAAAATAATATCAAATGAAGCAACTGACAAACAACTAATCTCAAAAATATACAAACAACTCCTGCAGCTCAATTCCAGAAAAATAAACGACCCAATCAAAAAATCAGCCAAAGAACTAAATAGACATTTCTCCAAAGAAGACACACAGGTGGCTAACAAAGACATGAAAAGATGCACAACATCACTATTGCCCATTTTAAAATTGGGTTGCTTGTTTTATTACTGTTGAATTTTAAGCATTCTTTGTATATTTTAAGTACCAGTTTTTTAACTCAAATGTATGTGTTTTTCAAAAGATTTTATCCCAATTTCCTCGACTTTTAACCTTCATATTCCTTCAAACACACAACACACATCGCCTATGCTCAAATCACAAAAAAACACTTTTGCTTCCTCTGCATATCATGCTCTCTGTTACTAATATTCCCGTACCTTTGCATAGGTTATTCTGATATCTGCATTCAAGGCAGAGGGAACTTTACTTATACTTGAAGTACGAAGAGTATTAGAGGACTGTATTATACCTGTTGTGAAATCTTCCTGTATTACAAAGAGATTTAGTGCCTCAGTTCTCTGTGCTCAAAACCCACTTTTGTGTGTGTGTGTGTGTGTGTGTGGGTGTGCACGTGCACATGTTAAGTCACTTCAGTCATGTCTGACTCTTTGTGACCTGATGGACTGAGGCTACCTGTCTCCTCTGTCCATGGGATTCTCCAGGCAAGAATGCTGGAGTGGGTTGCCATGTCCACCTCCAGGCGATCTTTTCAACCCAGGGATCAAAATCGCATCTCCTATGTCTCCTGCATTGGCAGACAGGTTCTTTATCATTAATGCCACCTGGGAAGCCCCTTGTTTTGTGTATACATCAAATAAAACACTGAGCACATTTAATTCTAACTCTGGTTTATGATCCTGTCAACCAAAAGGATCATGAACATTCCCAAAACAGGTGCCATATCTTTTATATCTTGATTCAGTTCTCCAGGCCTTCATGTAAGAAAGAAGATGCATCATAGATACAAATTATATGAAGGACTGCCCAGAATAAATCTTGGTGATGAAGTGTGAGAGGAGAGATCATGAATTACTTCACTGAGCATTTCATGATAGAAGTCATAGGTTTCAGAATGGAAGAATAAAGAGTAACATTTGGTTAGAAAGGAATGATAAAGTTTTGAAAGACAGTAGAAACACATCTATCTGTGGCTTCCATCTTGGGTGTATTCTCTCTCACTCTGTTGAATCACTGACTCAAGGGGAAGCAAGCTGCCATGTGGTGAGGTGACTATGGGAGCTCTAGGCAGTGAGGGGTCAAAGCCTGCCAGCAACTATGTGACTGATCCTGGACAAAGATCAATGTGACTGTGCTCTCTGCACTGTTTACCAGCATGTTTTTTTCATTTAACCTGACATTATTGTTCAAGTGAGCTATAGGTGCTAGGATAGTAATCAAAAGCTTGACTAAAGAGAGGTGAAGAGAGATCTGGCTAGAAGTTTTAGGTGATATAAGTCATCTAAATAACTACATCTAACCAACTCACCAGAGACCACTATTTCAGGTAGCCAGCCCCATTTAGGAACTCTTATATTTTAAAACTGGTCTGCACATGGTAACTTGCTGCTAGATCACTTGCTGAAGGAATAATGGAAAAAATTCATAATTCAAATACAAAATCAAAAGTTTTAAGTGTGTGGAAAATTTGTTTTATGTTAAAACTGTTCCATTATAACACAGAGCTATTTGTAGTCTTTAATATTCCACTTTGTTTGAATATTTATACACTTTACTGCCAAAACATTAATGTGCTTGATTATGAAACTCCCCAGACTCTGTTGAGGATTTTACATAATTACAGTAAAAGCATTACATTATGTTCCTAATAGCTCAGAACATATGCAAAATCTGAAAAAATATCTAGTCATAAGTTTTTTGACACTGGATTGTGGACCTCTATTGGCTTCCTTGGAATATCTCTCTGCTTAAAATGCAGGACTGAGAACTAAAATCATAAGAAGATAGAAAGATAAAACTTTAAGGAATAGAAAATGCTTATTTGCTCTCCAAATCCAATTTATCACTCTTATCCTCTAAATGTGGAACTGCTTATAATAATAATAATAGGACGTTTAGAACATACGGTGTTGATATTGGTTTCTTCTGAACTGAAGCTTTGCTTAACATCAGGAGGAGCTGAGAGAAGTGAGGTTAAGTTTAGGGCATGACCCAGAAGCGAAGTTTGTCATTTTAACATAGTGCTGCATCCCTGGGGTCTGTCCCAGCATGTTTTTGTTATTTTTCTTCTCTTCCTTCTTACTTCTCTTTCTGTTCCAGGAATATGCTGCTTGCTAGTTGATCATCCTCAAAGTTAATTCATTAGATGTCAAGAAAAATTCTTTGCTTTCATGTATTCCTATGTCCCAGGCATTAGAAATGTTGCTCACTGCTAACTAAGGAGGTGAGCTATTCATTCAGCTCTTGAGACATTGTATCTGAAATAACATCTGGGAAGTCTCTAGTGACTCAAAGTCATTGATAAGAAAGAAATATTCTCAGCTTAATACCTACATCTAAAGAATCATGACAAGTTTTTAGAAAGATATTTCAGTTCCTGAACCTCAGTTTCCCCATCTATACAATGGTACAAATAATTATAGGCTGTTTAAGTTGTTGCAAAGATGAAACAATATATGTAGGGCACTTGGAACATTGCCTTGCGCATGTAAAGTGATGCTGAATCTGCTTTCTTTTACTCTCTAAACTTGTCACATTTGTCCTTAGATTGAATTTTCTTCTGCCTTTTCCTTATACCATGGATTACTCTCCATCATCACTATTATGGTTACAATAAATAAGTCCTTCCCTTTGTCCAACTGAAGTTTCTGTTGATAATATTTTATTGCCTTAGTTCTGTGCTTCCTTTATTTAAATATACTAACCTTTTCTTTTTAAAGTGTCCTGGATTCAACCTTATTAGCAAAGAAATCCATTTTGATTCTTATCTCCAGTGGTGGAACAAAAGCTTTTTATTCATATTTTTTTAAAATAAAGATATCTGTATTAGTAAGCAGCAAGTTTTTGATAATATTTTGGTGGTAAAATCACTTTTTTGAGGTCCCTGAAGTTATATCTTATTTTACCAATGGATATAGTTAGCTATGACTAAGGAATTACACTGGGTGGTTGACCATTTAACTCAGATGATTATTCTTTAGAGTTGTATTTAATGCTCTGTTTACAGGGTTCCATATATATAATTACATGTGATTATTACAACACAATAAATTGGGTATTGTCACTTTATTTTTTATTTTATGGATTTTAGCTTTTAACAATAACCTTTTATGTTTTTATTTTATGGCTTTTGATCTACTAGTTCTGTTGACCTTTATTTTTACCTGTTTTATTATTTAAATATTCTTAATCTCATCTTTATTTGCATTCATATTTTCACTCTTAATTTCCTTCTATTTTTCTCCTAACCTACTCTCTCAATTTCAGGTTTACTGCTTCCTAACTTTTACATCTACTCTTTATTTTTTAAAATATTGTATCTCCTTATCTTTTATCATCTTCCATCCCACTGTTCTTGCTTCCTGCAACTGTCATTTTGTTTGGTTTGCTTTCATAATGGCAAAAGGACACATGGCCACAAAGGTGGCTGAAAGGATGGACCCATGACTGGAAAGGCTGTCAGCTTTCTTGCCAGCATTAGTGACCCCTTCCCAAGCCTTTCTGCACTTTCTCTCAATTCCACTTTGTTCCATCTTACACATCTTATTAAGTCAGGACATATCAACTTTCCGTTAAGTATCTGAATGAAGTCCTAGACCTAAATGTTCATTTGCTGATTACTTCACTTGAAGTGATTCTTTTTCTGTGAACTCAAAAGTCTGTGAACAGGGTCAGTTTAGGATCTCAAAGTGCAACCGCTCTGTTGCCTGGCCAGCAGTGAAACTATGATATCCTGTGGGCTGCAATTTCACCCTCAGGCCTGTGTTAAAACGTGACACTGCTGAATAAGAGAACAGAGTATAAGTTCCAGCAGTGCTCCGTGGGCTTCAGAGAAGGATACTCAAAAGTGGAGCACAGCTGAGTCCTCTGAGAGCTATGGAAGGACGCCTTCCATCCCACTGCTTCTTGGGTGCTGTTTACTCTCAGTCTAATGTGTTTCTGCATTGTGAGTTAGTGAGTGGTTGGAGCAGGAAGGGAAACGAAATAAAAGAGAAAACAAATGAACTTCTTTTTACCTACCTGAGTCTGACTTCCTATGTCTTTCACAGATTTGTCTTTTTTTTGCTTTCACAAAAGCTTTTTTCTTTGTTAAACCAATTTTCTTTGAATTACTTGAGTCTTAAGAAGTTCTGGATTGAAATTAAACAAAGCCCAAACTGTTATCTCTACCTTGCAACTAAAGTTTTGTGATGTGGTCTAAAAAAGTGGTGTATACCTGGTTACTTGTACAAATTCATGCTAATAATATCATGCTCTTTATACTTGTCTACAAATTCATCTTAGTAATATAATGTTATTTATATTAATTCTGATATAAATAATGATCTCATTATAAAAATGAATAAAGGACAGATATCTAATCACAAATGACTTATTTAGAATACTGTATTAATTTCCTAGTGCTACTGTAACAAATCACCACAAACTGGATGGCTTTATTCATTGTCTCAGTTCAGGAGGCTAGAATTCACAAATTAAATGGCAGCCAGGTTGATACCTCCTGGAAGTTCTAGGAAAGAATCCATTCCATGCTTCTTTTCTGGTACCTTCAATGTTCTTTGATTGTACAGCACAATCCAGTCTACCCAGTCTTCATGTGGCCTTCTTGTATGTGTGTCTTTGTGTCTCAGATCTCCCTCTTAAAAGGATAATATTGTAAAGTAAAAATAAAAATAAACCAAATAATAATAATAATAACAAAATGTAAAGATATGCATGCCTTAAAAAAAAAAAAAAGAACAACAGTCTTTGTGTTTAGGGCCCATCCTAAACCGAGGATGACTTCATCTCAGGATCCTTAATTACAGCAGCAAAGACTTTTTTTTTTTTTTTTACAAAATAAAGCACCTAACTTGTTCCAAGATTTAATATCTTTTGGGAGGCCAGTATTTAACTCACTAACTCTCAATCATAACTTTCTTCATTTTTTCTTTGCTGATGTTGCTAAGCAAGGGTGAGTAAATGGTGCACAGGATATGCTCTCAAATAATATTTTTTATTACTGATTAGATGGTGACTGCAGCCATGAAATTAAAAGACGCTTACTCCTTGGAAGAAAAGTTATGATCAACATAGATTACATATTCAAAAGCAGAGAGATTACCTTGCTGACTAAGGTCCGTCTAGTCAAGGCTATGGTTTTCCAGTAGTCATGTATGGATGTGAGAGTTGGACTGTGAAGAAGGCTAAGCACCGAAGAATTGATGCTTTTGAACTGTGGTGTTGGAGGAGACTCTTAAGAGTTCCTTGAAATGCAAGGAGATCCAACCAGTCCATTCTGAAGGAGATCAACCTTGGGATTTCTTTGGAAGGAATGAGGCTAAAGCTGAAACTCCAGTACTTCGGCTACGTCATGCAAAGAGCTGACTCATTAGAAAAGACTCTGATGCTGGGAGGGATTGGGGGCAGGAGGAGAAGGGGAAGACAGAGGATGAGATGGCTGGATGGCATCACTGATGGACGTGAATCTGAGTGAACTCCAGGAGTTGGTGATGAATAGGGAGGCCTGGCGTGCTGCGATTCATGGGGTTGCAAAGAGTTGGACACGACTGAGCGACTGAACTGAACTGAGACAAGGATTTTTACTATAAGGAAGAAAAACCCAAGCAAGCTGGCTTAAATGAAAAAGATTTATTTTGGTGAAATGTCTGATAGACAGCTGAGGACAGGAAAGAATCACTAACCTCAAAAGTACTAGAACAGGAAATAAAAAGTAAGAAACTCTTAAGTATTACCTTCTCTGTCTCTGGGGCTGAATGGTCACTCTTATACTGCTTTGATCTGCTTTTCTCTATGTGTATCTTAGCTGCCATACCAAAATACCAGATACTTGGTGGCTTAAACAGCAAACATTTATTTCTCGCAGTTCTGAAGGTTGGAAAGTCTAAGATCAAGACGGCAGATTCAGTTCTACAGGAAGAAGACTTTGCTTCCAGTTTGCAGATGGCTATCTTTTTGCTATATTCTCCCACGAGGAGACAGGGAGAGTTCTGATTTCTCCTTTCCCTCTTAAAAGAGAACTAATTCCATCATCTAAGATTGGATAATACAAAACTGACAGAGGAAACCAGAGATGATACACTCTTTGACACAAATTGTACCATCTTTTCTGGATCCTTCTTCTAAAGTAAAGAAAATAAAAGTAGAAATAAACCAATGGGAAATAAAAGCAGAAAGAAACCAATGGGATCTAATTAAACATAAAAGATTTTGCAGATCAGAGGAAGCCATTGACAAAATGAAAAGACAACCTATCAAATGGGAGAAAATATTTGCAAATGATTTGACCAATAAGGGATTAATATCCAACATATAATATCCAACTGCTCATACAACTCAACAGAAAATAAATCCAATTAAAAATAGGCAGAAGAGGGCAGTCTCAAGATTGGGGAAGAATAAGATGGGGAGACCATTCCCCACCCCACTCCCCCACAATTCAGCAAAAGAGCATTTGAATGCTGAACAACTTCCACAAAACAACTTCTGAACACTGGCAGAAGACACCAGGCACCCAGAAAGACAGCCCAATCTCTTTATTTATTCATTAATTTTTTAAAATTTTTACTTTATTTTACTTTACAATACTGTATTGGTCTTGCCATACATTGACATGAATCCGCCAAGGTGTACATGAGTTCCCAATCCTGAATACCCCTCCCACCTTCCACCCCATATCATCGCTCTGGATCATCCCCATGCACCAGCCCCAAGCATCCTATATCCTGTATTGAACATAGACTGTTGATTCGTTTCATACATGATAGTATACATGTTTCAAAGCCATTCTCCCAAATCATCCCACCCTTTCCCTCTCCCTCAGAGTCCAAAAGTCTGTTCTATACATCTGTCTCTCTTTTGCTGTCTCGCATACAGGGTTATCATTACCATCTTTCTAAATTCCATATATATGTGTCAGTATACTGTATTGGTGTTTTTCTTTCTGGCTTACTTCACTCTGTATAA